>JAMXBB010000006.1:49971929-50535427 GCA_024138015.1 Lumnitzera littorea
CTTCAGCCACCTTCGATCAAAACTAAACCTACGATCAAACTCACTACACTTCAAAAAACCTACCCCAATCGACCAATCATACCTAGTAACCCCCATATGGCTGAATCACCACCATCGCCCACAGCCAACTTCCAAAAACTACCCAAACAGCTCCAAAACACTAAGGCACTGAACCTACCCCCCTATTCCCAACCCAATACTCATAAAAAGACCGTCACTCGCTCATTTTGGTGAATGAAACAAGCCGAATCGAGCCTCGCTGCTGCTACCATTGGTGATCCACGCAACCTGACTTAAATTCGCGACCCGGATTCGACTGAATCCGAGATCCGCTCTGGCTTGAACCAATCCGCATCCCATCCAGCATCCAGTTTGGCCCCCTTTTTTTTTATATTTTGTTAGTTCAATTTTTCTTTTTTATTTATTATTATTATTATTATTTATTTATTTATTTTTTGTGATATGTAATCAAATGTAATACAATAAAAAAAAAGGGGATAGAGAAAAAGAAGAAAAAAAAAAGAAGAAAAGAAGAGGAAGAAGTAAAATTTTTTATTGTTATTATTATGTTTTTATTAGTTTAATAAAAATAAATAAAATATAATAAGTAATATATAAACTAGTGATAAATAAACAAAAAATAAAATAAAATAAGAATAAGTATTTGTTTTATCACTTAGAAAAATTTAGTTTCTAAAAAAGATAAAAAATAAATCGCCTATTTTTAAATTAGGACCCTTTTAGATTTTTCAAAAAAAAAAAAAAATTTCAATTTAGAACTTTCATTTTTTAGAAATTTCTTTAGATAAGTCGAATTAAAAAACATAAATTTGACATGTTTTCGAAATTAAAATCAATTTAATCTACTAAAGTTTTCATAAAAAGAACTACGTACGTCTAATCTCGAATAACGGGTACGTAGACACCTACGGGGCGACGATAAAAATGAAGAAAACCTAATTTTCCCTTTTTAGTTTAGATTATTTCACTTGTCCAATTATTATAGTTAAATAGACTTTCATCTTATAAAATAAAAAGGTGATTTTTCAAAGATTAAAGTTAATATTGGAAAATCAATGGTACCCACAAAGGTTTAAAAGTCCTAATCCTTAGATCCAGCTTCTCTAGTTTTCAAAAAGTCGTTTTATAACTTAATTTTTTAAATCGATAGACTGGTAGCTAAGTTATAACCAATCCACCCAGTTGGTTATAACTTAACTCTTTTTCCTGACTTCAGTCAAGTAGCGACTCTAAACCTTTTCAAATTGAAAAATGGTTTTCTTTAAACCTTAGTCGAAGGCTAGTATTAAATAGGTAAGGGTTTAATACTGGTCGACTTAGAAAAGACCTAATTTTATAAAAAGAATCGAGAGGGTGCAAAACCAAGCTTGACAAGCTTCTTGTTAAGGATTCCTCAATCCCTAACATAATCAAACAAAGATCAGATGAGTCAATTAAAGACTACCTCGCTAGGTTTTTGGTTGAGATGGTTCAAATCCCAAAATTGGATATGAGTATGGCCTTTAATGCTGTAATCAATGGAGTTAAGCCCCATGGAGACTTTTTCAAGTCTCTCACAAAGAATAAGTTGAGAACTTTCGTTGAGTTTAAGGCTAAGGTCACCTCATACATTTGACAGGAGATAACATAAAGGCTCGGCGAGAGGCCAATCAGAATAGAGGAGATAGAAAAAATGACAAGAAGAAAAGTGCAAAGGATAGACTCGACACAAATGATGATCAAAGTTCGAATGCCGAGAGAAAGAGATTAAGGATTCTGACATTTTCATCCTACATGCCTGTCAATCATCCAATTTTGAACATATTAATGAAGGTACGTGGGCAGAGAGGTGTTCTATAGTGGTTAAAAAGAATGAGAGGAAATCCCTTATAGGGAAATTCCAATAAGTACTATGACTTTTATCGTGACAACGGTCATAATACAAATGAGTGCATCTAGCTTAAGAATATGATTGAGGATGCGATTCAACATGGGCATTTGTGAAAGTTCCTAAAGCATGATGTCGAAAATATTGAGAGACTGTCTTAGAGGAGACGTAAGGAACAGGAGAATGATACTTGGCTAACTATGGCTGGGAAAGATGCAAGGGATGCGAATTCCAATAGAGTACCCAATGGTGTGATTAACACCATTGTTAGCAGACCTACTATTGGCCAATCAAGCTCTTTGAGCTTGATAAATACCAAAAATTATGTCTACAACATTTAAGGAAAGAAGGTCAGGATCGATAACACAATTTCTTTTACAGAGGAAGACTTTAAGGGCATCTAGAGGTCATATGATGACGCACTTATTATCAGTGCAAGAGTCACCAACTTTGAGGTCAAGAAAATTCTTGTTGACACAGGAAGTTAAGTAGATACTATTTTTCTGTATGCGTTTGATTAGATGAGACCCAAGATCAAAGCATAGCTAAGATCTTATAAGTATGATTTATATGCCTTCATCAATCAACCTATCCAAGTAGCCGAAGTAATTTCTTTATCGATATAGAACGGTGATGGCGAGCATGTTACAGAGGATAAAGTGGACTTCCTCGTTGTTAAATGTTGGTCAACATGATAATGGGACGGCTGTGTCAGCATCTATTCAGCATTGTCCCTTCAACTGCACATCTTAAAGCTAAGTTCCCTACTCCTACGGGAGTTGGCATGTGTAAAGGGGATCAACAATTGGCACGGTTCTTATATATTAGGGCCTTAAGACAAGCAGAGTTATTTCAAGTAGAGACCTATCCAGAAGGTTAGTCGGCATAGAGAATGTCGAGAGTGATATTGAGAAAATTTCTTTAGGAGGTGACCTTGGGAAAAAAAATGAGGATAGGAAAACCCTTGTCAGTAGATATTTAGCAAAGTTTGATTAACTTCTAGCAAGCTAATGCTAACGTGTTTGCATAGTTCCCTTCAGACATGTTGGGTATCCTGAGAGAAGTTATGGCACACAAGCTCCAGATTAATCCAAGTGTAAAGGTAGTCTAATAAAAGAAAAGGCATTTTGCATTAGAGAGGCAAGCAGTAATAGAAGAAGAAGTCTAGAAATTATTGAAGGTAGAATTTATCCGGAAAGAGCCTTATCCCACTTGGTTAGCCAATCGTGTGTTAGTCAAGAAGTTTAATGGCAAGTGGTGAATCTACATAGACTTCACGAATCTCAACAAGGCCTGTCCTAAGGATTGTTTCCCATTGCCAAAAATCGATCGAATGGTAGATTCAACCACTGGACATGCGTCACTTTCTTTTATAGATGCTTTCTCTAGTTACAACTAAATCAAGATGGATAAGGAAGATGAAGTTTATACGTCTTTTGTTACCAATTTTGGAACATATTGTTGTACAGTGATACCCTTTGGGCTGAAAAACACTGGTAGAACCTACAGAGACTTGTTACCAAGATGTTCAAACCCCAGATTCATAGAAACATTGAAGTATATGTTGATGACATGATTGTGAAGAGTGTGAAGGAGGATTGGCATTTGGTTGATCTTAAGGAGACATTTGCTACACTAAGGAGATACAACATGAAACTCAACCTGAGCTCTTTTGGTGCAATGTTAAGAAAATTTTTAGGATACATGGTCATTCAGCAAGGCATTAAGGCTAACTTGAGAAACATTGAGGTGATAAAAAAACATGAAATCCCCTCGTACAGTCAAGGAAGTACAAGAGCTCACCAGGCGAATAGCCATACTCAATAGGTTTGCGTCAAGAAGTGCAAATAAGTGTGCAGAATTCTTTAAAATTTTAAAGAATTCGAAAGAATTGAAATGATATGATGATTTGAGAGAGCTTTTAACGATCTCAAAGAATTCCTTATGTCACCATCAATACTCTTGACACCTATCTCAGGAGAGAGTTTATATTTATATTTATCAGTCAGCTGCTGAGCTCTTTTTTCTATATTGGTCCAAATTGATAGTAAAGAGCATTGACTCGTTTATTACGCGAGTCATGTTTTGCAAGGGCCAAAGCTTTGATATATGAAAATTGAAAAATTTGTTTTAATAGTGGTTCTCTCGACAAGGAAGTTGAAGTTATATTTTGAGGCTCACCAGATCATAGTGCTCACTGATCAGCTATTATGGCAAGCATTGTAATGGCCTGACTCCTCTGGGAAGATGACAAAATATGCCCTAAAGCTAAGTGCCTATGGTATATAATATAAACCTAGAATGCTACTGAAGGCTTATGTGTTGATAGATTTTGTAGCCAAATTCACTAGTGAGGAGAATGGTATGTAGGTTGCCGAGAAACCTATCTAGTTCCTTTATGTGGGTGGTTCTTCGACGAGAGAAGGAAGTGGTGCAGGCCTTATTCTTCAAGGGCCCTACAATTTCAAAGTTCATTACAATTTAAAATTCGGATTCTCGGTTACTAATAATGAAGTAGAGTATGAAGCTTTGATTGTCGGACTGAAACTGGCAAAAGAAATTGGCGTCAAGAAACTTGAAGTGTTCTCTGATTCACAATTGGTGGTGAATTAGGTCACGGGAAGTTATGCAGTAAGGGAAGAAGAGATGAGCAAGTACCTATTGGTGGTACGAATGCTCATAGAAGAATTTCAATCTTTTTTCATCCATAAGATTTCGAGAAGTAAGAACATTAGGGTCGAGAAGTTGTCAAAATTAGCCAATATGGCATTCCTCAATTTGAGTGGCAAACTTTTTGTCAAATTTCTTCCACATAAAAGTTTATTTACTCTTTCGCAGAGCTGTGAATTGGCTCCTTAGCCAAAAGAAGAATCTTGAATGGATCCCCTAATAGATTATTTGAGAGATGGTACTCTCCTTGATGACAAGAAAGGAGCGCGAAGATTAGCTCACTAGGTTACCAATTACATGCTAATTGATGGTCAGCTATGCAAACATGACATATTACAACCCCATCTTCGATGCCTTCCTTTGAGAGATGCTTAGAGAGTGTTATCTAAACTGCATGGTGGTGTATGCAGTAACCACGTAAAAGCGCAGACACTATATGTTTGAGCACTGTGACTCGACTACTATTGGTTGACCATGAGAGAAGATGCAAAGGAAGTTGTCTGACACTATCCTTAATGCCAGAAGCACGAGTCACCGATTCATGCACTTGCAATTGAACTATGTAGCCTATCCAGTCCTTAGCCTTTCGCCTAATGGGGTTTAGATATTGTCGGACCCTTTCCGAAATCTACTACGCAGCAACAATTCGTCATTATTACCATAGATTACTTTACTAAATAGGCAGAAGCCGAGGCAGTAGTGAGGATCATCAAGCAGAAAGTGGAAGCGTTTATTTTTTGGTTCCATAATATCAAGATTTGAAGTTCCTTACATGATAATCACGGATAACGGCTCGTAGTTTGACAACAACAAGTTTCGAGCATTTTGTAAGAAGTATGGCATTTGCCTCAACTATACGTTTGTAGCATACCTTCAAACGAATGGATAAGTTGAAGTTGTAAACAAGATCATTTTATATAGCCTAAGAAGGAAAGTAGATCAAGTTAGAGGGAAATGGATCGATGAATTGCCGAATGTCTTATAGGGTTACCAAACCACCTACAGAACTGCGATAGGGGAGACTCCCTTTAGGTTAGTATACTGCACGGAAGTAGTGTTGTCAATTGAGTTGGATTTACCTAATCTATGAACACAGAACTTCGATGTGATGGTTAATCAAGTTGGATTAATGGTAAATTTGGACACCATTGATGAAATTAGAGATATTGTAAGAGCTAAGGTTGTGGCATACCAGCATAGAACGGCAAGGTATTACAACAAAAAAGTGAAGTATAAGGTTTTTCAGCTTGGAGATCTGGTTTACTGAAAGACGAAAGCAACCGTGTGCGAGTGAGTTAAGGGAAGCTTAGCAGGAATTAGGAGGATCTTATCAAAATTCGAGAAGTCGTTGGTGAAGGGGCCTATCGACTAGAAAGGTTGGATCGATCTATCGTCCCTCGAGCATAGAATGCTGAGAATCTGAAATTATATTTCAATTGATTGTTTGGATGATGTTCATCTCCACTTGTTTGGAAGGCGACAACCTACTTCTTGTAAGACGATCGTCTACTTTTTTATGAGAATTGTTTAAAGTCTTATTATGTTTCTTGATCTTTTTATAATTGCTGAGTTAGTGAGTTTTAGACTGCACGACAAACAAACTGACCTAAGTTCTAGCTTATCATAGTTAATGAACCACATAAATTAATCTTATAGCAGAGTAATGTGGCTAGTCCACGTCTCAAATGGCTAACAAACAATGTCTATAAAGACGCACAAATTAGGCGTGTGAAATAAAACATATCGAGAAATAATTGGGCATGCGAAATAAAACATACCGAGAAATAATTGAGCATGTGAAATAAAACATGTTGAGAAATAATTGGGTGTGTGAAATAAAACATTTCGAAAGATAATTAAGCGTATGAAATATAACATGCCGAGAAATAATTAGGTGTGTGAAATAAAACATGTTAGGAGATACTTAGCGTATGAAATAAAACATGCTAACGAATAAGAACATTTGAAATAAAACACGTATATCATACATGTTGGGAAAAAGCTGTATGTGAAATAAAATGTACTAGAAATAGTTATATAAAAGATATTTCATTCAACAATGTAGTTATAAATACTCGGCCCTATATTTCATATAGAGTAGCAATGTGCAAGGAATACAAAGAAAATCTTACAGCCTATTCTTAGAGTTAGCAGAAGTAATTTTTGGATCGAAGGTTGGGGCTTTCTCTGAGCAAGCTTCTTTCTTGGTGCTTGGGGTCTCAGATCCGACATATTTCTCTTTCCGCACATAGGAGATTTCTCCTGATAGACGCTCTTCATCTTCCCTTAGATCCTTGACATGAGCTTCGTTATCACCTTTAGTTACAATCTCAGCACTTGCCTCATTGTATTGCTGACTTTATTATCAACATCAATGAAGTTAAGGCAAGAGAGATCGTAATCAGGGTGAAGCTTTAGGATCTCCTTTCTTGCCGCTTAGATCCGTTCCAACAACTTCTTCCGTAGAAGTCTCTCGTACTATTGACTAAGAGTGACTATATCGAGTGCCTTTTCAATAGAAGGTCCTTTCTTTATAGTTTACTCCAGCTCAACAACATGGCCTTGTAAGTTCGTGTTGTTGGTCTCTAACTCTTTAATATGTATTTTGAGCTTATCTTCCTCGCTGCTCATCATGTAAAGAGTTTGGCTTAACCTCCAGTACTCTTCTTTCTTCTTCTACAGCTCTTCCTGTAGGCCTTCAAACTCCTTGTATTGCTCTTCAATGTTTACCTTCAAGCTCAAGACTTCATCGATAGTAAGGGTATATTGCGAAATGTAACCAAGAATAAGCAAGGCTGGTCGCTGAATGGGTCCAAGCTTGCCAAAAGCTTGAAAAAGAAAAGATGGGGAATGTGCGAAAGAACAGATATGGATGAAAAGTAAGCAAAAACCCATAAATAGCCCCAATGGATATGACACACCAATAGAACTTTTGAGGACTCATGACATAATTCGATATAATGTACGAATCGGTCTAGTGAGGTTACTTATCACCTAACTTTATTCAAGGGTTAGGATAAGAGTAATGCTGAGAGTAAACATGCAGTGTTTATGCGGGGAAAGAAATACTTTAGTGTATTATTGATAATCAATCTATTTGTGGCTACAAATACGAGGTCATTTATACCCATAAGTTAGGGCAATTTGCCCAAAAGGAAAAAGACAAAAGGGCATTTCCTAAGGGAGTAATGTATAAGATATAAAGGGGTAAAAATGAATATTTAAGGAAAACAGTCATTAGTGTAACAGATTCTACACATGATTCTATACACGTGATGATGCTGTATTGGTGATGCCATTGGAAGATGCAGATTAAAAAGTACGATCAACTTGCTTGTTTGAGCAGGGGTGGCTTAGTTAGGCTGGAGTCTCTCTCTCATATCTCGGCAAAGGTGATGCCGAGTAACTAATTAGCTATGCATAGGTAAGAATGAGGATTGGCTATTGTCTTAGCCTTCTGCTTTTCGGTACACTATTCGTGAGAAATAGGCAGTCATTCGGCTCGGCATGCAAAACGGGTCAGCAAAGAGATACTCGGCCTCGGCAGGAGTCTGTTAGAGCAGGAGGATTCGTCTTGTCAGTCCTTCTAGTCCTCGGGCTCTACTGTAGGTCAATGGTTTAATAGCCTGATTCCCATCATTCCTTCCGAGTTGTTTTGGATTTGGGATCAAATTCGAATGGTCTTCGATTAACTCTTCATCAGGGTGATACAAACTGAGGTCAGTAACGTTGAAGGTGTCAAAAACCCCATAGTCTTTGGGTAGCTCCAATCTATAGGCATTATCATTGATTTTGTAGAGAATTCTAAAAGGTTCGTTAGCCCTTAGGGATAGTTTATTCTTCCTCTTGCTCGGAAACCTTTCTTTGCTTAGGTGCAACTACGCTAAGTCTCCTAACTGAAAATGTTTTACCGTCCTACCCTTAGCCTTCTTTCGCATTCATTTGGTAGCTTAGTTGATGTATTGAGTGACTTTGTTATAGATGTCTTGAAGGGATTGTACTCTAGCTCTCTCGTCAAGGTCCTCTAGTGTGGGCATAGGTATAAGGGTGTGAACGAGGGGCAACTCAGGATTGAAACCATAAACCACTTTGAAAGGAGTCTACTTAGTGGTATCGTGCACTCTTCGATTGTAAGCGAATTTGACCACTAATATGCAGGCATCCCAATTAGCTAAGTTCTTGCCCACTGCAGCGTGGAGCAGTGATCCTGAAGTGCGATTAACCACCTTTGTTTGGCGGTCAGTTTAGGGGTGATAGGAAGTATTGAATAGTAGTTTAGTTCCTATCTGACGCCACAAGGTCCTCTAGAAATGGCTCAAGAACTTCAAGTCCCTGTCAGAGACTACACTTCTCAACATGCTATATAACCACACAATCTCTTGTAAGAAAAGAGCAGTAATAGCCGAAGCATCGTTAGTTTTAGAGTAAGGCACAAAGTGTGCCATCTTACTAAACTTATCCATGACAATCATTATAGAATCTTTGCCTTGGGCAGTCCATTGTAATTCGAGAACAAAGTCCATGCTTAATTTAGTCTAAGGTTTCGTCGAAACAGGCAAAGGCATTGCTTTCCCTTGCTTAGCTTGGCTCGGTACTTAACCCTTTTGCACACGACATAGTTTTCAACAACTCGGTGCACATCTTGTCTTATTCTTGGCCAAAAGAATTGACCATTCAACAATTTATATGTCCTTTTCTCTCCAAAATGTCCGGATAGTCCTCCACTGTGGGCTTCCCTAGTAGTCCTCCACTGTGGGCTTCCCTGGTTAGTAGCTCCTATAGTGAACAAGTAGGCACACATAATTTTCCTCCTCATAACAAGTATCCTTCCTCTACATGATACTCATCTACTATTCTTCCTTTGACACATCGCGCAACTATGGGTCCAAAGTGTAGATCCTTAGAATACTATTCTTTGATGCTTACAAACCCAAATAATTTAGTCTGTAGTTTACTTAGGAGTACATGTCTCTTCGAAAGAGTATCAGCAACTATATTGCTCTTTCCTTGTTTATATTTTATTACAAAATTGAATCCTTCAAGAAATTCAACCCATCTTGCCTGCCGCTTTGACAATTTAGTTTGACTTTGGAGGTACCTCAAGGACTTATGGTCAGTATATATGACAAACTCTCTCAACAATAAATAGTACTGCCATACTTGCAATGCTCGGATTAGCGCCAAGAGTTCCTTATCATACACAGAGTAATTTAACTAAGGTCCTCTAAGTTTCTCACTATGAAAGGCAATTGGTCAGCTGTCCTGCATTAGGACAATGCCTATTCCAATGCCCGATGCATCAAATTTTAGCTTAAATATTTTTTTGAAGTCAGGTAGAACTAACACCAGGGTGAAGGTCAATCTTTCTTTAATCTCGGCAAAGCTCTTCTCTTCCCTTTCCTCCCATCGGAACTTGGTGTTCTTATTTGTTAGCTCAGTAAGTGGTGTGGCGAGAGTGCTAAAATTCCTGATGAATCTTCTATAGAATGAAGCCAGTTTATGGAAACTTCTCACATTAGTACAGTTAGTGGGAGTTGGCCACTTGACAATTGCTTAGATCTTCCATCATCCATTCGGTAAGCCTCCTCCACTAATTACATAGCCTAAGAATACCACTTCCTCCTAATAAAAGCAATATTTCTTCAAGTTGCTAAATAATCTTTTGGTACGAAGAATATTTAATACGACTCGAAGATGCTCACAGTGACTTGGTATGTTGGCACTATAGAGTAGGATGTCGTCAAAGTACACAACGATACACTTTCTTATTAGATGTCTTAGCATATGGTTCATCAGCCTCATGAAAGTGCTTGGGGCATTTGATAAGATAAATGGCATGACCATCCACTCATAAAGTTTATGTCAAGTTTTAAATGCAGTTTTCCACTCATCTCCCGGCCTTATGCAAATTTGATGGTAGCCAAACTTCAAATCAATCTTGCTGAAGATCTTAGCTCTACTCAGTTCATCTAGCATGTCCACTAATCTAGGAATAGGATACCTATATTTGATTGTGATCTTGTTCACAGTTTGGCTATCTACACACATCCGTCAGGTTTCATCCTTTTTTGGCATTAGAAACACTAGCACAACACAAGGGCTAAGAATTTCTCTGACATAACCTCTCTAGAGCAACTCATTAACTTGATGTTGGAGCTCAGAAGCTTATTCAAGACTCATCTAATAGGTTAGTTTATTCGGCAGTATAGTACCGGGTAATAAGTTAATGTAATATTTTATGCCTTGAGTTGGGGGTAACCCCTTAAGTAATTGTTCCAGGAACATATCAATACACTTGTCCAACAACTCTTTTATTTCCAAGGGTAGTTTACCCCGCTCCTTCATTTCTAGCAGTCGCTTGACCAACATGAGGGTCGATTCTTCAGCATCGATGGCCTCTTAGAGGTTGACACTACTCATCACTAGAGTCTTCTTTGATCTGTAAGCAAGTTTTGTCTGTAGTTTGTTAACTTCTCTCGATGGCATTAGGTTCATTATAATCTTTCGCCAATCTTTCTCGAACATATATGTGTTTTTGTAGCCGTCATGGATAACTCTCTTATCAAGCAACCATGATCTACTTAGCAACACGTGGGAAGCGCACTTGGGTAGTACATCACAGAGAATTTGGTTAGAGTAATTTTCAATAGTGATCAGCAATAGTATTTGCCGAGTGATGTGAGTGGTCCTTTCTCACTTAACCAGTGCAACTTGTATGGCTTTGGATGTACAATATCGATAACTTCAATTTTGTAATGAGGTTAGTTGATGCCACATTGGTGCACCTACCGCTATCTACAATGAGGACACATACTTGATCATTCACCTTACAGGTGGTATGAAACAAATTCTCTCTCTGCTCCTCCTTATGTAAGGGTTCCATGTTCATTGTGTATTGGATTACCATGATCAACTAGTTTAAGTCCTCAATAAACACATCCTCTTCAATCAATTCTTTCTTGGCAGTGATCTCCTCCTCCTCAGGTTCCTTGTTAGTACTTTCTAACTCCAGCTTCGAGACGTCTCCTTTGATGACCATTGTTCTTCGGTTCGAGCATTGAGCAGTCATATGTCTGAACCCTTAGAACTTCAAGCACTTGATCTTGCTCATCTTCCTATCGGATCCTTGCCCTTTCTCATAAGTTCGGGTCCGCACTTCATTGTTAGGTTGACCTTTTTACTCGGCTTGGACATCCACCTTTTGAGTTAGTTTGGTACTTGATTGAGCTCGATGACTTCCTTGTTTAGGTCGGCTAGTTGGCATCATGGTCAGTACTTGACTTCTTCATTACCTCTCCACTTGTTGAGCTATTCAGATGGCTTCATCCATTGTTGTGAATTGTTAGAGCTCCATAATGTCCAGAATATCATCTCTCAATCTCGGGATGAACCTAGAGAATGTTTGTGCTGGGGGCTCCTACACTTCACATCAGATCATGAGCATTTAGAATTCCTAAACATACTCATCAAGTGTTCAGCCTCCTTGCCTTAGCTTTTGAAGTAGAGTAAAAGTATCTTGTTGGTAAGTTTCTAGCATAAATTTATTCTTTAGTATTCTTTTCATTTTAGGCTACGTGTTAATCTCTCAGTAGCCTTCTTGTCTCTAATAGGCTGGAAATTGTTCTACCATACGGCGGTATACCTAGAGAGGTCAATAGCAGCAATTCTCACTTTTTCGTAATCTTTGTACTGATAATATTAGAAAACACACTCCACTTTTTCTTCCTATTCTAGATATTTATCAGCATTCCCAAATCCATTGAAACTCGGAATCCGAAGCTTCAAATGGTCAAATTCCCTAGGAACTTGAGCTCGCTCTTCTTCAAAATACTCTTCCTTATCCTCTTCATCTAATTCCCTTAGGTCTATCCTTCATCTTACCTATCTGCCTACTCCTCTACCTTAAACTTGTCGAGCTAGGTTCTGACCTCTAGTAGGTTGAACAGCTTGTTGGTTATTATGTGCAGCCTCAATTGGTCAACAAACTAACACATGAATAGCTTAGGTTAAATCTACCAAGAGGTTAGCTACTTCATCAAGTCTCTCGTTAGTACTCCTAAGGGTTCCCTAAGACCGTTGTCTATGGTGGACAACTCTACTATTGTCATCTTTAGCACCAATGTTTAAACTTGGGTTAGTCATTTTCTCCATAGATTTAAAGCTTACACAAACACTTCCACAAACCAGAAAATTAACAATTAGTAAATGCAGCAATTAAATGATGGGTATGTGCCATCTTTTTGGTAACAAGGTTTACCTAGAGCTTTTTTGCCTCCATCTTGGTCCTTATCCTTACATTCTCGGCAGCAGCAATATAAGCTTTAGAAGCATTATATGCATCATCGATTTTCTGCAACAATTTCATTTAGTATGATGAGTACAGGAAGTGACTTAATAGAATACATAAAGACCACTATGGATATTACCTTCTTTGTTTCTTTATCGGCCTCATCTAAAGTTGACAGAATATGGTTGCTCATTTGAAAAAGAAATGGAATATCAGTAACTGAGTAAAATCAACAATTAAAAGATAGATATGGATACTCATGTCATACAACTTGGCTACGATATGGGCCTTATTGCAATTGTCGACCCTGTTGACATCCTTCTTGGCAATCTCTGTCCTTTAGAAGAATAATTCTTTCTATTAAGGCTAAAGATTTTGTCTTATATCCTAAGGTCGAGTCGATATCCAAAATGTTGTGGCTCTAACATGGGATGAAGTACTCACTGACCTCTTTGTTGGCAACAAATTTGGCACTGCTGATGCCAGGAGCTTTTGATCGCATTGCCTCCTTTGTCCTTTCGTCCAAACCCTTGGACCTTTTGGCAGGTGGTTAGCTAGCTTGTTCCTTCACTGGTCTCTTATTAGCAATCAGCGTTGCCTCTACCACCAACAATGAACCTTTGGCAGTAGTGGCATCTTCGACCTCACTATTGGGTTGGGTCTTGCGGTTGCCCTTTCTCAGCTCGGCAGCAAGTTGAATACTTTTGATTGGAGGCTACCTAGAATGAGTTACCTCAACTGGACCTATCTTCTCACCCTCCTTCTACCTTTCGGCTAGTCAGGAGGTCTTCTTTTGTGCTGCTACTTGCTTTGTTGTGTCCTCCTTTTCTGTTTTCTTCACAGCAACAGGCTAAGTGGTAGTGGTTGTAGTGGCCACCCTCTTATCAGCTTTTGATTTTTTGGCTTTAGCTTGGGCTAGTAGCTTGGTAGGATTTACCTCACTAGCATCCATATCTGCAATATGAGCAAACATGTTAATATTAACGTAAGGGAAAAGAATAAATTTACATTCTACATGCTAAGCAAGGCTTAAAGGCGATAATTCTTCCCCCAAGTTACGAGAATGACTTTCTTCTTGTAGCTATACTCAATACGGTGCTAACTCATCTTTTTCAGAAAAGATTGGTACTTCGCTTTCATAACACCTTATAATTCTCTTAGTGTCCTAGAAGAACATTTTGTTCCTGCTCCTCTCTTGAATTTTCTTTACCATTATGGCATCAGTTCTATATCCTTTATGTGGATTGGCTCAGTCCATTGAGTCCAGAAGTCCAACTTATCGTCAGACACTATTGACACGAACTTTTTGTACCATTTGTAGATCTTAGACTCTAACCTATCCATGAACTTATGGCCATTCCTCACAGCAGCAAAGTACCACCTGTCAGGTTGCCTCCTAATGGTGAAGAAATACCGGAATAGTTAAGGCATAGCCATGACTTTGACTTCTTCACAAACTATCTCGAAAGCTGCTATAAGTTGGTATGTATTTGGTGAAATCATACTTGGCGCAACTCAAAAGTAGTTGAAGAATCCCTTCATAAAAGCCGAGAAAAGGAAACGTAACCCAAAATCCAAATATTTCAGGTATAGGTGGAATTCGTGCTCCCTTAGGAAACATACCCTTTCCTCCTCTCTCAGCCTCCTAAGATTCAATGTTCCAGGAAGGTCTTGCCAGTATTAGTTGTATTTTGTGATAAGAACTCTATCGGTAGAATTGGCAGTTCCATTTAGAGAGTCGTAGAAGTAAGCTATGTTATTGTATAGATATTTCACTGAGGATCTCCCTTGTTTGTCCTCGGGATAATTATCCACTACAAAAGCGTTTATCAAAGAGAGTTCATCTTACATTTCCTCAACGTTATTGGCCAAGCTACCAGAGGAACATGCCGTCTCGCTCCTTATTTGGGGAGAAGAAGTGGCCTCAGTTTCCATTGCTTCGGAATCAAAGAGGATAAGTTGACGGACTACGTTCCGAACCATACCTGAATGGTTATAAAGAATAATATTACAAAAAATGAAGAATTTGAGAGTAAAGACGAGAAAGTGAATGAAAGTTTGGAGATGCAACAAGAGAAATGTATTTTGATTTTGAACAATCCTTTAAATACGGACAACTCACCTTCGTAATTACAAATTTGTTTCTAATGGTAATGATTCATTGATTTGATATGGTACAGATTGTTGATATGTGTTTCGAGATAGAAATCCAACTGTTGATAGCTCTCCGACAGTTATTAGGACTGTAGCGTAATGATGATTGAGGAGATAGGTGTGATGCCTCCTACTTTTTGGTTTCTTGAATAGGTGGGAAATTGAAAATTGTAACTTTTCGATTGGGACGTAACCCGTCTTACTTCCTACCTAGCTCGGCATCTAAAGAACTGCTCTCCACTCAGCCTCTAGCGCATTATATATCACTCCCTTTATCGAATTCTCGAACACGAGAGTTGGGGGGCAAATGTTGATAGTCAATCTTCGTAACCTGTCTTACTCCTTCATTCAACTGTTGACAAGCTAAGCAATCTATATTCTTGGCTCCTTACTGAGTAATTGATACTCTTAGCATTCTGTCAAGATATACAGATCCGTTCCTGATTTGAATTTAAATTCATGGTGCGAATGGTTATCATAAGTACGGTTATATTACGTAACTATCCGCTTACCTTACATTTCAAGGAAGGTGTCTAATTAAGGATCTTCCACATGTCTCAACAGTTATTTCGATAACTGCTTCTTTAAACATGACAGTCTCTTATAAATACAGGAAAGAAACTCTGTAAGAGACATCTGATAAACTCTTAACCGCTTACCTTAATTTCTTCATTCCTGCTTACTGATTTAGGTATTGGAGAGGCCGCACCAAACTAGCTCTGGTACCAAGCAATTTTCTTTTCTTTTGCAGGACATTTACCAACCCCCAAAATTTACCTTATTTTATGGTAAGTTGTTCATTAATATCCTTTTTGTTTCTTGTGTTACTTACCTTATTTTTTCTTTTATGTATTTATACTATGTTATTAGTTTTATTTTCTATCATGACACTTTTATGTCATGTTTCATATACATGAGTGCATTAGAATGGGATCATGATTTTAGGTAAAATTAACAATTTAGGATCTAACCTGTTGGATTTAGATTTGATATGACAGAACATGATTTAAACAAGTTTGTGTAATAAAAAATCAACATAAGACATAAATAAGTTGATCTATTTAAACACTTTAACTTCATGTTCAAGTTCATATCCAGGTTCTAGATTGTTTGTAGATCCATTTATTAAAAAAGTCACATCGCAACTTCGAGTTTGATCTACAAACTCCTTTAACATTAATAAGTATTTTAAGTTTTTCCTTTTTCCCACTAAAATTCTGAAACTAAAATACATAACAAAAGTAAGGTTTCATTTATTTAGAATACAGTCACCAAAAGTACTTCTGACTTCATTCCAATAACATAGCCACAATGCCAAAACTCAAGTGTAAGTCTTCTTTTTAAACCTTTTTTCCCCCTTTGCTCTTGAGTGAAGATGAGAGTCACATAACCTCATATCGAATGAGTAGGTTTCTTTAATTTTTTCTTTATTTACTATAATTACTACATTTTACGTTATAGTTAATCACAATAATCTTAAACAAAAGAATGCTAGCGTTCAAATTTCTATCCCTATATATTCTAAAATTATCTTGATTTGTTTCACATTATGTATTTGTTTCTCATTGCTGGAAATTGTCATGTTGCTTATGGTGTGAAAAACTAAACAAGAATAGGTAGTTTTACAATTTTATTCTGTGAATTTGAGAGTAAATTCTTTTTCTTGTAGCTTGTTTTGTAACATGATTTAGTAGATTTTGAGTTGTGATAGTTTAATGCAAAGTTTATGCAGATGAGGCTTACTTTAATATATCAGTAGATGAAATCTTTTGTTGGTTAAATCTTCTAACTATTAATGGTGCATATCCTTAGGAAACTTTTATATATTGTTAATATTCTTTTTTTTTTCTTTTTAAACTTACTTAACATGCATTCCTTTCACATTTTACAAGCTGGCCAGCTAGCTAAAATAAGCTGATGGTTGTTATTATTGTTAATTTTCCTCTGGGATTGCAATATATGAACTAATTAAATGCCTAGTTTATAAAAATTTATATTATATAATTTAAGTTACCAAGTGCATGAATTAATATACCGTGTGTTTTAACTTGAAGAATTATATCAATGATCACAAGTATGTGAAAATGATGAATTCAACTGCTTTTATTTTGATAAAAGCTTTACTTTACATTTTGGAAATAAATCATACAATGGTTGAATTGAATGCGGAACAGCATATAATGGTTGAATTGGATGTGTTAAGTTATTGAAAAATCAATCAATATCAATATCCTTAAGTTACATAAATGACCTGTGATACCTTAAGTATACTGGTATTTGTTGTAACTTTAGAATCTACATTTAGTACTGAAGGTTGAATCCTTGATCAACATCATAGCTCATTGAAGCCAAAAATTATAGAAGTTCTTTAATGTATAAAGGATTGTCTCTATGAAGAAGAAGATAGTAAACTAAGCTACTCTTTATAAATTTTCAACACAATGTATTTTATCCATACCATTTTTTTTTTATTGTAGTTTCTTTAAAAGCTTACCTTGATAAAGGATGTGATAAACATAAAAATCAATACTAATAGTAACATCGACTTAAACCATAGTTCCCCTTAACTTAGTGATGTTATATAACTTAAATTTTTTAATTTCCTATATATGATGAGACTTTACTAGTTCACTTCGCTAAAACTTTTATTTGAGTTGTAAATTTATATTGAGTGTCAACATCCTATGCCATTTACACTTGTAAGACTTAAATATTATTATCTTCTTTTTCCCTTTGTATCTTATTAGTAAGTACTTTATTGATTTATTTATAACATTTTAATCAGTAAATAGGTCTAACCCAAACACAAGACATGCTTATTAAATGGGTTAGATTACAACAATAAATGGATCATGTTAAGGGTTGGGGTTTTTCAAACCTAAATTCATTTAGACATAAAAATGAGATACAACATGATAACATGAATTGTCTGCTCTAATTCCAACTTTTGTTCCCTTTTCCTGTTTAAAAGCACATTTAGAATTTTATTGCTTTCAAGGAGGAAAGGTGAAATTGTAATTCCATTCTCCTTCATTAACTTTTATTAATTAAAATTACTTATTTAACTTTTGACCTAATTATGACATCTAACAAGTAAGGGTGTTTTTGTAACAAATACCACCATATATACATTCCATTTCATTTGTTAGAAATTTCTAAATATAGGAAGTAAGATTTTGATCTTAATTCCATTTCATTTTATTTCTAACCATTTTGTGAAATTATTTTATTATTTTCATATAACTTGTCATGTCCCAAACATGATTAAGTCGTAACAATCTATCATGTATATCAATTTTATGCTAGAAACCAATCACTTAGTTGCTAGCATTACCTTGATATGCACAAGGCTCATATGACAAACCGCTCTGAAGCATTCATATTTCCATAAATATACTAGCATTTATATTCATAATAAACTTTTATTTACAATAAGGCCATGTACAAAGTATTTGTAAAAGTATATAAGTATATGATACAACTCAAAAGTAGGAATTTAACTAGATAGCCCAAATGATCTAATTGATCCTATAGAAAACAAAAAGTTCCAAAAACATAGTCCTCATTAATTCTATCTCACTTAAGCCCAAATGCATCCATTTTGCACACTTGGAGGTGATTGTCACGTGGCATGATTACTTAAATCCTACAAGCAAATTTATAGGGGAGTGAACAAACCATAGCTCAGTAAGGGATAGGAGGCAAAAAGCATATACAAGCAGAATAGTACAACCAAGTTATCAAGTAATTATTATGTACAATGCATGAATAAGCAACGTATCATCCGCACAAGTAAAATTACCCCTTTTAACAACTTATAATGGTGAACAGTGACATTTAATAATTTAATACACAACAATAAAAACACAAGGTAAAAGAGTAAGGAAGAAGAAAATCAAGTAGAGATTTTATAGAGTTTCGACTTTTTACCTATTACTCTCTTTTAGCTTCACTATTAGGGACACAATCTACTTTATCGGTGTCGTTCCACTTGATCTAGTAAATCAAATCATAAAAAAATTATAAGCATTTATCACACATGAACTTTACAATACTCTGCTCTGCCTATCTAGCCTCTCAACAATTTAGGCTAATACAGAATTACAGAGTATAAATGTACTTATCTCAATACTCAAACAAGTAATAATTACAAATTACAAGTAAGAACAAAAGTTAAATCTCAATTAGTTTCGCTTAAGAGAAAAATGATGAATGTTGAATAATTTGCTTCAGTGGAACTTTTTGAAGAACTTTTTGTGACTTTTCATAAGGTATAATTTAATCACGATTTTTTTATGCAACGAAAAGTTATATTTGACATTTTGAATCCTCTCTCTTCTTTTATGTTGAAATCTTTCAACAGCTAAAAATATGAAGATTATCTCTTATCCAACTATTACTTATTTAAGATAACTCCTTGGATATTTTTAGAAAGGATCTTGGTTATTTGAATTCCAAAAACAACTCTCTTTATCTTGCTTCAATCGGATAACCTTCAATCAGTAACCACTGGATTTGGCTATGATTTGAAATTGGCGAGATAATATGCCTTATCATAAACTTTTGGACAAAACTTATATTCAATATTTGAATTTCCATAAAATCCGATCCAATCTTATCCTTATCCATACTTGTACATATCTTAATTTTTAAAAAAATTAATTCGCTCAAAGATAATCCCCATGGATCTTAATTCCATCTTAAGTGAAACGGAATTAAGTGTATTTTTCTAATACACCCAATCCAGTGGAGCTAAGGCTTAATTAATTCGAATCTAATTTAAAACTAATTTCAACATCATACTTCCAAACTTACTTTCTAAACATCCTTTTAAAGAATATCTACTTTTGTTTATGAAGTTTCTGAATAAGTTTTTAAAGTACTGTACCAATTCTTTTTATAAAAACTTTTGAAATATTTTCTGAAGATTTTCTAAACTAGTCTATTTTCAATCTATTCAAAGCTTTTGAATACAACTTAATTTTGTGAAATTATACTTTTTGAAAATCCTTTTGTAAGCTTGCATTCTTAAAGATTTGTTAGCTTTTAACCCTTTTTGTCATCATTAAAATATATAAGAGATATCTAACATGTATATGTATATATATATATATATATCTTGTTATACCTACATATTATACACACACACATACACACTTTAAGTTATTATATAAGCTATATTAAATTATCTAAAGTTACTTAATTATAATAAGGTTGGTATTGTCGATTTCATCCGAACTTAACGATACGAGGTATAGGTTTTATTCAAAAGATAATTTTTAAAGAGTATTTCTAATCCTAGTATATAGGTAAAGCTATATAGCAAGTAATACCACATTGATATCATATTATGTAAATAAAATATATTGTTACACAATTTTGAAATAAAATATGATAAATCATATGTTATTGAATCCTGGTATGTATACATTATAACCTGATGCCCATAATAGTATGAAATATGATAAAAATAATGAATAATCCTAACTGATTAGGGTATGTTTCCATTATAATTTAACCAAATGATTGACATATTTTAACATATTATTGTTAAATACTTGTATTGATTACTAATTTAAGCTATTTAACTAGGAAAATTCATAATAAATAGCTAAGATCACCAAATAATTCTACGAAAATTCTTATAGAATAAATATATATATATATATATATATATGGAACTTGTCTAGCAACTTATTTCATGCAATTGGGTTTATCATCTATATACATAAAATTACAATTTTACCCCTAAATCATGATTAATTAAGTAGATAATATAATTTTTACACCAAATTAATTCCAATCTATCCTAACATTATTTCAAATATCTAAAATTAATTAGATCCTAATTTTATCAATTACTTCACCTAAAATCAATTTAACTCACAAATTATCCTATTTTTGACAATTTTTAGGGCCTAAAAATAAAATAAATACTAAATATATATACAACCAAAATTGAGCTACATAGTATTAAACTAAATGTAATATGTAGAATATAAAAAAATTTTGAGCTTGAAACAATATCATTTAGTATATTTATTTCAAATTTCAAAATTTGGATAAATAATACATTTGTTAAGCAAGTATATAAAATATTCATGATTTTGTAAAAATAAATTTACAACATAAAAGTACATCTAAAATAACCTAAGAATTAATTTTCTCATAATTTTCTAGAAGGGTTTAATAGTCTTACAAAATTCATGAAAAAAAAGGCAAGAATGAAGACCAACCGTTTGCAAGAGCTCTAATGGTCTTTGGTCGGCAAGGGTGTGTTAGTGGTGAGGGGTGTTGGTGGCTCTATCAGTGTTTGGTGGGCTTCACAATAGGTGGGGGTTTGGGTTGGCAACCAAGCTAGGGTGGTGCTTATTTTGTTTTTTTTTTTTCCCTATTTTTAACCAAATTTTTGTAAAATTTTTCTAAATTTTTCTTAAGTGTTCTTTGTTGCCAAAATATGAAATCTAAGTTGTAATATCTTATTTATAGTGTTTTAGGTCGGCTAAATTTTTTTGTTTAATTATTAAGCAATTTTTAGCTTAATTATAAGTGTAAAAATCCAAATATAAGGTGTCAAATTTTCATCAATTTGCTTTTGATGCAATTGCTCATCCTTTTTAAGCTACTCCACATTTAATCCAATAATATTCTAGGTTGTTTCTTATTTTATTTTTATAATTTTTAGATGATATTTTAGGGTATTTTGGTATTTTATGTTAATATTTAATGATTTTGCTAATATATAGGTGTATATTTTATATATCTATTATACGTAATGAGTACTTATATATATGTAATAAGGTTTCTAGCATGTCATTTATTTTTAAGACATTTTCCTATTTAATTTTATGAATTTATCGCTTATGATGTATAATTATATAATTTGAGATTGATTTACAAATATATTTTCATATATATTAGGTATATTCATAAAACACACCTATATTCATATAGTATATTATACTAAATTATTTTTTTTTTATAGTTTAAATAACCTATCTTTAAATCTTCGTTGCATTTTAGACTCGGTTTTAAGGGATCTAACAAATTTTACATTATTTTGAATAATTGTGTTTCTAAGACTAAATTTGAGTTTTTAAAACATTTATTGAATCACTTCAACTAGTCATTTTAACTAACTTTTTTAACTTAATTGCAAACTTTGAACTTAATAAAATAAATTTTTCTTGAAATCCCTAAATCTGAATACGATTTCTCTAATGACGATATTAGGAGCTCACGTAACATTTTTGCCTAGATGTTTCACTAAGGATGGAAAAGCACCATTTGGCTTGATAGAGTAAGATTCATCTCACGGAGGCGTTTCTCCAAACAATTCATTACGTTGACGAGTAAGCCCATAAAATTCACCATTTGAGGCAAAATTCTTAGTCACCCCCGAAAGATTTTCTTTGACCATCTTAACCAAAGCTTCAGAAGAATGATGTTATAGATGACTCAATCGGAATTAAGATAAATTTATGACAACAAGAGAAAGAGCATTTAAACCCTAATTACAAGATTCTAGCTTCAACTTATAATTAGAGACGTAAAAGATGATTTAATCCTAGTTTTCTAGGAAAATGGCCTTAAGGTTTTGTAAGACTTCACTTGCCTATGTTCACCACATATCTAACTATTCGCTTTTCAATTTTCTTGAACTGAAACTTATGTATAACCATGATCTAGGACCTTATCTAATTGTATTATAACTTCTCTTGTCCCGGATTTTATGGAAAAACTTGCATGGTGACGATAGGGTAAAGAGACTAGTGTAGGGACTAAAGAAAGGGGATACGGTTTAGGATTCTACAAAGAGATCGAGGGTTAAAGTAAGGGTTAGCTTGTCATATTTTCCCAATTTTAAAATATTATTTGAGTTTTTCTTATCGCAATTTATTAATAAAACAAAAGATTGCATCTAAATTTATCACAAGATAATTATTATCTATTTGCACATTTCATTATTTCTATTTATTTTCAGAGCTGAGAAACACAACAAATATATTGAAAAAATAAATAAATAAAGATATTTCTAATGATTTAAAGTTTATAGCCATGTGGACGCTTCTTCTTGGTTTAACTAGTTGATGAATGCTATAGATCGACAAATCAGCAAGCAATTATCGATGGATCCATTCTGATACAATGAAAGGTCATATAATACCATATGATTCAGGATCTTACAGGACTATTTAATACACGGTTTTAAAATGCAAACAGTTGTCATTAGGAAAAGAATGAATTTTTCTTCAGGAGGGACTCAATGCCTCCCAAGCACACGAGTCCGTACAGTATAGTATGAAACCCATCATAGACATCGCACTGAAGCCATTTGGAAGTTACAAAGCCATAAGAAAGAGATGGGAATGGAAGATAGCTTTTGGCCTTTTTTGAGAATCACAGATCCATGGTTTGTGGGAATCATTGGTATTAGGGTTGGCTTAATAGATGCCACATGATTACACGGTTTATGAAAAGTAAATACTTATAAAGAGATAAACAGCTTTTTTTTTTTCTTTTTAGCATTTTATTAAATATTTAGAACACCCAATAATTGGAAGCAAATGACTTGCTCTGATCTTGTAGTTCTACCCTTTTAGATCATGCAATTTTCCATCTATTAGACCACAACCGGAAAGATGAACACGACACACAAACTTGAATATTCTATGAAGAAATTTGATTGCGTGTTTTAATTTATTTTTCTGCATATATTGTTGGAAATTTAAAAGTCAACTAAAAAATAGAATATTAACATGATAGGATGGGATGTTCAACTTTCATCGGAAAGTATACTTCTGCTTCTTCTTTTTTTCTTTTTTAAATATTTCTAAATTTGACCATTATTATACCCAAAATACCTTGCACATAAGATTTCCATGTCATAGGAAGCAACCTCATAATGCTCACGTAATTAATCTTAATGTTTCTAAATTATTTTGTGTCTCAATTTCAAATTAATAGCTATTTAGATAATCCTGAGCAGTTCGATTTTACGTGCGGTTGATGGTGGTAACGATTAAGGGAGTACAAGTAATATAGGTGTAGAGAGAAGATTGCCATGGTGACTGATATGAATCAACGGTTAACGGACCTTCCGAGATGATGCACACCATGAGAACTGTACAAACCACCTTGGTATAAAAATTATGGGTGGTTCTCCTGGTGATTGTTTGGACTGGGAGAATTAGGTTGGAAAACTCTTCAAATGCTATGAGGACGATGAGTATATTAAAGTTCCTTTAGTTACTCTAAAATTCACGAGACGAATTGCTCTTTAATAAAAGAATCTGAAACTGCAGAGGAAAGATGTAGAAGTAGAAGTGACTTCCTAGGTTTTGATGAAGGGATTGGTAAAAAATGAAATTTATTCTCCGTTGTGGTAAGTAATAATTGTTTTCCTACAACGACAGCAATATAGTCATAATAGTTGTTATGTATACCAACTTATAATAGAAGCTAATGTTTTAGCCGTTATCATAAATTGGGTATACATAAGGTAAATTATTTTGAAACATCTTCAGTTTAGTATCTATAGTAAAATAAAGACATTTTATTTATATACTTATTTAAAAAATATATTTACATGAAGTTTTATACATAAAACTTATAAAGACATACCAAAATCTTTGATTATAATAGATGCTAGAAATTAGATTAGGTCACTTAGGTGGCTTGACTTTGTAAGAGAGAGAGAGAGAAGAACGATCCCATTCCATTTGGGCCTCACTTTAAAACTTGCATGCCTATCTTCTTTAAATCTAAGGGTTGGTTGACCTTGATAAACATCTACTAGGACCTGTAAAAAAGACTATGGGATATAAGTAATCATCATTCAATAAGGGGATAGAGACAGAAGTATTCATTGTACAATAAATAATTAGGTTGTCAATCAGTTAGTTAAATGTAATGTAATAAAACATGTATCATTTGTATGAAGTTGTTTGATTCGTCATAAGATTAAAAAAATTACACTTACTTTAGTTCAGGTTGAGGAGTGTACATATGTTGATTGCAATATCTAAACTTATAGCCAAACCCTAAATTTGTGTAATGAAGACCTGGCTTCTCTCATAACTACCTTCAAGCTTAGCACCACTAACCTTAACACGATTTTCTCTCCTGTTATTTAATTCAACTAAAGTTAGGAATAAGCCAATTTATGCTAGCTCATTGAAGGGTCATTGTTTGGTGAGTAAATCCTAATCATTTCCTTAGTGGGTTGCAATGCATATTAGGTTAGGATTTTAGTTCGAGTTCAAGTTAGTTCTTTATAGGAGTGACTAACCAATTTTAAACAATCCAATCCAAAAGCAAAGCATAATAATGCAATCACAACATGTAGTAAATCTACCAAATAGTGCAACAGAATCCAATCACATACATCGCATCCACACATCTAACTACTTTGAAACCATAAGCAAGTATACACCTTAGCCTCTAAGTACATTTATATAGTACTCCGAAATGAAATTAAGTATTGATCCCACTCACCTGGTATTAGCACTACTTAGACTTTATTGTAGCATTGGTCTTCACATAGTCAAGGAAACCTATATTAGAAGTTATATTTTAGTTTCAATTGAAACAATAGTATTTATTATTAGGTTTAGTGTTCTTTTAATGTACATCAAGTGTTTGTTATAAAAAGTGTCATTATTCCTTATAAGTTTTGAAGACTTCCTATACTCTAGGTGTGATGGGTTTATACATAGATAGCTTATGATACCTTCTATTCTACCATCTACTAGGTTCTTTTACTTGGGATCTTTTTTAAGGGACCTTATCCTTCTACTATGGTCTTTACTTATATGCTTTATTTTAGGACCTTCTACAAGTCATTTACTAGAAACCTTTTATCATATTCTTTTGCTAAAGGACCTTCTGTAAGTCTCTCTAATGGGGTCAAATGTTCCTCAATTAAGCATACATACCAAAATAAAGTGATATTAGTAGTCTATGCTACTCAAAATACTAAAAAATATTATAAAGTCTAGAGAGTCCAAATAACATATATAAGTCCACTTGAGCTCTCTTCTTCCCATAAGTAACCCCAAAGCCGGTAATACTAATCTCAAGATCTCACAGCTTGGCTCTAACCATAGATGTTGTTGCAACAATAAACCATAAGAAGGTAAGCTACAATTGCTTAGTGAATAATCTTCTCATCCTACCAATAGAAAAGTTACAAGTAAGTTAATTAAATAAGCATATGAGATGCAAACATCATAAACAGCTTGCTGACTATTTATAGTACAATATTGCACCCTCCATTGCCTGGGTTGGGAAGTATTTAGGCATGTCAAGACCCGAGTCTCTACATCTATTGTCCATATGAATATAATCTCTTTCTTGGTAGACCCAAAGCATTAGACAAAGCTTGGGCTTAAGTAGAGGGCGACACTTCCTAATGCAAAGTAGATCCCAAAGGTCGAGATAAGAACATGTTGCATGATTACATCATACGAAAACAACAATAGCATTTAATAATAATGGATCCAATATGCATGATCTCCTACTTACTACAAAGTGCTAATGCCCTTTACAATTAATGCATCAACATGTAATGCATGATTGATTTTTAGCAAGGTTGAATAGTTATTATTCCGATTCATAAGTGACCAACCAAATATATGTGACATATACTCTAAGGACCTACTTACTAATGTAGCATCCAATTCGTTGTTCAAATATATTATTGTCTCTTAACAAGCAAGTACAACTAGTTCAAACACATGTGTATAATCTCAATCCCAAGCATAATCATTTCATACATATATATAATTAAATGTTGCTCTACACTACATTCACAAGCAAGATAAGACAAGGGTCAATACACTCACTCAGCTATGAAGTCTAATAGTCCTAGTAGTCCTTATCTACATCAATCTCAGGGTCTACGTCACCTGAAGAATACAATTAAGACACATAGGTATTCTACTTATACTAACTATTTACTCTTCCTTGCTCTAAATTTCCCATCTTAACTATTTTCATACTTTGGCCATAATTACCTCATTTTAAGTCATTTTTTAAATGATCTTATAGTCGTTTTGTAAGGTTTCAGTTTGGGCTCAACTAGTTTGTTAGCCCGAGATGTTGGTTTGTTCGCTTTAGGACATGAGCCTCGTTTTGGGTTGTGGGCTTAGTTTTTAATGCTGGGCTCTACACTTAATATTTTGAGATTTCATTTAAATATTCTAAGGTGAATCTTCCTACCTAAAACTCTTAGTTCTTAACTCGGGCTTTAATGTTGCTCTTATAGTACCAAACGGGCTCTTTTCTCAAGTTTAGGGCCTTAACTCACTAAGGGATCTATAGAGGATGTTTTGGGTGGGCCTTAAGATTTAGTGGGCCTCTTGAGTATCTTCTTTTGAGTCTTTTAAAGTAGGGTCTAGATCTAGTCATTTAGCTATTAGGCCTTAATCTTGAGTTTTTTAGGGCTTTTTGGGTCCATTTTGCAATTTAGGGCCTTAAGCCCAACTTTACCTATCTTTTTGGACTTTTTGAGCTTAAGCCCACTATTGGCCTCAAGTTTGGTCTGTTTTATCCAAGGTTATAGATTTGGCCCTTGTCATTAAGATGGCCTTTAACACCATTTTTAAGTCTCTAGTTACTAACTATGCTAGTTTAAGGCCGTAACACATCATTACTCTACTTAACTTAGTTGATCAAGTCCTAAATCATACTTAATATTAAATAATCTTGTCATTAAGTTAATAAATAAAAAATTTTAGATTCTAACCGCTCATGTGGGTGGCAGGCAACAAGTGTTTTGAAGAGTCTCTATTACATTCCTTATACACCACTTGTTTTAATGCTTTCTCCTTCATCTAAATCACATTTTCTCCTAAAGTAAGTTGGATATATAACAAATATGAAGAAAGTGAATGGGGAAGGCCTACATGAGGGTAGCGGCATGTATCATGCCCTAGACTTGAGGAGTCGTAATAGCCCTACCATGTAAACTAACCTAAGCTAAAAGCTAACCACCTTAGCTACTAATGTAGGCACGATCTACATAAGGCGAACAACAACTTAACTAGTTTTGAAGCAGTTAGATGAGCACCTATGGTAAATAAGACCTATGGAGTAATACTTTACAAAATATATCTTCACATATCTAAAGACAGTTTAAATCTTTTACATAACTTTATATTAGAAGTTCGAAATTTTTTAAAAGATATATACATCTCCATAGGAGGACTACATTACATACTATAAAGTTAATGAAAGCTATAAAGTCTCCTAAGAAGACCTTATAGTCTTGTTGCAAAAGAAAAACAAAACAACATGAATATTAACCCATTCATTAGTCTTTAACTCCTCACTCCCTAGCCTGTCGAAACTAACCTACGAATTATTGTAACGAAGCATCTTCAGGTATTACTCCATACTTGTAAAACAATCTATTAGGATGCGAGCTTAATTAGCTAAAAAAGAAGGAACAGAATCATAAGAGTATGTTGACAAACATGGTTATTCAATCATTATTTAAATGCAAATGCAATAGGCAAATGATAGATTGTACTACAATGTTTAGTTGATCCATTCTAAAGTTAGAGAAATTTCGTCCACTTTAACCTAGATTTTGAGGAGTTTCAACATAACACTATCAAACTAAATCTGGGTTTGTGTAATGAAGAATAGCCTCCTCCCTAGACAACATTCAAATTACAATTCCCAACCTAATTGCGACTCTCTTTCATGTTACTTAGTTTGACTAAAGGTGAGAAAAGGATTGTTTCTATTATCCTTGTCAAAATATCGGTATTTATTCTAATAACCTAATCATTACCCTTATTGGGTTATTGTGAATGCTAAGTTAGATTTTAATCAACTTAAGATTAGTCTAGATTATAAGGTTAGCAACCAAGTTCGTATACCCCAGACATGACATATTCAAGTAGAAAACAACACTTAGAGTTCAACTCTCAATCATCAATCAGTATCACATGTACATACATAGCAAATGTACAAACAATTTAGTTATAACCATAGATAAGCACTCTTAGTTCTCCAAGTATTGTGATATGATACTTTAACATACTATGAAGTATTGATCCCAACTTACCTGATGTCGATGTGAGTTAATCTTGCTTCTCATGCTCAATCCCTTCGTAAGTTCTCGAACAATCAATATAAATATTTCAGTTTTTGCTATATGGAAGGTATATGATTGCTTTTTAACGTTATATATATAAATACTAGGTAAGCTTTATTTTGTCACTGAGGTTTTTGAACAAGGTTCTGAACACTAAACTTAATGTTGCTTTTTCCCTAGAACCTTCTAAATAAGTATCCAAAAACAGTTTTGTTAACTAGGAACTATTTGAAAACATTCTTATTAACTAAGAATTCTCTAGTTAACCTACGGATGCTATGTTAGCCAAGTATTTCATATCAAACAACTCTTTAAACAAGTCTTTGATCCCTGAATTAGCTTATTTTTCCACCAGACCAACCTTTCAAAAAACTCTTTGAACAAGGTCATTTTACAAATTTACTCAAAATAATTGATCTAACATCATATTCTAGATTATAGACATGCTAAATCATGTTTATCATACTAAATAACACCATATTTGGGGTAGTTGACGGTTTGTGGAAGGTGAGGCTTAAGTAGGTGTTAGTTGGTAGTGGAGTAGGATAAGTAAGGGTGGCGTAAGACTTGGTGGTGGTGGTGGATTTAGTGGAGCTAGAGAAGGTAGCGGTGAAATGTGTAGGAGAAGAGAGGAGAGTGTTTCAAGTGGAAATGAAGGATTTTTGGTGAGAGACTTTAGAGAGTATTTAAGGTTTAAAAAACAAAGAAAATGAGTAAGGGAGGGAGGGATAGCCATTGCTACAAGAGAGAGAGAGAGAGAGAGAGAGAGAGAAGACAATATGTATGTGTTTTGGAAAGTGAAGGATATAACTTGTTTTGGGACCATGTATTTATTTGCTTTATTGTTAATAAGGGAAAGATCTTGTCTCCTCAAAGGACAAGATATTTTTTATACCTATTAATACATTATACTTTAGTCCTTAATTGTGTTTGACTTATTGTTAATTAAGATGTAATGAGGGTTGGTTGTGGATTAGGGTTTAATTAGGGTAATTAATAGTGATTAAGCACAATTAGGCATGTTAAGTGTAATTAGGACAATTTTAAGGTTTTGTCATGTTTTGATACTTCTCTTTAGTTATTCCAAGTGTTTTACACATGCATTTAGGGTTTCCTCAAGGTTTGGTGTCCATTTATAGTTATCAGATCATGTATGTGCTCAAAACTTAGGGTTTTAGGTAATTGATGGTTCAATTACTTTCGATGATTGATCTAACCATATAGTTAGGGTTTCTTAATTGTATTAAGGTTTTTGTTTATCCAATTAGAGCTTGGAAATCTTTTTAGGGTTTGGTTACTGTTCTAGGGTTTTTCGAGTATTAGGGTTTTACATGTATAGTTAGATTTTAGGGTTTTACATGTATAGTTAGATTTTAGGGTTTTACCTCTTCTAGGCTTTTTAACTTAATAATTAAGGTTTGATTCCTTTTATTTTGGGTTTTCATCATTATGCTTGAGTGGTTCTAGAGATTATCCAATGACTCTCTTATTTGTCTCCACTTTCGGTTACTGAAACTCATAAGGTTTACAAAAGGGGGTGGTTTTACTTAATCTTATAAATTTATTAGTCATCTAGAACCTTCTTGTAGAGGTTCTATTTCAATAATCTACATTGGTTTAGGGAAGGACAAATTCTGCCCAACTTTCTACTCTCTTCATCAATTAGCACCTAGCTTGACATTTCTTATATTTCTCAACTACAATTAAAACTACGTAGTTAAAAAATTCTCCAAAATTAACATGTATGTTTAGAAAAGCTCAAGATGAAGGGAATTTACACTACTGTCCAACTAATTAACCTAAGATATGTATAGACACCTTATTTTTTTCCCCCTATAGTTTTAATATTTTTTCAAGAATGAAAAAAATGGTCCTCGCTTAAAAAATAAAAAAAAATCTAAAAAATAATACAGAAAAATAAAAAAAAAACTAAAAAAATTAGAAAAAGTACAAAAAATAAGAAAATTTAAAAAGATAATTTTTTAAAAAGGAAAATGAAGTCTTGGACCGATTCAAGGGTCTTATTTTAAGACGTCATCTCATTTTTAGGGCCAAATAGAGTCAAAGTGTACATACTCAATTCAACAATTCTGAATTATGATTGAGAATATTAAAAATTTAATATTTAGACTATAGTTGATTTTACATATTTGGGAGTCATAAAGATGAAATCAATTTGAGCTCATTGTGGTTTCAAATGGTGCCTCAATTGGCCTTTAATTGATTAATTTATGAAAAAATCAATTTTCGAATTAATCATATAGTCAATATATTGAAGCTCGCAAAATCGTTAAATTGATTTACTAATATTCGTATATTGGACTTAATCATGGAAATTCATGCATTTTTAGGGGAATTAGTGAATTTAGGTATAAATGATTTTGGGTTTCATGTCCTTTAGAACTTCCAAATAAAATTTGGTTGCATTAACAAATTGAGAAAAAAGCCATAGCTTAGTAGTTAAGGTGCATAATTACAACTTAAAGATTTGGAGTTCAATTCCACATAGAGGTGTAATGTGCCTTTTGCTTATTTTTTGAACAGAAGCGCTATGTGGCACCTTATTATTGGTTCATGAGTCAACAAGAGCAGTTGATTTCACCTTCTCCATTTCTCTATTCAAATCAATGAGCTTTATTTATGGCCATTTTTTTTTTTATCAAATACACGTTTTGTTAAATTAATGGTAAAATCATGTAGATTACAGAGTGCTTTTGACTCATGTCAAGAATATGACCAAATATATGAATTTTAAGGATTGAATCAAACATGGAATATTGAAAAAATCTTAGATTTGAGATTTTAGCTCTTTGAAATTATTGAGTCCTATTTTGATTTTCTTTAATTTAATTTCTATTAAGACCAACTTGCTTAATATAAATCATTTGACATGAAATTGAGGAAATTTTTTTCAAATGGTTAAAAAATATTTTTGAAAATGATATAGGATTCATTAACCAGTAAAACTGGTAAAAATCATATTAGGGTTTCTTGGGTGGAAAAAAACTTAATTAGGTCACCATTTGCTAATTTTATAAAAAATATATTTTTAAAAAATGTTAACCAAAAAGCTAGGTCTAAGGGTTAACTTATTAAGACATTAGTCATCATGTAAAAATTAAAAAAAAAAAAAAGAACTAATGGGCCTTTATTTTTATAATTTTTCTAAAAAATGTGAAAATATGTAGAAATGCATAAAAAATGATTCATAATGATTTTTTTATTATCAATTTTCCTAAAAAATAAAAAGAAAACAAAATTTTTTTAAATTTTATGATTGTCTCGAAGGTGCTTATATACCCATTAGTTAGGATCAACCAAACGTAGTTCTAAATTTTTTTTTTTAGAAAACTTTAGTGGGTTGTTTCTTTTTATTTTGAAAATGAGCCAGATTCATTATTTTTTAACCATTTATTTTTTTAATAAAAGATCCTAAGAAAACCCTAATTTTTATTCTCCAATATTAAAGAGAATCTTAAAAAAAAAAAACTAATTTTGAATAAAATCGATTAAAGATTTTTATTTTGCTAAATAATCTTACTATGTAATAAAATCTTTTTATTTTAATTTTTCCAAGAAAACCCTAAATACCTAAAAAATGCTATTTTTATGAAAACTTTCTAAATTATACAATTTTCATGCAAAAATATGCAAATATTAATAAAAAGACATGGATTTTCCTAAAAATGCAATATTTATTAAAAAATATGTAAGAAATGCATTTTTTATAAAAAAAATATGAATATATGCCAAAAATAACCAACTAATAAGAATTGACACAAAGACATGTAAAGACCTATGTTAGTACCAATTTGATGTTGATGAATCTCCCTAATCATGTGATTTCAAGAAAACAATTCATTATTATTATTAAAATAACAGTTGTACGATAAAAAAAAACACAAGTTAATAAATAATAGTAAACAGTTAGTGTGCACTTTTATTAATTTTTATGAAAGTTAAAATTGCTCAAACAAATAAAATAAAATAATAAAAAGAAGAAAAAGAGGCTAAACCCCACCTATTGCAAGGGCGTAGGTCAGATTAAGGAGAAATGGGCCAAGTAGATCAAGTCGGACTTCGGATCTCCAATCGAGTCGGTTGAAGAAGAAGAACGCAATGTCTAAACCACCTTCACACGGTGATCTCCAATCAACAAATCAAATGGGAAACTTGATTTTTATGAAGAAGTGATTAACAATAGGGGGTTTAAACACAAAGCCTTGAGATTTCGTGGGGGATTCCGTAGGTTTTGAAAGTGGTCAGTAGTAATTATTGGTGTAGTGCAGTTGTGTGGCTAGTTTGGGTTACGTGTGAGCACAACGATAGTTGTGTAAGTGTTGTTGGGTGTTGTAAAGTTCAAGTAGTGGTGGTTTGGTATCTTAGCAGTGTGTGGCTCTTGTGTAATGGTAAGAGTGGTGATCATGAGAGTGGTAGCTGAGAGCTAGAGAGGGGATGGTCGAGTTTGGTGGAAAATAGTCATGTGAGTCGCTGTACATAGGGGGTATTGTCTAGGGTTCTATTACGTGAGGGTGAAATGATTCAATGGTGTATTGTAAGTCAACTATGAGGGTAGGGAGCAGTCAGGCTAGGTTATGGATGGTCGAGTGGTATGTGTATATTGTACGGTGCGTAGCTATATGTATTTAGGTAAAGGATGAAGGTAGTCTTGTGTTTGTATTTATTGTTGAGTGAGGATGGAGTTGGGTTGTTGGTTTTGGTCAAGGATGTGGTCTGTGTTGTCAAATGAAGATTGGTGTAGCGTAAGGATCTAGTAGAGATTGGATTTTGTTTGTTGGTTGTTGAGAGTGTATTCTTCTTTCTCAATTGTTGACCTTCAACTTGTTTATATAAGTACGTTATTCAAATCTAAGAGCTTAACCATGGATAAATATCAACTTAAATTTGATTTTACCAAATCTTTGTTCAATCATTATCATGGTAAATCTTCACTAGATTTGGATCTTTCAATAATGATTTTTGAATTTTCTTCCAAATTTGTGCAAAAAACATTGAAGACTTGGTAACATTTGATATAGATTTGTTATCCTATAAGTTTATCCATGCTCTCCTATGCTTATTTCAAACTTGTCTTTTTAAGGAAGGAGGTGGTTACATGCATTGCACGTGATTAGAGTTATGCAAGTAGGGTGGGTTACGTGAGCTAGCATGCATAACCCATAAAAAAATGTAGGTTGGGCTCATAAATTTTGGCTCACTTAAAAGTGGGCTTTTTTTAGCCCTACTAGCTTAACTCGCGGGCTAACCAATTGCGGGGTAGGTAGCTTGTAAACCTATAAAAAAAAAAGACATATCGCACTTGTACATAAGTATAACGGCAAGGCAATCACCAATCGGCATAGGTTATTGACTCATTAACCGCTAAACTTGCAATTCATTCTCCCAAGTCTTAACTTAATGCATTGGAGAGTATGGAGATTGAGCCAACACCTTTTCAATTTATTATTATTGTTGTTTAATTTTTTTTTATTTTAATTCTATCAATATTCTTCATTATTTATAGTAAACCATATGAATAAATAAAATATTCTCTTTTAGGAATGCTTCAATAGAACCATCATGATTTGATTCCACTAACAATGTAACGTTAAGGTCTTCAAAATATCAATAAAAGAAAAATAAACACTAAAAAGAAAAATCGGTAAGTTTTGGTAAATATTAAATATCAAGTATGAACTCTATTTCATCCTCATCCTTATTATGGCTTAGTAATATGAAGGATTTTCATGAGGTAAAAAACATTCAGCAACTCTTAATGTAGTGCACTAAATAGAGCTCTACTGATAATGTTGGTAGCTTCGATCTAGCAATCTACATGTCGAGAGTTTAATATCAAGATCATTTCTTATTTTTCATAGTTTTACTAAAATTGAATGATAAACTTCATTGCTAAGTCAATAAGCATAATTCCAATTATCCAATTCATAGGTTGGCCTACTTAACTCGTAACCTATAATTAAGCAGGTTGGGCTAGAAATTCTAGCCCGCTTTTGCAAGTGGGCCAACTTGCTCAATTTGTGGGCTAATGTGAGCAAGGCTGGGTTAGCCTACTTAGCCCGGTTACACAGCTCTACATGTGACCAAGCAAAAATTAAAAAAGAAAAAAGAAAAAAAAATAGCATGCAAATGCACGCCTATGGAATCAAACCAGTGACCTCTACCCTACCTTATACATGCTTTAACCAACTAAGTTGGCTTAAATTTCCAATAAGTCATACAATTAAAATTTACTGGTTTTTCCTTCTGGGTCTAATTTAATTTGGACTTCTAAACCAAGCCAAAACATGTCTTTCCTCATGCTAATCTTTGTAAGCGATCCCCATCTTGTCAATGATTCTCTTAATGTTCTTGTTAGCGACTTTGACTGCCCCATTCATCTACCGTCTATTTGGAGTCAAGTTTCTATGATTAATCAAAAACTATTTGCACAATTTAGCCATTAGCTTATTATTCAAGTTTGACCCGTTATTTGTAATGATAGACTTTGGTGCACCATATCTGGCAATAATATCCCTCTTTAGAAATCTGACCACTACTCCTTTAGTTTCAGTAGCATATGATGTTGCTTCTACCCATTTAGTGAAATAGTTGATTATGACTAGAATGAACTTGTGTTCATTTGAAGCTGTCGGTGAGATTGAACCAATCACATCTAAGAAAGGGCATAGGGATGATAACACTTGCAACTCTTAGGGAGGGGCATTGATTTTGTTGGCATACACTTGGCATAAGTAACAATGTCTCACATGCTTAATACAATATGACTTCATTGTCATCTATAGATATCACATTCTCACGATCTTCTCAGCCAACATGTACCGATTCATATGAGGATCACAAACTCCTTTATGTACTTCTTTCATTAACTTTTCAGCTTCCTCTTCATCTACACATCTTAATAGTATAGTATCAAATGATCTTTTATATAAGGTAGCTTTACTCAGTAGGAAATGAGCAGCAAATCTCCTTAGTGCTTTTTGGTCCCTTTTATCAGCCTCTTTAGGAAACTCACTTGCTTAGGGGCATCTTCGAATATCATAATACTAGGGCTTCTTTTGTTGCTTCCCATCAGTAGGCAAGCAAAAGGCTAGCTTTTCCTTTACTTCAATTTTCAAGGGTTGAATCTCTATCCTATCTATGACTTTCACCATTGATGCTAGTGTTGCCAATGCATCAACGAATTAATTCTGGGTTCTTAGAATGTAAGTGAATGAGACTTCCTTGAATGTTTGATCAACTTTCCCAAGTGTTCATGATACGGTATCTAATGTAGGTAAGTGCACCTATCAATTTATAACATAGCAAATTAAGTCCAAGTATCGATTCTTTAGGGACTTTGACTACTAGTACTCATTAGGTCTCTATTATCTAATCAACAAATTAAATTTCAAGAAACGTAAATAAGTGAATCTAAATTATTGCTAAAACTAATTTAAAGATTAACTAAGATGCAATTCAAGAATTAATCAAGAAAGCAATTAAATTGAAAATTAATTTAAGATTCAATGTTGCTCCTAAATCTTGCTTCTTATAGATCTAACATATGATTTTCCTAAAGATCATCTAATTTATTTTTTAATCTTTCTTGATCGAAAGAATTCTCTACTAAAATTAATCAATTTCTTAAGCCAATTAACCTTAACCCTAGAATTATTTATTAGAATCTCTTCTTAATAGCATAACCTAAGATTGCATTATTGAACAATAAATTCTCTACGCTTTAATTTGAAATTCTAGAAGAATCTTGTAAATTATCTCTAATCTTGCAACAATTCTCATCAACCATGCTTACATTTAATCTTATAAGAAATTTCTCGATTCTCTTATAAGATATCAAACTCTAGATTACTACGCATAAAAATAATAACCTAAATCGTGATGCAAACATAGTTGAATCAAGAAAATAATCAAGAACTAAATCAATGAAGCAATAATAATATCACATAAATAGATCTAAGTTCCACAAAACCTAGATACTAAGGTTCTACTCTATATATTGTGAAATAGGAATCTAAAAACAGAGTATATAAAAGAATAGAAAGAAGCATCATGAAGTCTAAACAAAATTAAATCTTGAAATCTTCTTTTCTCCTTGCTTTCTTAATTGTTCTTGGCTTCAAAGACTCTCTAAAAGTTATGCCAAAAAGTTCTATCTTAAATAAACCTTAACAAGGCTTTATATATAAAGAGATAAAAAAAAATAGGTCGGCTAGAAAAGACACGACCAAGGACACAATCGAGGACACAATCGTGTCTTTTGGCTGTATCCTTAACCGTGCTTCACATTTGTCTTGCTTTTTTTTTTTTAAAAAAAAAAAAAAGATGGAAATGACACGACTGATGACATGGTTGTGTCTTAGGCTAGAACAACAGAAAATCAACTCCAATTTTTTCTAGAAATAACAGAGTCACGTCATTTGGTTGTATAGATCTTTAAACCTCCATAACTTACTTATTTTAGCTTTGATTTAAATGAAATTTGTTTCTATCTTCTCGTTTTCTTGTATAGATTGTTTCAAAACTTAGAAAAAATTTTACTCAATTAAGTATTATTATCTAAAAATAAACTCAAATATCAAGGAAAATCATAAAAAACCACTAATTAAAATATAACTAATTTAGAACTCAACAAACTTCCCCACACTTAAGAATTTACGTGTTCTCAAGCAAATAAAGTAAAGAAAAATCAAGACATGAATTCTTAAGTTAAAAACCTTCATTACCTAGAAAACCAGTCAAAAATTACTCTTAGCCTAGAAAGATTCAACTTGCAAATTCAACCAATTTTCTTTAAATAACTTTCATAACTCTTATACTTAGTCTTTTTACTAATGTACAAAGGACACAAAGTACTAATGTTCACAAGCTAATATATGTAAATTAAAATTTAACTAGATCATTTAATCAAGGATTCTTGTACTCAAAATTAGATTTAACATCTCACCAACCAAGAAAAAGTCATAAAAATCTTAAACCTACTTAGCTAAAATGTAGACAACCCTCTCTTCAATCTTACTAAACGCCATAATTTAAAGTAAACACATACTACATTCACTCATCCTCTTATCATCCCCTTATTGCATGCTTTCATTGGGAAGGCTTCAAATTCATTGAATTAAACACGTTAGATAAGGATGATTGTGTTGGCAATGGGAAAGGATCTCACTCTTTTGACAGACCAAGACTAATTCATACCAACCTAGCCTTCATATTGGTAACGGGAAAGAACCTTTCTCTTTTGAGGGACCAAGGCCGATCTATACCAACTCATTCTTTAAGCTTATTTTGGCATTGGTAATAAAATTCAATCTCACTCTTTCGAGGGACTAAGGTGAATTCTTACCAATTCTGCCTTTTTTTTTTCATTTATATCATTTTCTACTTCTAACTATTTCAAGTTTTTTAAGGTTTCTCAAAAGATGAATTTCATTTGCTTATTTACTAAGAATTATAGCATTCTAAAGTAATCTAAGAAGAAAGTATACATCAAAGTAAACTCCAAAAAAAAAATGACTAACTCCTAACCAGTGATATTACTATAATCCTAAGTCATAAAATCCTAAGCTAAATAACCGGTAACTTTGCTCCACAAAGATTTTACTTATCAACTCTAGCAAAGTGTAATTTAAACATTAAAGATCAAGTATTCAAATTATATTCAACTCATTGGAAGATATCAATTTCCAAGTAATGCAAGTCAAAAAAACAATAAAATTGGGTTAAATGCAAAAAAATTGGTCTCCTAAAGTAGCAAAAGTTTCTAGAAATTTCTATATCCCCTTCGCCATACTTAAAACTGTACATTGTCCTCAATGTACGAATTAAGTCACATAATGGAAAATATATGAATCAAAACAGTCATGGGTAAAACGCTATAAAAGTGAAAAAAAAAAAACCGATACTCTCTTGAATATTTGAGTAACACGAACGCACAAAAGCCATACGTTATGAAGTGACCATGCCAAATTTGCAAACGTAAAAACTAAACATGTCCATGTAAAAGCTTTAACTGCATCCCCCTAATCATCATCCATGAAATCATCTTCATTTTCCTCAAAATCCAAATCTTTATCATCCTCTTCATCATCGACTTCCTTAGCTGAACTCTCCTCCTAAGCACCTTCCTCTTTGGAGCTTTCTTCTTCAGCCTCTTCCTCACATCGGACTTTCGGGCAACATCTTCTGAAGATGAGGAGACATTAGCGTTGAAAACATCATGAACCTTTAAGTTGTTTGTTCCAACCACTTTACAAAAGAGTCATAGAAGGCAATTATATTTAACCATGACCTTAACCATCTTAGACTCCATCTTAGTTTGTTGAATAATCATATCTTTCAACATATTTTCAATCCGATCAAGCTGGGTGCCTGACCCTTGACTCGTACTAGAACTTACTCTTACATGTCTTTTAGGTGCACCTAAGTTCATATGCATGTTTCTAAATGTCTCTTTCCTTATTGGCCTCATTTCCCCAACTAGAGTCATGTCAGATAATCTTCTAGCCAAAACCCCCATTCTATAAGCTAATAAAGTGACATAAGGTCCACAACATATTTACTCATGTGCAAAATGTTGGTTGCTTGCTTTAGTAAGTAATTTGCTAACAACATAGCAACATTAATAGGATACTTCTCAATCATGCTATAAAGAGCCAACAACCCAAGTTTACTGACTACTCCAATACTCTTCTCCCAACCCACAATTGTATGGGATATCAACTAGTGAATTATGCGGTACTCGAGATGTCGCAAGCAAGATGCTTTACTAGACTTAGCTTGGTAAGGTCTTCCACTAGCAATATTTTGCCAAAACGCGTATTGGGAAACTCGATAAGGTAACTTAATTGGAAGCTGAAGAAACTCTTCAATACACACATACTCTTTCGAATATAAGCCTAAATAAGCTCCAAACTTAGCAACCGTTATATGAGCTATTGTTCATCCAAAAATGTAGTTTCCTTTGTGGTCCAAAGTTATTCGAAAGCTTATCCAGTTAGACCGTGCAAAGGAACTTGAGTGTGAGCTTATAGTAAATAGGAGCATGGTGTTGAGCTTGGTTTTTTACTCCCAATTTTTTTTGTAAATTAATTTTCTCTAAACTAATCAGTATTAAACCTTACTCATTTAATACTAACCCTCGACTAGGGTTTAAATAAAACTAGTTTTTATTTTGAAAATGTACTGGAGTCGTCATTCGATCAGAGCCAAGAAAAAAAGAATTAAGGTATAGCCAATTAGATAGATTCGTTATAACTTAGCTACTGATCTATTAATTAAACCAATTTTATATATAAAAAAAAGGGTTTTAGAAAACCAGAGAAATAGGTCCGGAGGTTAGGATTTTTAAACCCTTATAGATACCATTAACTTTCCAAATTTAATTTTAACTTTAAAAATTACCATTCAATTCTATTAAGCAAAACTCAATTATTGGTTAATCGAATTGGACAACTTAAGTAATCTAAACTTAAAAAAAAAAAAGGAAATAGGTTTTTTTATTTTTTATTGTTATTCTGTAAGTGTCTATGTACCCACTACGAGATTAAATGTACGTAGTTCTTTTTTTGTAAAACTTTAGTAGGTTAGGTTTATTTTAATGTGAAAATATGCTGGATTTACATTTTTAACTCAATTTTGGTTTTATTCAAGGAAATTTATAAAAAAAGAAAAGAGGTCATAAATTGGAAATTTTATATTATTTATTTTTTTGGAAAATTCTAAAGTGCCTTAATTTGGAAATGATCCATTTATTTTTGGAAATTTTATTTTTCCAGGTGATAAGATGATTTTACAATATTTTTGATTTATTATTATTTTTATTATCTTATTTATATTTTTTGTTTTATCTATTTCTACTAAACTAAAAAATAAACTATTCTTTTTCCTTTTTTTTTCTTTTTTGTTGCTTTTCTTTATTCCCTTTTTTTTTTGGTTCACACTTACATTTACATTAAAATAAAAAATTAATTAATTAATTAATAAAAAAAGGAATTGAAACAATAATTGATGAAGGTCAAACCAGGAAATGTACGCTGGTCGGGTAGGAGCGGTATGCGGGTTGATCAAGGGTCAGACATAGATCTTGGATCAAGTTTGAGTTGTCTTCAAGCTCTCCTTCGACAATAGTAACGTAAGGTGGATCCAGGCTGATTCGTACACTAAATTAAGTAGGGAAAGGTGCTTTCATGGGTTTTTTTATTGGGTTTGAGGGTGGTAGAATTGATGCTGTGGCTTGAGGTGCTTGTTTAGGTGGTGTTGCAAAGTGGAGGGTAGCGGTGATGGTGGTCGATCTATGTGGCAGTTGCTGGGAGTGCAGGGGAAGTTGGTTCTCGAGTTTAAGGTAGCAAAGAGTTCGGCCATAAGGTTAGTTTGGGCTTAGGGTGGTGGTTCATGATGGTTCAAGGTAGGGATTATAGTTAGCGAGGGTTTCAAAGTGATGAGATGGTAGTGCTGCTAGGGGCTATGGCTAGGGACGAGAGTGGTTGGGTCTGGTTACTAGTGTGGTGGGGGAGCTAGCTAGGGTAGTGGTGCCCTCCGAGGGTGGCTAAAGAGAGGAAGTTAAAGAGAGAGAGAGGGTTCAGTGAGTGTAGACAGAGAGTGATTGAGAAGAGAGAGAGAGCTTGTGAGTGGTTTTTTGATGCTTGTTCCCCATTGTGTGTTGTGAAACAAGCCTATTTATAGACCAAATTAACTTAGTAAGCAAGGAAAGCTTGAATTCAGATTAAATGAAAATTTTTGAAATTTAAGTTATTTCTTTTTTTTTTTTGGAGCTCAAATTGAATACATTTTTCACTGAATCTAGACAAGAATTGGGTTAAAATTAAAACTAGGCTATGTCTAAAACAGAATCAAACTAAGAAATCACGCGTGTTTGTATAGAATTTGTGCCAAAAATGGATCCAAAGTGGAGGGTGTGGGCTGTTTCTCGGCTAAGAAAGAGGGGGAAAATAAAGGAAAGAGGGGGGAGGGAAAATGCCGACGTAGCATCAACATGGCATCGCATTAGCTAATTTGACCAACCATAGTGTACCATGTGTCTAATAGTGACACATGGCAGTTCACATGGTGCTACGTCAACATCAGATGGCTAATGTTGCCATGTGTCAGGATACGTAGCATAGTAAAATCCTAATACGTAGCAGTTCTTGGTGTGCCAATATGTTAGCTGAAAAAATAAAAAGGCTTCCATGCCTTTGCCAAAATTCTAACCCTTGACCTCCTTTATGTTTATACATGTGGTTTACTGTTAGGTCGTTAGTTTGTACCTTGTTCATATGTGCAATTATGGACTAAGTTAATCTATGCTATATTCAAATCTAAGACTAAGCCTAAGCCTAATTCTCCTCCTTTCTACTTTTATTTAAAATTAAAATCTATTTTATTAGAAATTTATTATTTTCTAAATTCCCTATATCTTCTATTTCTTTCTTTCAATTTTTCTTATTTTTTGTGACGTTTCAATTTTCTAAATTTTTTCATTTGTTTGTATTTTCTAAATTTCTTATTTTTTGTATTTTTTTCCTATTTTTTTATTTTCCTTAGATTTCTTGTTTTTTATGCTTTTTCCTGTTTTTCTATTTTTTTGTGTTTTTCTAAACTTCTTATTTTTTTTTCTAAATTTCTTATTTTTTGGATTTTCTTTAATTTTCTATTTTTTATATTTTTCCTAATTTAGAATCCCTTATCCTATTGAAACAAAAAAAAAAAAAAAAAGAGGACAAAAATTAGGTGTCTACACTTGGCATGTTAATAGTTGTTCCCATGGCTTGATGAAAGGCATATCTTGGATTGGCTCAAGTAAGTAGAGTTCTTAATAACACTCCAATCAAGATATAATGTTTCACTAAATGTGCATGATTGGAGATGTTGAAATTGAGATCCTAGGTGCCTTTTGATGTAAAATGTAACATTAGATGAACTGGGGGATCAATGGCCACTAGTAGGCTTGGAGATGGTAGCGATTGAGATGAAAACGAAGTAATTTCTTTGCCTTTGCATCTTACGTCCAATTTTTGCCTTGGTGCCATGTTCTACAATAAAAAGAAGTAAATTAAACTCAAGAAATGGACACCAATGCTTTCCCTACTCTTAGACTAACAAATAATGTAAAACCTAAGCACAATTATGGAAGAAAACACAATAAAACTCATATGGACATTTTATCAAACACATGGCAAACATGCCAATTTCTTTGAGAATTTGAAGAAATAGTTTCATAATCACTTAATCTACTATTATACGAAGAGATGAATTGATGATTCCTACGTTTTCTAACATCTAAAGTGCAAGATCTTAACATTAATTTAAAACCCTAACCAAGTAACTTGCAAGAACCAAGACCATGTACAAAAGAAATTAAAGCCCTATCTATCACGTCCCGAAGCGGCAGAGTCGTAACAGCCCCGCTGTGTAAACCATCCTAAGATAGAAGTTGGCCTTACGACTGCTATCTTAGACCTGATCTACACAAGGCATCCACAACTAACTCGCTTTGAAGTAAACAGTTTGTAATTTAAAGAAATTATTTACCTAAGAAAGTGAGCAAATATATATATATACTATAATTCAGTTATTGCAATTAAGGTTTACAATATTTCTTTGTAATATATTTCCTAGTTATTACATTATTCATAAATGAAAACTAATTCTAAAATAAAAGCTTAAACCTTAAAAATATATGTTTGATCTTCAAATGTTTTTCTTCACTCCCCAGGATCCAACAGTTGCTAGCTTCAGAGTAGTTATATACCGCTTCTTAGCCAGCACATGCACGACGTCTATAGGGATATGAGCAACTACAGCTCAGTAAGTTAGGATGGAAAACTTAAAACTATATCATAAACACACAACAGGGTTATCAATCAACTTATTAGGTGCAATGCATGTACAAGCAAATGCCATCGCACGACGTTGTCTGGCCCGTCGTAAGATTAGAGAAATTGCGCCCGCTCTAATCTGGGTTGAGGAGTTGCCATTAATGCAACAGCTCACGACCAAACCCAGGCTTGTCCAATGGAGACCTCGCTCCTCCCGCGACTACCTTCGAACTACTGACTTTACCCTCGCCACAACCTTCTCTCCTGTCACTAAGTTCAACTGAGGATGAAGAAGGGACCATTATGCAATCCTACGCTATCCCTTTCAAAGGGGTCGGTATTTGGCCGGAGAGTCCTAAGTTCCCCTAACGGGTTACCATGCATGTCCGATTATGATTACTGGTCGTATATTTGATTAAGTCCAATTTAGGGTGATCAATCATTTCATACAAATCATACAATATATGCCAGAACAACAAACAGAATCATAGCATCACCCATAATCAAGCACATGCACACATTTAACTATCTAACAAGTACAACCAAGCATAATCTTAAGCCTCCAAAATATAGTATCGTATTAATCCCAATTTACCTCGACTCCTCGCTCACTCACTCGAGGTCCGACTTGCTCAGGCCATCGCCAATCATCCCTATAACACAAACGTGGTTTCAGTTTTTCATATAACTATTATAGGTTCATTTTATCTTATAACGCTTATTGTTATGTTTTGTTTAGGGTTTAATATGCCTAATTATCTAGGTCTTAAGGTTTTTACAATTATTCTAGGTTTGGGGTTAGGTTCGAATTCGGTTTTCCGCTTCGATTTTTAAATTAGGTTTTAGTTCGATTTCTAAGTAGTGTTTTATACTCTAACCCTAGAAATTCATTTCAACCCATAATGTGAAATTAATCACATTACTTCTCGATCTCCTAAATACCATCATTACTCTTAGTCAGTATTTATTTTACCCGGTACACTTAAATCCGTATTAATGTACCGAATTCACTCCTAATGTGAGAAATTTTTACATTTTTCATATAATTACATAAATTCAAGTTTCCTATCAGATTTATTGTACATTTTTATTATCATCAAAATATCAATTTTTATTATAATATTTTCTATTTATTATATTTCCAATAATTACCTATTATATATTATTACCTTTTATGTATATAATACACTTCTAATATTTCTATAACTCTAATTATCATCTCTAAACATTAATTATCATTTCAAAATGTCTAAATTCATCCTAAATCAGATTTTACTCCTAATTACCCTAATTTACAAAATTAACTTAACATGTACTATTTTTCCATATTACTTATTTACTACATAATTAATCTAATAATTACATCTAACACCATAATTGCTACAAGTATCATACTCCATCAGATTTCCATCCTAAACATGTACTTATTCACTAAATCAGTAATTAACCATCTAATTACTTTATTAGCCCTAAATTACCCATTTTATGCCTCATTTTAAGGCCTAAAAATTATCTAAAAATTTCAAAAACTAATTTTTGAAAACGGGCTTCATAGCACTGTTCTATATCGTCTAATTAATCTACACAAAAATTTTGGGCTCGAAACTACACTCTTAAGGTCATTTATTTCTAAACCGAAATATGTTGAGTTTTGCATGATTTCTTAAGGATCCTATATCACGAGACATATTTTCATCAAAATAATATTTTTCCTACAAACTACATACAAAAATATTCTAGAATAACAAAATTCATAATTTTCTAATAATATTTACTATTTTTACAAAATTACATAAGAATCGGGCTGGAAATCGGACTTACCGATCTGGGTGGCTCCAGCCATGGCCTTGTTGGCAGGCTTGGGCACTGCCACCACCGTGTGGTGGTGGTGGCTATCCACTTCCAGCTGCTCGTCTAGTAGGGGTTCCCTTTAAAAGTCCTAATTGCACAGTTTTTCCTAATTTTTTTTAACCCGAATTTTTCTCTCAATTTTTACCTCTCTCTATTTTTCTCACTTTCCAAATTGCCCATATGAGCTCTGTGATTTTTCTTGCTATTTATAGAGCTTTAGGGGATTTATTGTGCATTAAATTGGACAAGACAATTGCCTTATCCCTTAATTTTTGGCTTTTGTGTTGTTTTAATTTAATTGGCCGAATTTTTTCTTATTTTTCCCAGTTGCCACGACCCAATTCTGGATCATTCATGATTTTTTCTGATTTTTCTTGATTTTTCCTTAATTAATTATGAATTTTCTTTAAGTATTTAGTATTATTTTAGCACATTTCGCGTATTTTAAGTAATTACGCGTATTTATACTTACATGTAAATTCATATATAGTATAAATAAATATTCTTAAAGATTATTTAGGTCATTCTATTATTTTTAGTATACATATAATTTATCTCTAGTAATTTATTAGTTATTAGATTACACTTTTCGCCTTTTCGGTAATTAGCAATTATTATACTTAAAATTTGAAAATTTTATAGTCTCCTATGTTATTACTTATTGTCTTAAATTCAAGTTTACGGAGTCATTTTTACTAATATTTGTAGTTTTACTTTATAATTTAAGTTCGATCGAGTCTTTCAACTGATCGAAACCTCGAGTAGCTAGTTGTGGGGCTTATACTATCATAGCAAAGGAAGTTTCCCACACCTTACCATGCACGATAATGGTGTGAATCGTGACCAAGAATAGACAAGGCTAGTCACTAGATGGGTCCAAGCTTGCAAAAAGCTCGAAAAGAAAGTGATAGGGAAAGTACGGAAGGACACATGTGAATGAAAAAGTAAGCAAAACCCACAAACAGCTCCAAAGGATATGACGCACTAATGGAACTTTTGAAGACTTACGACACAATTCGATATGATGCACAAATCGATCTGATGAAGTTACTCGCCACCTAGCCTTGCTCAAGGGTTAGGATGAGAGTAATACCGAAAATAAACAAGCAGTGTTTACATAAGGAAGAAGTACTCAAGTATATTAATAATAATCTAATTCTAATTATAGCTATAAGTATAAGGGTATTTATACCCATAAGTTAGGGCAACTTGCCCAAAAGGGAAAAGATAAAAAGGGCATTTCCTAAGGGAGTAATGTACAAGATATAAAAGGCTAAAAATGAATATACAAGGAAAGCAATCATTGGTGCAATGGATTCTACACATGATATTGTATATGTGGTGATGTTGTATCGGTGATGTTGTTGGAAGATCTGGTCAAAAAGTATGGATAGCTTGCTTGTTCGAGCAAGGGTAGCTTGGTCGGTCTGAACTCTTTCTCTTAGCATCTTAGCAAGGGTGTAGCCGAGTAAGTAATTGGCTAGGTATGTGTGAGAATGAAGATAGGCTGTTGTCTTAGCCTTTTGCTTCTCAACATACAACATGCAAGAAATAGGCAGTCACTCAGCTTAGCAGGTAGAATGGGTCAACAAGGAAATACTCGGTCTCTACATGAGTCAGTTGGAACAGGAGGATTCATCTTGCCAATCTCTCTAGTCCTTGAGCTTGGCTATGGGTTAGTGGTTCGGTAGCCTAATTTCTATCATTCCCTCCGGGTTGTTTTGGATATGGGAACAAATCCGAATGATCTTTGTTCAGCTCTCTATTAAGGTGATACAGATTGAGGTCGTCAACATTGAACGCATCAGAAACCCCATAGTCCTCGAGCAACCAATCTATAGGAATTGTCATTAATCTTCTGGAGGATTTTGAAAGGTCCTTCAGCTCTTGCAAATAATTTGTTCCACCTCTTGTTCGGGAATCGTTCCTTGCTTGGGTATAGCCATATTAAGTCTCATAGTTGGAATTTTTTAGCCATCCTACCCTTAGTCTTCTCTCGCATTCTTCTAATAGCTTGGTCGATGTACTGAGTGACTTTATCATAGATGTGTTGGAGGGATTGTACTCGAGCTCTCGTGTCAGGGTCCTCTTGTGTGGGTACAAGTATAGAGGTATGGTTAAGGGGTAACTCGAGATTAAAACCATAGACCACTTCAAAGGGTATTTGCTTAGTGGTGTCATGTACTATACAGTTGTAAGCAAATTCAACCACTAGCAAGCATATGTCCCAATCAACCAAGTTCTTTCCCACTGTAGCTCGAAGCAGTGATCTCAAAGTGCGATTAACCACCTCCATTTGGCCGTCAGTTTGGGGATGATAGGAAGTACTGAATGGTAGTTTAGTCCCCATCTAATGCCATAAGGTCCTTAAAAAATGGCTCAAGAATTTTGGATCCCTATCGGAGACTACACTTCTTAGCATGCCGTGTAACTGCACAATCTCCTATAAGAAAAGAAAAGCAATAGTCGAAGTGTCGTTAGTTTTTGAAAAGGGAATGAAGTATGACATTTTGCTGAAAAAATCCACGACGACCATTATAGAATCTTTGCCTCGGATAGTTTGTAATAGTCTAAGAACAAAGTCCATACTTAATTCAGTCCATGGCTTCGTTGGGTAAGGTAAAGGTATTGCTTTCCCTTACTCAGCTTAGCACCTAGCCTTTTTGCATACGGCACAGCTGTCGATAACTTAGTACACATCTCTCCTCATCCTTAGCTAAAAGAATCAACCATTTAACAGTTTACAGGTTCTTCTTTCTCCAAAATGTCTGGAGAGTCCTCCACTGTGGGCTTCCCCAATTAACAGCTCCCTTAGGGAATAAGTTGATACGTATAGTTTTCCACCTCGAAACAAGTAACTATCCTCTACATGATACTCATCCACTGTCCTTCCATCAACGCATCGCATGATTATGGGTCTAAAGTGTAGATCTCCAGAATACTGTTCTTTGATACTTGTAAACCCAAACAACCTGGTCTATAGTTTGGTTAAAAGCGTATGTCTCCTTGAAAGAGCATCTATAACTACGTTGCTTTTTCCCTACTTGTATTTTATTACAAAATTGAATCCTTTAAGGAATTCAACCCATCTCACCTGCTACTTTGATAACTTCGTCTAACTTTAGAGGTATCTCAGCGATTCATGGTTAGTATGTATGACAAATTCTCTCAATAGTAAATAATGTTGCGATACTTACAGTGCCCGAATTAGCGCCAAGAGCTCCTTGTCATACAAGGAGTAATTTAATTGTAGCCTTTTGAGCTTTTCACTATGGAAGGCAATTGATTGGCCTTCCTAAATTAGGATAGCATTTATTCCAATGCCTGATGCGTTACATTCCAACTCAAATATTTTCTCAAAATCAAGTTAAACTAACATTGGGGTGGAGGTCAATCATTCTTTTACCTCAACAAATCTCTTCTCCTCCCTTTCTCCCCATCGGAAGTTGGTGTTCTTTGTAAGCTCAATAAGAGGTGTGATGAGGGTGCTAAAATTCTTGATGAATTTTCTATAAAATGAAGCTAGTCCATGGAAATTTCTCACATTGATATAAGTAATAGGAGTTGGCCACTCTACAATTGCTCGGATCTTTTCGTCATCCACTCATAAGCCTCCTCCATTGACTACGTAGCCCAAGAATACCACTTCCTCCTAACAAAAGCAACATTTCTTGAGGTTGTTGAATAGTCTTTTGGCATTGAGGATATCCAACACTTCTTGGAGATGCTCGCAGTGGCTCGATATGTTGGCATTATAAATCGATATGTCGTTAAAGTACACCATGACACACTTTCCAATCAAGTATCTTAATACATGGTTCATCAATTGCATGAAAGTAGTCGAGGCATTCGATAAGCCAAATGGCATGACCATCTACTCATGGAGTCTATGCTAAGTTTTAAACACAGTCTTTCATTCGCCTCCTAGCCTCGTGTGGATTTTATGGTAGATAGACTTTAGATTAGTCTTACTAAAGACCTTGACTCCACTCAACTCATCTAACACGTTTTCTAACCTCGGAATCAGATACCTGTATTTGATTGTGATCTTGTTCATGGTTTAGCTGTCAACACACATTCGTCAGGTTCCATCCTTTTTCGACACTAGAAGCATCGGTATAGCGCAAGGGCAAAGACTTTTTTGGACATATCCTCTCCAGTAGCTCATTGACTTAAAGTTGTAGCTCAGAAGCTTGTTCGAGATTCATCTGATAAGTTAGCTTGTTTGACAGTACAACGTTACGTATTAAGTCAATACAGTACTCTATACCTTAAGTTGAGGGTAACCCCTTAGGGAATTGTTCTAGGAACAGGTTGGCATACTCATCAAGCATCTTTATGATTTCCTAGGGTAGTTCACCCTGCTCCTTCATTTCTAATAGGTGCCTGACCAACATGAGGGTCGACTTATCAATATTGATGGCCTCTTGGAGCTTGGCTCTACTCATCACTAGAGCCTTCTACGATCCACGGGCAAGCTTTGTCTATAATTTATTAACTTCTCTCGGCAGCATTGGGTTCCATGTAATCTTCCGATCATCCTTCTCGAACATGTACGTGTTCTTATAGCCATCATGGATAACTCTCCTATCAAACAGCCATGGTTTACCTAGCAATACGTAGGAAGTGTACATGTGCAATACGTCGCAGAGAATCTGGTTTGAGTAATTCCCAATAGTAATCAATAGTAGTATTTTTCGAGTGACATGTAGTGCTCCTTTTTTACTCAACTAGTGCAATTTGTATGGCCTCGAATGTGCAACAGTCAATAACTTCAGTTTTGAAACAAGATCGGCTAATGCCACATTAGTGCAGCTTCTACTATCCACGATGAGAGAATGCACCTGATCATTTACCTTATTTGTGGTATGAAAGAAATTCTCTCTCTACTACTCCTCTCATGAGGGTTTCATGTTCATAGTGCGTTGAATAACCATTAGTAACTGGTTTAAGTCCTTAGCAAACACGTCCTCCTCAATCAGTTCTTTCTCAGCATTTTCTTTCTCTTCGAAGACCTCCTCCTTAGGTTCCTCATCTATACTATCTACTTTTAGCTTCGTGATGTCTTCCTTGATGACCATTGTCCGTTGGTTTGGGTCCTAAGCAGCCATATGTCTGAACCCTTGGCATTTGAAGCACTTGATCTAGCTCATCTTCCTATCAAACCCTTACTCCTTCTCCTAAGTTCAAGTCAGCACTTCAACATCTGGTCGACCTTTCTGATCAACTTGGACATCTATCTTTTGGCTCAGCTCGGTACTCGACTAAGGTCAGTGACTTGCCTATCTGGGTCGGTAAGTCGGCGGGTCAACTAGTTGGCATCCTCATAAGTACTTAGCTCCTTCTTTGCCTTTATACTCATTGGGTTATTCTAATGGCTTCATCCATTGTAGTAATGCGTTGGAGTTCTACAATGTCTTGAATATCACCTCTTAATCTAAAGATGAATCTTAAGACCATTTGAGCCAGTGGTTCCTCTACTTCGCAACAGATCATAAGCATTTCAAATTCTTGAATATACTTGTTAACAGTCCAGCCTCCTTGTCTTAGCTCCTGAAGCTAAGTCAAAGTGTCTTGAAGATGAGTTTCCAGTACAAATTTGTTTTTGAGTATTTTCTTCATCTTAGGCCAAGTATTAATCTCTCGGTAGCCTTTTCGTCTCCTCATGGCGTGGAAATTCTTCCACCACATGGCGGTATATTCGGAGAACTCAATAGTAGCAGTTTTCACCTTCTCATAATCCTCATATTGATAATAGTAAAAAACACGCTCCACCTTCTCTTCCCATTCTAGATATTTGTTAGCATTTCTAGATCTATTGAAACTTAGAATCTAAAGCTTCACATGGTCAAGTGCTCTAGGAATTCTAACTTATTCCTCTTCAAAATACTCTTCCTCTTCTTCTTCATCGAGTTCTCTCAGGTCTATCCTTCATCTTACTTGTCTGCCAACTCCTTCACCTTGAACTAGTTGAGTTGGTTTCTAACCTCTAACAGGTTGGGCAGCTTGTTGGGTATTTTGTACGGCCTCAGTGGGTTGGCAAGCCAATGTATGAACAGCTCAGGTTAGATCTACTAAGAGGTTTACCACCTTATCAAGTCTCTCCTCAATACTTCTCGACGTTCCTTGAGACTGTCATCCATGATGGATAACTCCACTATTGTCATCTCCCATACCAACATTCACACTCAAGTCTGTCATTTTCTCCACAAATTCAAACTTCACACAAACACTTCAGGAAATTAATAGGTAGTAAACACAACAGCTAAGATGAACATAGTAATTTGCTCTATTTCACATACATAAAACAGAGTATAAGGAGAACTTTAAAAACCAACTATAGCTAAAAAAAAAAAAAAACTATAGCTTAAACAAAACCTCCGCTCTAATATCAAGATGGTGCAAATTGTGACTAAGAATAGATAAGGTTGGTCGCTGGATGGGTCTAAGCTTATAGAAAGCTCGAAAAGAAAGTAATGGGAAAAGTGTGGAAGGATAAATGCAAATGAAAAAGCAAAACCCACAAATAGCTCCAGAGGATATGACGCACCAATGAAAATTCCGAGGACTCACTGCATAATTTGATATAACGCACAAATTGATTAAAAGAGGTTACTCGCCACCTAATCTTGTAGTCATGTATCTTTCTGTGGTACGGCCTAAAATTTAGCTTACTACTGATATGGTTCAAGAAACAACCATGTCTTTAGACCATGTAACCTACTGTGACCCGATCATGAAAGTCTCTTAGAAGTCATACGGTCTAAGACACGATCATGTCTTATAATCGTATACTACACTATTTTTTTTTTTTACTTTTAAATTTTATTATTTCTATTTTAATTTATGCATGCCTAACCTAAATGCAAGAATTGAAAAATAAAAGAAACTTAAGGAAACAAAAGTACAAAAAATTGAATCGAAGAAAGTTGAAGAAAAAAATTAAACTAAAAGGAAAATTTATTATGTTGCACTTATAAATTTTGAAATTTCATTTAGCTTTTAAGGTACTGCTTCGGAAACCCTACAAGGGACACTATTCTCTTAACCCTTACTTGCTAATCGATTATCGAGACCGTCATATGTATAGTGCAACATAAAAGCAAACTTGACCTTAAAATGAAAAATAAAAGCATTAAAGTGATGAAATAGACAATAAAATTTGCTAACATAACCTATTGACTTGAGTTGCCTCCCAAGAGTGCTATATTTAACGTTAATAGCTCGACGGGATAAGAGAAATGAACTTACTTATAGAAAGTATCGAGGAGTTGCAAATCCTCGAGTTCATGGCTTTCGAGCTCTCCCCCTACATAAAGCTTTAAACATTGACCATTAACTTTAAACATACCTTTTTCAAGATGTGTGACTTCAATCATATCGTGAGGAAAAACTCGTGTGATCATGAAAGGCCTAGACTACTTAGACTTAAGCTTACCAGGGAATAGGCGGAGTCAAGAATTGTACAATAGGACTTGGTCCCCTTCTTGAAAAGTTTGTCTTCCCTTTATTTGCTGATCATGATATCTCTTGGTCCTCTCTTTATAAATTCGGGAGATTTCATAGGCTAAATCATGCCATTTGCAAAGCTCATTCAACTGGAGTTTCCTATGAGTTCCTGTAAGCTCACAATCTGAGTTAACAATTTCAATAGCCTAAAATGCTTAGTGTTCGATCTCTACTGGGAGATGACATGCTTTTCCATACATAAGTCTATACGGAGTAGTTCTAATTGGTGTTTTGTAACCTGTCCTATAGGCCTAGAGATCATCATCTAACTTATTTGACCAATCCTTCCTATGATGCTCTACTTTCTTTTCTAGAATTCTCTTTTAAGTCACTATTGGCTACTTCCACTTAGCCACTTGTCTGTAGGTGATACGGAGTCGCTATCCTATGAATTACATTGTAACACTTCAACACCTTATCGAGCTGAGTGTTACAAAAGTGTGTACCCCGATCACTAATCATCATTCTAAGAGCGCCAAATCAGGAGAAGAGTTTCTTCAAGAATTTAGTGATTACCCTAACATCATTAGTAAGTAGGACTTGAGCTTTAACCCACTTAGAAACGTAATCAATAGCTACTAAAATGTATTTATTCGAGTTTGGGAATGGGCCCATAAACCCTATGCCCTATATGTAAAAAATTTCACACACCAAGATGGGGTTTTAGGGCATCTCATCCCTTTGAGAGATGCTGCCCAATTTTTGACAGCTTTTATAAAGCTCAACAAACTTTTGAGCATCCTTAAAGATAGTAGGCCAATAAAATCTTACCTCTAAAACTCTGTGAACCGTATAGTTGGCATTATGATGTCCTCCAATCGGCCTAACATGGCAATGCTCAAGTATTTGCTATCCCTCAAGGTATGAAATACACCTTCTAATCATGTGTTCTACACATACACAAAAAAGATAAGCATCTTCCCAAAAGTAGTATTTCAAGTCAGAGAAGAATTTTGGCAACTAAATAATTTGCAAAGTTAATAAACCATGGAGTGTTGAGATTAACTACCTTATCGATAGCATATAGTCTTTCTTCAAGAAACTCATCATTAATCTCATGCTCCACTAGCTTGACCAGATTTGAATTCTCCAACCTCGACAAGTGATTTGCTGCTAAGTTTTCTATGCCCTTCTTATCCCGGATCTCTATATCAAACTCCTGAAGGAGTAAGATCCACCCGATCAAGCGTAGCTTGGCATCTATCTTGGTCAGCAAATACCTAAGAGTAAAGTGGTCAATATAAACGATTACTTTAGATAAGATCAAATAAGAACAGGATTTATCGGAAGCAAAGACAATAGTTAGTAATTCTTTTTCAATTGTTACATAATTTTCCTAAGCTTTAGTTAAGGTTTTACTAGCGTAGTAAACAAGTTGGAAGTGTTTATCCTTTCTTTAACCAAGATGGCTCCCATTGCATAGTCACTGGCATTACACATTAACTCAAAAGGGAGGCTCCAATTAAGGGTTATTAGAGCATTTGTGAGCTTATCCTTCAGGGTGCCAAATGCATTCATGCATTCTTGGGAAAATTCAAAGGGTACATCTCTCTCTAGCAATCAGGCTAATGGTTTGGCAATCTTGGAGAAATCCTTAATAAATTGCCTATAAAACCCTGCATGTCCAAGATTACTTTTGATTACCTTCACTGAAGTTAAGGTTGGTAACTTGGCAATAGTGTCAATCTTTGCATTATCTACCTTAAGAAGTAGAGTTTTTATTGGTTCTTACATTATTGTGAATATCTCTTGCAAACAATCAGAAATTATAGTCGGTGGCATCTAACCAATAACAAGTGTCATCTAATTCGGCAAATTTATTCATGGCTTTAGATGCCTTAAAAATTATCTTTTCGTCTCCTACCCTTAATATTTGTTTCCGTTCACTAATATCAATAATGGCTTGAATGGTTGCTAAAAAGGGGCATCTTAATATAAGTGGTATCTCATGATCCTTGTCCATGTCTAAGATAACAAAATCTACTAGAAAAATGAATTTATCAACCTAGACTAAAACGTCCTTGATAATTCCTCTAGGGTAAGTAACAGACCAATCCGTTAACTGAAGACTCATTCGTATGGACTTAAGCTCACATAACCTTAACCTTTTAAACAGCTTATACAACATAAGACTAATGCTAGCCCCTAAATCTACTAAAGCTTTATCAATAAGAAAATTGCCAAAAATACAAGGGATAGTAAAACTCCTTGGAACCTTAAGCTTCTCTAGAAACTTTTTCTACAACAAGGCTGAGCAGTCTTCATTAAGAGTTACTGTTGAGATCTCTTTTAGCTTTCTTTTGTTGGACAACAAGTCCTTTAAGAACTTAGCATATTTTGGCATTTGTGAAAGAGCATCAACAAGGGGTAAGTTCATATGTAGCTATTTAAAAAGGTTGAGAAATTTACCAAACTATTGATCATTGTGCTCTTGTTTCAAGTGTTGAAGATAGGAATTGGAGGTCGATATTCCTTGACTCTAAGCTGATCTAAGATCTTCTCTTCTTACACCTTAGTAGATTAATCAAACACTTTCTTCTCATCCTTCTTATTTTCAACTTGTAGGTCTCTTCCACTTTGGAAAGTTACTACCTTCACTTGTTCTCTAGGATTTATTTCTATGTTCCTTGGCAATGATCCTTGTTGTCTCTCGTTTAACATCCTTGTTGTGGATGGAGGCTTCTTGGTTCCTTAAAAAGGCCTCTATTTGTTGCATTCGAGCCTCATTTGATTGAATATATTTTTCTAAAAGGCTTTCCAACTTCTTCTCTAGAGCTAGTGGGGGTACTGCTGGTTGTTGAAACCCTAGTGGAGGCAAATTTAGTCCTTGCTAGGGTTGATTCCTTATCTGCCATTGTTGGCTCTAACCTTGATTTTGACCTCCCCATGAAAATTTAAGGTGGTCTCTCCACCTTAGATTATAAGTGTTGCTATAAGGATTATACTAGGGTCTTTGACCCTTATCTACCATTGTTGGCTATCTACTTGTAACCTATAATCCCTTCTTAGCTGAAGTTGTTGGGGCCGAACTATAGTTATTGCGAACCAGTCGAGAGGGATCCAATTTTCTTACTTAACATCTCCACCTAAGTGGTTAGAGACTGTACAACGTGAGCTCAAATACTCCTATGGCTTTTTGCTTCCCCCTTAAGTTCTCCCACTAGTAATTATTCATAGCCATACCTTCTACCAAAGCTTAGACTTCCTCGAGCGTCTTGGTGTTAAGTGTACCTCTAACTACAAAATCTATCATTCGCCTTGTAGAAGGGTTAAGACCATTGTAAAATGTTTGCATTTCCATCCAAAGAGGACAGTTGTGATGTGGACATCGCCTTAACAAGTCTTTAAAGCGCTTCCATATGTCATATAAGATCTCATCCTCTATTTAGGCAAAAGATGAGATGTTGGCTCTGAGTTTTGTAGTTTCATAGGTGGAAAATATTTCTTAGAATAATTTTTTTGCTAATTCATTCTAGGTTGTGGTTAAATTCCTTACCAAGGAATTTAATCACTGCTTAGCTTGGTTACACAAAGAAAACAGAAAGAGGTATAGTTGAATAGAATCATTAGTTACACTGTTAATCTTGAAAGTATCACATATTTCCAAAAAACTGGAAATATGTGCATTAGGATCTTCATCTTAGAGGTTTTCAAATTGTAAAAACTGCTGCACCATTTAAATAACGTTCAACTTGATCTCAAAGTTGTTGGCTGTAACAGTTGGTCAGTTGATGCAAGATTAGCTACCAGTTAATGACGGTTGAGAGTAGTTCAACATGGTCTAATTTTGTTCCCTATTGTTGGCCATGATGTCGTCGGCTATCCTTTCATGATTAGGTTCTTGTTCTACCACTTGATCCTTAACTTCACCCTTTAACAACTCTACCTTATCTTTCAATCTAGTAGGAGATCCTTAGTTTATCGCCTTTACTATTTCTCTGACAAATAATTACCTTAAATTGTATAAAGCCATCCTCTCAATTTGAGGATCGATTTTAATCAAATCCTTTGACCGGCTTCTTATCATGCATTGCACCAAAGAAAATAGAGAATTTAGTCAAGATCGCACTAAGAAAATAAAAAAAAAATTAAAGAAAAAGAAAATATATCAAGAAAGATAAGAAAAAAATAATGGTTAGATTCATAAATCTACTAGCTTTTTTAATATCAAAAGTTATCTAGCAATGGCTCCAAAAACTTGATGTGTCAAGTGCACCATCAGTTTATAATATAGCGGATTAAGTCTAAGTATTGATCTTTCAAGGACTCTGACTGCTAGTACTAACTAGGTCTTTATTATCTAACCAGCAAATTAAATTTCAAGAAATATAAATAAGTGAATCTAAATTATTGCTAAAACTAATTTAAAGATTAATTAAGACGCAATTCAAGAATTAATCAAGAAAGCAATTTAATTGGAAATTAATTCAAGATTCAATGTTGTTCCTAGATCTTGCTTCCCTTATATCTAACATATGATTTTCCTAAAGATCATCTAATTTATTTTTTAATCTTTCTTGACCAGGAGAATTCTCTAGTAAAATTAATCACTTTCTTAAGCTAATTAACCCTAACCCTAACCCTAGAATCACCTATTAGAACCTCTTCTTAATAACATGACCTAAGATTACATTACTGAACAATGAATTATCTAAGCTTTAATTTGAAATTCTAGAAGAATCTTACAAATTATCTCTAATCTTGCAACAATTCTCATTAACTATACCTAGATTTAATCTTATAAGAAATCTTTCGATTCTCTTATAAGATATCAAACTCTAGATTACTATCCGTGGAAATAATAACCTAAATCATGAAGCAAACATAGTTGAACCAAGAAAATAATAAAGAACTAAATTAATCAAGCAATAATAATATCACATGAATAGATCTAGGTTTCATAAAACTTAGATACCAAAGTTATACTCTCTATACATCGCAAAATAGGAATCTAAAAACAAAGTATATAAAAGAATAAAAAGAAGCATCATGAAATCTAAACAAAATTAAATCTTGAAATCTTCTCTTCTCCTTGCTTTCTTGATTATTCTTAGCTTCAAAAACTCTCTAAAAGTCATGCCAAAAAGTTCTCTCTCAAATAAACCATAACAAGGCTTTATATATAAAGAGATAAAAAAATAGGTTGGTTGAAAAAGACACTATCAGGGACACAACTGTGTTTTTTGGCCATGTCCTTGACTGTGCTTCACGTTTGGCTTTCTCTTCTTTTCTTTATTATTCAAACTGGAAACAACACAACCGACGGCATGATTGTGTCTTTTGGTCATGTCTTAGGTTGTAACAGTAGAAAATTAGCTCCAATTTTACTTGGAAGTTATTTAGCTGTGTCAATCTTCAAACCTTTATAACTTACTCATTTTAACTCCAATTTGGGTGAAATTTATTTCTATCTTCTCATTTTCCCGTGTAGATCATTTCAAAACCTAGAAAAAAAAATTTTACTCAATTAAGTATTATTATCTAAAAATAAACTCAAATATTAAGGAAAATTATCAAAAATCACTAATTAAAATATAACCAATTTGGAACTCATCAATATCAACTTACTATTTTTCGTCTTATATTCTCCCAACATTTTGAGAATCATAAGAGAAGAATCTCCATACACTTTAAGCTTTCATATCCCCATATCTAAAGCCATTTTGAGCCCTAAGATATAAGCCTTGTATTTTGTTATGTTGTCTATGTAAGGGATTGATAACCTGGCTACCATAATGAAATGATTACCCTTAGGTGATATTAGTACTATCTCTATTCCGCATCCAAACACATTAGTTGCTCCATCAAAATATATCTTTTAGTTTGTCCTTTCACCACTTAGTTCACCCGCCATCATTACATCTTCATCTAGAAATTGGGCTTTAGAACTACTATCGTTATCTTCAAGCAAATATCTTGTTGATTGATCTACTACAATTTGCCCCTTAACTGAGCTCTAGCTTACATACTTTATGTTGAATCCAAAGGGCAACATTTGCCACTTAGAAATTGTTCCTATCAAAGCCGCTTTCTTTGCTAACTACCTCAAACGATCATGCTTCGTGAACAACTCCACTAGGTAATAGAGAGTTTATTGCCCGAGTCCATGCATCACCTATACTACAGTACAACACGTTCCTTCCACTTATGAATATTTTTATTCGCTATCTACTATCTTTTTGCTTAGATAGTATATAGGATGCTCTTTTCTTCTTATTCTATCTCTCTTCCTAGAATACATCCCATCGATTAAGGAAGAATCATTAAGTAAAGGATTAGTGGTCGTCCTAGTATGGGAGTGACCAATACTAATGGGTTCATTAGATACTCTTTGATTTTAACAGACGCCTATTCACACTCTTCATCCCATTCTATTGCTACATTCTTCCTCAAGACATTAAATAATGGCTTGCATTTATTAGTGAGTTGTGATATGAACCAGAGTAATGTCATTTAATCTCCCTTATAGCCCTCTAACTACCTTTAAGGTCTTTGGTACTTGTTATACTGAAGAGCTCAGTTATCATTAGGACTTACCGTGACAAATCTAACTAAAATGGGTCCTCCGAAATATCGAAGAAAATTAGAGGGGAATGGTCCACAAACAAACAAAAGTAGTTGACGTGAAGTTGCTCGTAGGATGTAACTCACCAACGAATAAAACATGACTTGACACCTCACTTACTATGACATACAAGTTGATGTCAAGGTCTACCCGCCATTAATCCTGAGTTACTCAGCAAAATTAGATAAGAGTGTATGAAAAATGAGCTTGGAGAGGGTTATCTCATAAGAACAGAATATTCGGTATTAAAAATGTAGGTTATATCTGGCTGACAAGAGAAAAGGACTATTTATAGTAAGTCTCTAGGATAGCATTACAAATAAAGAAATTATAAGAAAGTATATACAAAAAGGGGATTTCTAGTATATATGAAAAAGGGTAAAAAGGAACAAAAGACCAAAAATGGGAAAGTAGTATAATGTCAGACGAGGTAGACAGGTGATAGTGTAACATTGGTCTCATATGAATATTCTCTTAGCATAGTAAGCGAGAGGGGTCAAAACGTTGTAGCAATAAAGGGGCTAGGACTAGAGAGATGGTAGCATGCCAAAAGAAAACTATTCGGCTATTTAAATGAGTCTCTCATCACTCGACTAGAACTTCTTGGCAGCGGTTGGTCAAATTACTTAGCATAAGATCCTCGGTAAGAGAATAGTCAACATTATCACTACCAAGTGTACATATCAACGTATGACAATTTGGAGAGCTCAAGGAGTTCAACTACATTCCTTCGGTGTAAACTTTCTCCTCACCAATAAGTTGCCGAGAGAGAATTCATCGGGTGAGGGATTGGAGTCCTCGAAACCGTGCTTGAGTAATGAGACTATTGGTAAGCTGTTCATTAATACTGGCATTTATATGATTGCCTTCACTTTGTTTAGGTCTACTTAAATACCTTTTGTGCTAATTACAAAACTTAGTAGTTTTCTTGAAGTTAGCCAAAAAGTACATTTTTCCAAATTCAACTAAAACCGAAACTTCCTCAATCTTTCAAATGACTTTCGTAACACATCTACATGATTCTTGTCTTCTTTGGGCTTGGTGATCATATCGTCCACATATACTTCTATCCCTTGGTGCATCATGTCATGAAACAATACAAGCATAGCATGTTAGTAAATTGCCCCAACGTTCTTTAACCCAAAAGGCATCACTCTATGGCAAAACGTCCCCCAAGCGATGATGAAAGTGGTCTTAGTTTTATGTTGTTCTATCATCTTAATCTGGTTATATCCTAAGAAACCATCCATAAATGAGAAAAGATGATTTTCGACAGTATTATCCACTAAGATATCGATGTGTGGCAAGGAATTGTCTTTAGGTATGGCTTGATTTAAGTTACGGAAGTCTACATAGACTCTGACTTTCCCATTTTCCTTAAACACTAGCATCACATTGGTTACCCACTCGAGGTAACTTGATACTTCTATGAACCCAAGCTCCAATAGTTTTCTTTACTTCCTCTTTTATTTTAAGTCATATGTAAGGCCTGAACCACTTAAGCTTTTTCCTTTTAGGTTTAATATCCTCTTTTGTAAGCAACTTGTGGACTACTGTTGATAAGTCTAATCCAAGCATGTCCTCATAAGATTAGGAGAATATGTCTAAGTATTCTAATAGTAAGTGTAATGCATCTCTGAGAACGTACATATGGAGAGGTAACACAACTAACAAGAATAAGAAAATAAAAGAAGGGGAAGGAGGAGGGGTTTAGCATATTCATGAGCTGTCTAGTTGGATATGATATGCCAACAAGATACTACATGGCTTATGACTCATCAGATGTGACTTATCAATCTAAGTTATAGGGTTGCTCTCCACAATCCTCGCTAAAGGGATTGATAAGAGTAGGTAAAGAAGAGAAAAGTCTCAAGGGTTTTTCATTAATATGCCAAAATCTATTTAAGACCTTATCTATGTGTTCTATTTATACATAGTGGTAAACTTATAAATAAAAGGACTAAAAGGATGCCTTATTGGCATTCCCATAAATACAAAATAAACATGAGGATAATTTAAGAAAAATACAAGAAATATGAAGTCTAAATAACATAAGAAGAATAAGCAATTAAATGAGATATCTGAGCGAGGAGTAGATGAGCTAAGCTCTGGCATTTGATTGGGTTGGTACCTTGAAGCCTATCATCAATCCCCTCTTGAAAAGTTTCGACCCGAAACTTAACAATTGACTACTCCCACTTCCACGTGGATCAAAAATAAATTAGTAAGAGTAAAACAAAAATAAACTAGAACAGCTTAGCTCAATGATCAAAGCAAACACAATCTGAAGCTCTTTCCACTCATCATGAGCACCATCAATCAAGTTCTTCATTAAACACCCTTCCTTTCACTCATCATGTATCTTATCAATTACCCCTAAGTAGTTCCAGTAGCTATCAATCATGGGGAATAACATAACTTCACACTCAAACATGACATGAGCTTGGGGGATCTAAACTTGCAAGACTTCAAATTCTTGCTCAACCTCAAGTACTTCATTTTCAGCAGTTATTACAACATTCACTTCCTCACAACTAGTTTCTTCTTTAGTTACCATGGAGGGTGTAACAACTCCTTCATCAACTTCCACTTCCTCTTTGATGGCCTCCTTGCGAATTTTCTTTTCGGTCCTCCATCTCTACTAAAGTCCTAACAATCCTTAAATCGTCTTCAAGACTATCTAGAAATATAGGATAGAGCACAACTTGTTCTTTGTCATAGAAGGAATAAGTATTCTTCAAGGGCATGTAGCTCATGTTGTGACTTATCTTCCATAAAGAACCTAAACACATGTAACAATCTTCAATGTCGGTAACATCACATAAAACTTCATCTTGAAATTTGCTAATGGGAGAAGGTTATTTTTGCTTACTTCGTCACTTGAATCACTTCATCATTATAAATAATCTCATATGGATTTGAGCGGTCTATAGATTTGTAGCCCAACTTTCCAATAACAATTTTAGAGATAAAATTCACAGGATAATGACTAACCCTACTTAATATATTACCCTATTCAAGTCTCTCCTTTATGTAAAATTTCCCTATTATCATGATGTAGAAATTAAGCTTGAATTAAGCTAATGGCACCATAATCCACAATCTTCGATGAATACTAGAATTATTAAACTTACCCCTTAGTTCTAGTTATCAACTCGGTTCCTATAGTTTTTCCTTGTCTAATGCTACTATTAACACTTTAACATGCACACACGCATGGTACAACACTCACTCACACAAGTCATGTTAGTCACTCAGTCGACTAGTCCACAGTTTGGCACTACATCCAGCACTTATCCTCAGAAGCACACTAAGTAAATGATAGCTCGGTAACCTTAAGAGTATAACAGCTCGACTCAGCACTCATGGCTACTTATCCGGCTACACTTTCTTTAGGTTACACGTAACAGCTCACTTGCACTTCAGTCTCAGCTCGGCAATTTAAGATGGCAATAGCAGCACTTCACGTTAGAATAGCAACTCAGTGATTTGAAAACAGTAGTACGTCTCTCTTCAAGGTTAAAACAACTCAGACATCAAGTTAACAGCTTAGAGACGTGCTACAGGAGCTCAGCTTAGACGCTTAAATCAACTTGGACACAATTTCAACCTCACTTAGTTTGTCCAATCTAGTAATACTTGTCTGACCATTATTTGTATAACAATTCAGCTTGATTTCACTTTCCTTCTCCTGCTTGGATCAAATTCAACAATATGACACGTACTTCACAATAGCTTAGCTATCTCAGCCTTGGAATATTAGTAGCTTAGTAAGACAGAAACAATAGCTCAAGCATTTGGAATACAACAGCTCGTCATGTGAACTTAGACACATTAAACCATCTTAGCAACAATTTAATAGATCACCTCGGCTCTGTTTCAATAGTTTGGTCAATACATAAAATAGTTCGAACTTCACAAACAACTCTGCAATTATAAAAATAACACAACAAATATATGCATGCATCTGCCACTTCAATTCACAAGTACATAGAAGCTCAGATGTTCGACAACTATACAGCTTAAATCTTTAATTTTAGTTCAGATACAAAATTGATTAGCAAATGATAGGACAATTCAGCACAAACACACACACTTTAACAATAGTTCGGAAAAATTACACTACCATACATAGAGCAGCACTTGTTCAACAAAGTTAGAAATATAGGGGCATAGATACTTCGACTAAGTTCACACCAAGTCATTACCTGATAGCTTTGGTTCGGCACTTTTAGTCAATACCACTGGCTTATTACTATTACTTGTACCTACATGCACTTCAAATCACACTTAACAGTACACTAACCATTACACTTCATTGAAACTACTTCACCAATCACTTCAACTTGGCACGATCAAATACCTATGAGTTCGGCTTGGTCACATAGCACGTCATAGGACAGTTAGTCCAATGCACAACAATTTGGTATCCCTTTTGAATGTAGCAGCTCAGTAACAACTAGGCAATCTGTTCAGCTAGGCACCAATCAAGTTAGTTCAATAGATCTTTCAGTTATACAATACGGTACGATTTCAGCTCGACTTCGTACTTCACTTCTGTTTACTGGTATACACCCATGATAAGATCGCATAGCAAGTGCCAAGCTATAAGAAAGCTTGCATCTGGAAGAGCAGCTAAACATTAGATCACCAACCCTAGATTTACATGTATCTTTCAACAAGATAATCTAAAATGTTTCTTTCTTTTATAGATTGTACAACATTTGTCCTTTTTACTCTTTTTAGTATGTCTTAGGTATTATGATAAGAATTACGCTACTAGGCCTTTGACCCGTAGTTGAGCCTGAGGATTGGAAGGCTTGGCAAGGTGAATTCTCTTATTCCAGCCGACTCCTGTCGAGGTCAAGTACTTCTTTTCCAATATACTCTTTATGCCAAGCCAAATGACTGCCTATCTCTTTATAGTACGTCGAGTTGTAGATTACTCACTTGCACTCGAGCCAACTAATAACTCGACATCTCCCTTGCCGAGAAGCCAAGATAAAGAGACTTCACACTGATTAAGCCACCCTTGCTCGGACAAGCAAGCTAACCGTACTTTTTGTCCACATCTTCCAACGGCATCACCAATACAGCATCACCATGTATACAAAATCACATGTAGAATCCATCACACCAATGATTGTTTTCCTTAAATATTCATTGTTAGCCTTTTGTCTCTTATACATTACTTCCTTAGGAAATGCCCTTTTTGTCTTTTCCCTTTTAAGCATGTTGCCCTAAATTCTCCAGTATAAATACCCCTTGTACTCATAGCTATAAACATTAGATTGATTATCATTAATAAACTTAAGCATTTTCCTTTCTTGCATAAACACTGCCTATTTACTCTTGGCATCACTATTATCCTAACCGTTAAGGAAGACTAGGTAGAGAGTAACATCATCGGATCATCTTGTCCGTCATATCGAGTTGTGTTGTGAGTCTTCGGAAGTTATATTGGTGAGTCATATCCATTGGAGCTATTTATGGGTTTTGCTTACTTTTCATTTGCATTTGTCCTTTTACGCATTCGCCATAACTTCCTTTTGAGCTTTCTGCAAGCTTGGACCTATTCAACGACCAGCCTTGTCTGTTCTTGGTTACGATTTGCACCATCTTAGTATCAGAGTAGAGGTTTTGTTTGAGTTGTAGTTGGTTTATTAAGTTTTGTTTATACTTTATTTTACGTGTGTGAAATAGAGCAAGTTACTATATTCATCTTGATTGTTGTGTTTCTTAGCTATTGATTTTCTAGTTTGTAGAAGTGTTTGTTTGAGCTTTGAATCAATGAAGAAAATAACTAACCTAAGTATAAACATTGTTGTTGGAGATGACAACAGTAGAGTTATCCACCATGGATGATAGTCTCAGGGAACCCCTAGGAGCATTGATGAGAGACTTGATGAGGTAGCTAACCTCTTGGTAGATTTGACCTGAGTTATTCATGTTTTTGGATTGCTAACCTACTGAGGCCGTATAAAATACCCCACAAGCTGCTTAATCGGTTAGAGGTCAAAACCCAGCTCAACCAGTTTAAGGTAGAGGAGTAAGCAAACGAGTAAGAGGAAGGATAGACCTGAGGGAACTAGATGAAGAGGATGAGGAAGAGTATTTTGAAGAAGAGTAAGCTAGACTCCCCAAAGCATTTGACCATGTGAAGCTTCAATGGATTTAAGAATGTTGATGAATATCTAGAATAGGAAGAGAAAGTGGAGCGTGTTTTCGACTATTATTAGTGCGAGGATTATGAGAAGGCGAGAATTGCTGCTATTGAATTCTTCGGATATGCTACCGTGTGGTAGAAGAATTTCTAGGCTATGGGGAGGCGAGAGGGTTACCGAGAGACTAAACTTTGCCCGAGATGAAGAGGATACATAGAAACAAGTTTGTGCTAGAAATTTATCTGCAAGACACTTTTACTCAACTTCAAGAGCTAAGACAAGGAGGTCGAACGGTTGATGAGTATGTCCAAGAATTCCAAATGCTCATGATCCAATATGAAGTGGAGGAACCCCCAGCGTGAACAATCTCTAAATTCATCACGAGATTAAGAGGTGATATTTAGGACATTTTAAAGCTCTAACGATTCACCACAATGGATGAAGCCATTAAAATAGCCTAATGAGTAGAGAGGCAAAGAAGAAGTCGAGTACCTACTAGAATGCCGACTAGCTGACCTAGACAAGGAAGTCATTGAGCTCAGTCAAGTATCAAGCTGACTAGAAAGGTAGATATCCAAGCTGACTAAAAAGGCTGACCTGTACTTATGAGAAGGGGCAAAGGTTTGGTAGGAAGACGAGCCAGAACAAGTGCTTTAAGTGCCAAGGGTTTGAACATATGGCTACTCAATGCCCGAACCAAAGAACTATGGTGATTAAGGGAGACATTCCGAAGCTAGAGGTTAAAAGTACCGACAAGGAACCTAAAGAGGAAGTGATCACTGTTGAGAAAGAGCTTATTGAAGAGGACGTATTTGTCAAAGACTTGGATCAATTGGTCCTAGTTGTTCAACGCACAATGAACATGGAACCTCATGAGAGGAGGAGTAGAGGGAGAATTTGTTTCATACCACTTGTAAGGTGAATGACCAGGTGCGAGCATTAATTGTGGATAGTGGAAGTTGCACCAATGTGGCATCAGCCAAAATGGTCATACACTAAGCTTCCCTCAAGCAAGCCTATAAGGCACTTCCACTCTGTTCACCAAATTTTTCTCAAGCAGGTCCATAAGGCACTTCCTTTTGCCAAGTTTTGGGCACTTCTCTTCATGGGTTCTTTTTGACACAACACCAAGTTTATGGTTGCTAGTCATTGAGAGACACTCTCAGCTTGGTTAGTAAGCCTTATGAAGCATGACTAGGTTTTACATCTATCCCAGTTTAGGGTTGCTAGTCCTCGAGAGACGCTCCCACCTAGGTTAATGAGCCTTGTGAGGTACGAATAGGTTTTAGATCGATCCCATTTTAGGGTTGCTAGTCCTCGAGAGATGCTTCCACCTAAGTTAGTAAGCCTAGTGAGGCATAACCAAGTTTTAGATCGATCCTAGTTTAGGGTTACTAGTCCCCAAGAGATGCTCCCACCTAAGTTAGTGAGCCTTATGAGGTACAACTAAGTTTTAGATTAATCCCATTTTAAGGTTGCTAGTTCCTAAGAGACGCTCCTGCCTAGGTTAGTAAGCCTAGTGAGATACAACTAGGTTTTAGATCGATCCTAGTTTAAGGTTGCTAGTCCTTGAGAGATACTCCCACCTAAGTTAGTGAGCCTAGTGAGGCATAGCTAGGTTTTAGGTTGATCCCATTTTAAGGTTACTAGTCCTCGAGAGACGCTCTTGCCTAGGTTAGTAAGCCTAGTAAGGTACAACCTAGTTTTAGATCAATTATAACATAAGATTGCTTGTCCCTTAGAGACAATCTAACCTAGGTTATTGAGCCTAGAGAGGCACAACCAGGTTTCTTTCCTTTATCCAAATCAATTTTAGGATAGTTATAGCTATTCATCCTGAGGGCAAAAATAGTGTCTCTTTGTCTTTGTGACAAAGTTCGATTCAAACTTCGCTATAAAAAGAGGTAACTATAGACACCTAATTTTTACCCCCTTTGTTTTTATTTTTATTTTCTTTCTTTCTTTTCTCAATGGACCTTAAATTAGGAAAAGTACAAAAAATAGAAAAATAAGAAAACCCCAAAAATATGAAGTTTAGGAAAAAATACAAAAATTTTCAAAAAAAAAAAAAAAGAAAAGCATAAAAAATATGAAATTTGGATAAAAAAAAAACACAAAAATCGAGAAATTTAGAAAATGGGAAATTTTGGAAAAAAGTTAGAAAATTAAAAAAATTACAAAAATTAGTAAAATTGAAAAAATGAAAGATTTTAGAAAATAACTTTTTATTAAGGTAAATTTTTATCTTTTAATTTGGTTTAGAAGTTGGGCCGTTGAACCTAGGCTTAGATTTAAATCTAGCCCAGGCTGACCGAATCCATATGTACAATATGATTACATATATGGACAAGGCACAGGCCAATGACCTAACGGTTAAGCATATAGATTGGCATGGGGTTTAGGTGTCAAGTCTTGGGTTTGAATCTTGGCAAAGGCAGGAATGCTTTTTTTCTTTTTATTTTTTGTTAACTAGCACACTATTACATGTCAAGATCTGATTACGTCATGTATCCTAACAAGTGGCAGCGTCGGGTTGGGTAGTCTTGCTGATGTGGCATTTACATAGTGTACCACGTCAGCTGCCACGTATCACGTGATGACACTTAGCAGGTTGGGAGTGGTCAGCACTTTCCCTCTTTTTTCCTCTTCTGTTCCCTCGTTCCCCCCCCTCCCCCCCTCGATTTTCCTCCTTTTTCATTCTCAAGAATAACCCGACCCCTTCACTTTGGCCTTTGATTTTATGCTTTTTCCTTGCTTAAAACACACTAATTAATGGTGCAAATTCATACTCTACATAGCCTACTATGAATCAAGCCCTTTAACATGTCTAAATATAGTCAAAGGAGCATTCAATTTGAGCTTCAAAAATCGGAAAAAAAGCTATTTTTTTTGGTGTTCTTCATTAATTCGACCTAAGCTTTCCATGTTTTCTAAGAACAATTCAAGTATAAAAGGAGCTTTGGGGAGTTCATACAAGCGGATACAACCACCTAAGAGATTCAGAATCAACTTACGAGCTCTCTCTCTCTTCTTTCTCTCATTTTCTCTATCTAGTCGCGGTACTCTCTCTCTCTTCAAATCTCTCTCCTTCTAGCTCACTACCACTAGCCACCACCTTAGCTAGCTCCACCACCGTACAAGCTACCAAACCCAGCCACCTTCAACCTCCACCGTAGCCTCTAACATCGCCACCAAACCACCTCTATAGAACTCTAACCACTGTACCCCCGATCATGACCATGAGTAATTGAAAATAGCAGCCATCTATCCTTGTGTTACGCCCGTGATCAATTGAAGCAGCTGTTCACCCCACAATCACACCCGTGACCCCCTCCAAGTGACTGCTTTATTCTTCTTCAATTGGAAATCGACTCGAGTCCAACCCAAAGTCCACTCCAGGTCCAACCCATACGCCCACTACATCTGAAGCTTTTATTTTATTTTATTCTTCTTCTTTTTTTGTTTCTTTTTTTTTTTTTTGTTATTGTTTGATTTTTATTTTTATTTTCTTTATAATTGTAAATGTAAAGAAAAAACAAAAAAGAAAAAAAGGAAGAGAAGAAAAAGAAAAAATAGAAGTAGTTTATTTATTTATTTAGTTCAATAGAATTAGATAGAATAAGTAGAAAAAAATAAGATAATAAAAATAAAAATAAATAAATAAGTTATAGAATAAAAATTATTTCGACACTTAGAAAAATTAAGTTTTCAAAAATAAACAAAAATAAATTAACCCTTTACAAATTAGGACTACTCTTAGATTTTTTCAGAAAAAGAGAAAATATATAAAATTTAAGACCTTTGTTAGAACTTTTCTTAAATAAACCAAATTAAATTAAAAACATAAATCTAGCATGTTTTCAAGTTAAAATCGAACCAACCCACTAAAGTTTTACAAAAAGAACTACGTATATTTGATTTCGAATAACAGGTACGTAGCCACTTATGAGGCGACGGTAAAAAATAAAAAAAAACCTAATTTTCCTTTTCCTTTAGTTTATATGGTTTTGTTTATCCAATTAGAGTAATTAAATTAAGTCTTATCTTTCTAAATTAAAAGGTAATTTTTAAGTTTAATTCTAATATTGGAAAGTCAATGGTGCCTGCAAGGGTTTAAAATTCTTAACCCTCGAACCTAAATCTCTGGTTTTCAAAAATCGTTTTACAAAAAAATTAGTTTTAATCGTTAGACTAATAGCTAAGTTATAACCAATTCACCTAATTGGTTATAACTTCACTATTTTTCCCGATTCCGGTTAAGTGGTGACTTCAAAGTAACCTTAAATTGAAAAAAATGATTTTTTTTTAACCTTAGTCAAAGGTCAGTATTAAACAGGTAGAGTTTAATATTGGTCAATTTAAAGAAGACCCATTTTATAAAAAGAACTAGGAGGGTGAAAATCCAAGCTCGACACGTACAAGTTGCATTAGCTAAATGATAAGGGAGCACTACTTGTAACTAAGCAAGTACTGCTGCCGATCACAATTAGAAAATATTCCAACAAGATTCTCTATGATGTATTGCTCATGTGCGCCTCGTATGTATTGCTTAGCTGACCATGGCTATTTAATAGGAGAGTTAGCCATGACGGATACAGGAACACGTACATGTTCAAAAATGATGGCCAGAGATTACATTGAACCCGATGCCACCGAGAGAAGTTAATAAATTGCAAACGAAACTTACTTGCGGATCGAAGAAGACTTTGATAATGAGTAGAGTAGAGCTCCATGAGACCTTTAAAGCTAATATGCTAACCCTCATGTTAGTTAAGCACCTATTAGAGATGAAAGGGTAAGGTGAACTACCCCAGGAAATAAAGGAGTTGTTGGACGAATATGCTGACCTGTTCCCAAAACAGTTACCTGAAGGGTTACCCCCAATCTATGGCATAAAACACTGCATTGACTTAATACCCAATGTCGCACTACCGAATAAGCCCACTTATCGAATGAGTCCCGAATAGGCTTCTAAGCTTCAACGTCAAGTCAATGAGCTACTAGGGAGAGGATATGTCAAAGAAAGTCTCAACCCTTATGCTATACCAACACTTTTAATGCTAAAAAAGGATGGAACTTGGTGGATGTGTGTAGACGGCCGAGTTGTAAACAAGATTATGATTAAGTACAGGTATCATATCCTAAGGTTGGAAGATATACTAGATGAATTGAGTGGAGCTAAGATTTTTAGCAAAATTGATCTTAAGTCTAGCTACCATCAAATTTGCATGAGGTCAGGAGACAAGTGGAAAACAGCGATTCAAGACTCTACATGGATTATATGAATGGATGATCATGCCCTTTGGCTTGTTGAATGCCTTGAGCACCTTTATGAGACTAATGAATCATGTGCTAAGACATCTGGTTGTGAAGTGTGTCATGGTGTACTTTGATGACATCCTAATCTATAGTGCCAACATGCTAAGTCATTGTGAAAATCTCTGAGCCATTCTAGATATTCTCCTTATCAAGAGATTATTCAACAACATGAAGAAATGTTGCTTTTTCCTGGAGGAAGTGGTATTCTTAGGCTATATAGTTAGTGAAGGAGGCTTATGAGTGGATAACGAGAAGATCTGAGCTAATGTCGAGTGGCCGACTCCTACTTACTGTGCCAACGTGAGAAGTTTCCATGGACTGGCTTCATTTTACAGAAGATTCATTAGGAATTTCAACACCCTTACCGCACTACTTACTGAACTAACAAAGAAGAACATCAACTTCTAATGGGGAGAAAAGGAGAAGAGGAGTTTTACTGAGATAAAGGAAAGGTTGACCTCTGCCCCAATACTAAATCTGCCTAACTTTGAGAAAATATTCAAGCTAAAGTGTAACGCGCCAGGCATTATGATAAGCACTTTCCTAATGCAGGAAGGCCGACCAATTGCCTACCATAGTAAGAAGCTTCGGGGGCCTCAGTTAAATTACTCTGTGTATGACAAAGAACTATTAGCACTAATCTAAGCATTGCAAGTATAACAGCATTATCTATTACCAAGAGAGTTTGTTATCTACATTAACCATGAGTCTCTAAGAAATCTCCGAAGCCAGACGAAGTTGTCTAAGCATCAGGCAAGATGGGTCAAATTCCTTAAGGGATTTAATTTTGTAATAAAATATAAACAAGGAAAATGCAATGTAGTTGCAGATGATCTTTCAAGAAGACATGCACTTTTGAATGAACTGCAAACTAGACTATTTGGGTTTGCGAACATCAAGGAGCAATATTTTGAGGATCCATACTTTGGATATAGTTGCAAGACGCGTCGATGGAAGAATAATGGACAAGTATCATGTGGGAGATGGCTACATGTTTCAAGGAGGAAAATTATACGTACTGACTTGTTCACTACGGGAGCTACTGATCAGGGAAGCCCACAATGGAAGACTATCTAGATGTTTTTGGGAGAAAAGGACATATAAGTTGCTAAGTGGTTGATTCTTTTAGTTGAGAATGAGGTGAGATGTGCAATGAGGCATTGAAAATTGTGCTGTGTGCAAAAGGGCTAAGTGATGAGCTAAGAAAGGAAAAGCAATGCCACTGCCTATTCCAACGAAGCCATGGACCAAATTGAGCATAGACTTTGTTCTCAGACTACTACGAATTAGCTGAGGCAAAGATTCTGTAATGGTTATCGTAGATAGGTTCAACAAGATGATATAGTTTATGCCTTACTCTAAGATCAACAATGCTTCAGTTATTGCTACTATTTTCTTACAAGAGATTGTGCTGTTACACGGCGTGTTGAGAAGTGTAGTCTCTAACAAGGACCCGAAGTTCTTGAGCCATTTCTAGAGGACCTTATGGCGTCAATTAGGGACCAAACTATTATTTAGTACTTCCTGTCACCCCTTAAATTGACAGCTAAATAGAGGTGGTTAATTATACTTTAGGATCACTGCTCCGAGCTGCAGTGGGCAAGAACATGTTTTCCTTAAATATTCTTTTTTAGCCTTTTTTCTTTTATACATTACTTCCTTAGGAAATACCTTTTTTGTCTTTTCCTTTTTAGGTACGTTACCCTAAATTCTCAGGTATAAATACCCCCTTGTACTTATAGTTATAAACATCAGATTAATTATCATTAATACACTTGAGCATTTTCCTTCCTTGCATAAATACTACTTGTTTACTCTCAGCATCACTCTTATCCTAATTTTTAAGCAAGGCTAAGTGGTGAGTAACCTTACCGGACTATCTCGTGTGTTAGATCAAGCTGTGCCGTGAGTCTTTAGAAGTTATATTGGCGCATCATATTCATTGGAGCTGTTTGTGGGTTTTGCTTACTCTTCATTTGCATTTGTCCTTTTGTGCATTCAGCATCGCTTCCTTTTGAGCTTTCTGTAAGCTTAGACCCATTCAGCGACCAGCTTTATCTGTTTTTGGTTACAATTTACACCATATTACATTTGTAATTTGCCCTTTTGTCGCTTCCTTGTCTGCATGTAACCTTAGTGGGGCAAGTATATAAACCCCATTTACTTTGTACACATACATTATATCTTGAATATCAAAATATAGTCAGTTTCCCTTTTTGAGAGCACCTAGCCGTATCTTCTCTTTCCTTAACTTTTATCTATTCCTTTTAGTAAGGAGTAATAATGAGTAACCCTAATCCTCACTTGTATGTCATATTAAGTGGTGATTAGGCCGAGTAGAATTAGTTAGTTTATCATATCCAACTAGTAGCTGCTTAGATTTTGCTAAACCTTCTTCTGTTTTCTTGTTTCTATTTGTTATGGTGTGGCTTCCATGTATACAACCCCAAAATGCATCACATGGTCTCTTAGATATACCCTTTTCTCAATGAGCTCATTCATTCTTGCCTCTATAGTTTAGTGGCTTACTCAGGGTTCATTCAATAAGTCGGTTGGTTTAGTAATGCAGCTTTTGGGTGCAAATTAATGCCATGCTCTATTCTTCGTTTCAAAGGTAACCCTTTTGGTAACTCATCCAAAAATAGATAAACAAACTCACTTAACAACTTGTTAACCTCTTCAGGTAGGTTGGTGTGTCTTCAAATTTATAGCAACCTTTGTATCAACAAAAAGGTTGGTTCATTACTCTTCATAGGTTCTCTTAGCTCAAATTGACCAATATTGAGGTTTTCTTGGTTTTTCAACTTAATACGGACTACATACTACTGACTTGGCTTAGCGTCATTAGAAGGAGTGTAACGGGTTGGCCATCCTTCTTAAATGTGTAAGTATTCCTATACTTGTTGTATATAACTCTCTTATTAAATAACCATGGTTGGTGAAGCAGAACATGTAAAGCAAACACTGACGACATATGCTAGTGATGTACCCTAGGCCATATGAATTTTATGTCGTTTGAGTATTTATTTTTCTTTATGATATGAGTCATTTTATTTATTATGTTATTATCAACTTTTTAACATGATAAAAGTATTACTTGAATATTTGTTCTTCCTTATACTATTAAAGTGCATGACTTAATAGAAAAACCATAAGGTAATGAAAACATTATTCTAAATTATCCCTAATCGCTTGTTATATGGAATAATAATGAATTAAGACTAATAATCATGTTTTATTGATTATGGATATGAGATATCAATCCATCACATAAATACATGTAAGAGTACATTGTATTGGATCAACCCACCTTAAGAGTATTACATGAGTCAATTTGATAAATACCACTTGTTGCAATGTTATTTTAGTCCTTTGACCTAAGGATACCATGGATTCATACATAGAAACTTTTATGTTTTAATTGAGTTCTTTATCATTTTAGTCGGATGATTATAAGATTATGATTGAATATGGAATGAACTTTGTGACTTATCACTCAAGCACTCACAAACATATATCTTGTTAGATGTGACTCACTAGTTCAAGATAGAGGTTGCTAACTGCATAACCATGCTCAATGGTTGATATGAGCTGGGTTAAGGTTTCTCAATGGGAGACAACACAAGAGCATGATATTTTCAATCAATCAAAAAGACATAATCTAATTATAATAAATGTTATTTATCTGGCCTTAACTTTTGGTTTTTATTCATTTTCCTTAATTTGATTTAACTTAAACCCTATACCTATTTAATTTAAACCCTCGACTAAAATTAAAGAAAACTTGGTTTCTTGTTTTTGAAAACAAATGGAGTCACCACCTAGTAGAATTAGGAAAGGGTGATTAAATTAGAATCAATTAGGTAAATTGGTTTTAGCTTGGCCACTAGCTTGCGTTTGAAAAATTTTCGAAAAATCTTTCAAGAAACCAAATTTCATGGATTCAAGGGTTATCTTAGTAAACTCTTTCGAGTACTACTTTAATCTTCCAAATTTAACTTTATTTTTTCTCATTACTCATTTAAGAGAAACCAATAAATAAATAAACAAACAAAATGATATATAATTACAAAAATGAAGAAATTGGAAATTTTCTTACAAAAACAAAGAAAACAATTTTTTTACATATTTTAAGTCACCCCATAGATGCCTGCATACCCTCTAAAAAGGATTAGACTTTCCATAATTCATTTAAAAAAATTTAAGCTAATTGATTTATTTTAACTTTTAAAAATCTATTTGGGTTTATGTTTTGATTTATTGATTTTATTTAAGAAAATTGTAAAAAGGAAAAGTTTCCTAATTTTGAGTCACTACCTTTCTTGAAAAATTCTAGAAGCCTTAATTTTGAAAAAAGGTTCATTATTTTTTTTTTTTTAGAAAATAGATTTTTTTTTTCTAAATGGAGAAAATTTATATATATGAAAATTGGAGGTAATTTTAAAGGAGAAACGAAAAAAAAAATGTTGGAAGCTTGAAGTAATAAAGAAGAAAGAAAGAAAAAATTTGAAGACTTTTCTTATTATATATTTTTTTTTAAATTATCCAAAAAGAAAAAGAACTTCAAGAGAGAAAAAAAAAAACAATAAAAGTTGGATACTTTTCAAAACCAAAACTTTTTTTTAGTATTTTATAATTTTTATTAAAAAAAAAGAACTAAACCAACCTAATGCTGGTCGCAAGTCGAATCGAACGGTTCGAGTTGGATCTAAGGTTCAAGTTGGGTCGATAATGGTGGTCTGAATCTTGGGTTAAAGAAGGAGACCACAGCTACTGGATGTTACTCTGATAGATTTTAATGAGCGTTTCGAGTAAGGGAGGAGACTTTTGTTGGGTTTTCAAGGACAAGGAACTTATTGGGAGTGGTGCTTCAGCCTAAAACAGCCATTTAAGTGGCAATGGGTGGTGGCCAAAGTTGGTTAAAGAGAGAAAGTTAATGGGTAGCACAAATCTTGACTTCTCAAGACAATTGAAGGGTTGTTCTAAGGGTTTTCAAGATCATAGAAATTAAAAACGAAGTTGGTTTGTTTCAAAAACTACCAAAAATTGTGGATTTTAGAGAAAGAAATGGTGGCTCAAAGTTAGAGAGATGAAGCTCTAATTCTTACTTATAGAGAGTATGGAGTGAAGAGATTGATGTCCAAAAGGCTTATTTGAGCTCCAATTTATAGTGTTAGAGCTTGAATCAAGCTTGGCAAGTCAAACAATGATGTTAATTTTGAATTGAATTCGGATGGGTTTTTGACCAATATTGGTTTTGATTTTAATATTAATAGGCAGATTTAATTGAAAAAGTGTCAAAACACTTCTCTTAATGCAAACTCTTACTAAAAAAACTCCATTAAAAGCTTCGATTGTTCATGCTAAAGCTAGAATCATAGCAAGTCAAGCTTGAGCGTAATGAGTTTTTTCCAATTTTCAACTGAATTTTGACTAAATAAATGAATGACTTTAGATGCATTCTTGGATAGATTCAGAACTAGGCTATGCCTAGTATATGATTCCACCATTAATTCTAGTGGAATCGTGTGGAAATAATGCATAAAAGTGGCTCAAACACAAGCCACCACACTAGAGCAATAGCAAAGTTGCTAGGGAAAATTAAAGAACACAATGGAAAGTGACTAAAAATCAAGGAAAAAAGGCCTTAGTACGTGCAAACCTACTTAGCTTGGCGTATGTGCCATACGTACTTGGGATAAGTAAGAAAGCAAGTGTTCGCTTACTTTTGATTGCAAGTCAAGAAAACAAATTAGGGATTTAGGCCCTAATCCCAAACATGTGGACTAAGTTTAAACCTGGTCTAAATTGGCACCCCTATTTTTTAATTATACATATAAAAAATAAATAAATAAAATAACATAAATAAATGAATGAAACATAAATAAACAAATAAAAACATACTACACCAATCTAAAATTGATTGACCCTTAAAAGCATATGATTTTTTAACCAATTTTAATTTAAAGGTTTCATTCAAAAATTCCAAAATGACCGAGAACCGTTAAATTATGTGCATACATTTTGACCTACTAATGACTTGCTTAACTTAACGACACTAAAGAGGAACCTAAAGCTTTTATTTTCCTAAAAATTCTATTGTTCCTAAAAATTTTGTAATTTTCGTTTTTTTCAAAAAAAAAAAAAAATTATTTGTGAAATGCTAAACTATAAAGGGGGAAGGAGCAAAAATGAGGTGTCTACATTATCAAAGAGTATTTATACCTAAAAGCTCTTAAGGTTACATATCATTTAGAATTACTAAAAGGAGTAAAAACATTATATAATTATATCACAAAAGTAAAAGGACAATTTTTTAATCTTCTAGAGAGAGAATATTCCTTGTCTGGATACGTACCATCTTAAGAGAGGCTAGTGAGCCAGTAGCATAACTAACTTGGATGCATAAGGATAAGATTGGCAACCTTTGATGTCTTAGTTAGCTTAGAGAGTTTCCTTAGTGATAGCTCGAGGACATCCTTTCCGCAGACATTCATTTTGTAAAGGGAGAGATCCTTGGAACAAGTTAGAGAGTGAGGTTGGTAGGCTTCGAATAGTTCAGCATCCGAAGTGAAAGTGTCTCTTAAATGAGAGAGAGATTTGAAACATGGTTCTACTCCTTTAAGATGACTAACCTAGGTGGAAGCATCTCTAAGGGACTAGCATCCCTAAATGAGAAATCGATATGAAACCTGGTCATGCTTTTCTAAGTTGACTAACTTAGGTAGGAACATCTTTAAGAGATTAGCAACCCTAAATGAGAAATTGATAAGAAACTTGGTAGTGTACCTCTGAGTTGACTAAATTAAGCAGAAGTGTCTCTAGGGAATTAGCAACCCTAACTAAGAAATTGATATGAAACCCAGTAATGCTCTTTTAAGTTGACTAACCTAGGCAAGAGTATCCCTAAGCAACCAGCAACCCTAAATGAGAAATTGATATGAACTTAGTTATGCTTTTCTAAGCTAACTAACCTAAGTGAGGGCGTCTCTAGGGGACTAGCAACCCTAAAATGAGAAATGAATATAGAACTTAGTAGGGCTCTGCTTAGTTAACTAACCTAGATGAGAGCATCTCTAAGGGACTAGCAACTCTAAATAAGAAAATTGATTGCAAAACCTAGTAAAGCTTTTCTAAGCTAACTAACCTAGGCGAGGGCGTCTCTAGAGAACTAGCAGCTCTAAATGAGAAAATTGATTATGAAATCTAGTAATGCTTTTCTAAGCTAACTAACCTAGGCAAGAAAAAATGTTCCTTGAGCTTGCTAAGTCTTTGAAAGTTGGCTAGGAAGGGGAAGCACCTCACGGGATGGCTAACACCTTAAGAAAAATTGGTAAAAGGAAAACGCCATATGAACTAGTTGAGACCTTAAGAATAATTGGCAAAGGAAAGGACCCTATGGGCTATCTAAGACCTTAAGAGTAACTAGCGAAGGAAAGTGCCTTACGAGCTAGCTAAAACCCTAAGAAGGGTTAGTGAAAGAGAAAGGCCCTCTAAGCTAGCTAAAACGCTAAGAGAAAAACGAAGTTGGGACAATGTTCTATGAACTAGCTCAAACCCAAAAGGTGATTGAAAAAGGGGAAGAGTGTCCTAAATGCCAATTACTATCCTAAGAGATAAAGGCTTAATGTAAATATAATGCCTAAAAACCAATATGCTAAAATGTATAGAAGCACTTACCTTGCTTTATCGATAATACCCAAATTGTCAAGCCTTTTCTTAAAAAGTTTGATCAAAACCAACTAACTCCTTCTTCAAAGTGGATTCAAACCTCTTGGAGACATCAATTTTCTTGTTGTCAAACCCAATTGATCTTGGCATCAGGTTTTGCTAGTGACCTCACTATAAAAGAATTATGGAAAGTGACCTAACATGTGATTTACTATCTTCTTTAAGTAGAAAAAGTCAATGTCTCAAATTTCTGACCCCACTTATCAACCCTTAAGGTTTCAAATGAACTACCTTCCATATTCTTCTAGCCAGACTTAGGCCTTTATCCCTAACCAAGTAATAACTATCTACCGTGAGGTGTTTGCTCGTTTGGATTTGGCCTTACCTTGAAAAATAGACAAAAAATCTCTCTATCAAGGAGGATGAATTCGTAATAGAGTGTTTTAAAGAGTTTTGTTAATTATCGTTGTTATATAACTTGCTTTCATCTTCTCTTGTGTTTATAGTGTATGGGTTTTATTAAAGTAGGGTAAGAGAATAAGACCTTTTGATAAAGCGAGAAAAGTGATGGAGGTCATTCCAATGCTGACAACTGCAAAGGATGCCAATTTTGCTTGTAGAGAATGAAAATTAAACTACAGCAATATTTAAGATTACTAGCATCTTGTGTTTTAAGAATTTTCATTGATTTTCATGGGTAGTACAACTTCATTGCATTAGCGTTTATAGGGTCCCTCAAATTTAGACCATCCATTTGTGATAAAATTAAAACCCCTCTAAGTAATACTCACTTGTACATTGGGGAAAGCCTTTCTTAACACTATATCAACCTCTTTCAAGTTCCAAGGCCGTACTCTCTTGTTAAAAGCTCAAGCCATTCTTTGTTGATAGCATTGGTTGTGACACAAGGCTATTAATCTATTTTCATCAATCAAATTCGAATGCTTAATGTGCTTCTTTACCAAATTAGCCTCATCCAATTGAGTTTTCTGATAACACATTGAGAGATGGGATCTCGACTTCCACCGATAATATTGTTTCAGTACCATATATTAAGGAGTAAGTTGTTGCCCCTATCAACGTTTTGATAGAAGTTTGATAAGCTATCAATGTAAATGGTAACATCTGTAGATACCTAATTTTTGCCCTTTATAGTTTTAGAAATTTTTCTTTTATTAAAATAGGAAAAAGGGTCTTAATTTAGAAAAAGTACAAAAAATAGAAAATTTAGAAAAAAGTAAAAAAGATAGAAATTTTTAAAAAAGTACTAAAAAAATTATAAAAAAAAAAAAGACTAGAACCTTTAAAAGTAGATGATTTAAAATAGAATAAGGAAAATCTGAAGTAGCTTTAGTATTTGGGTTAGGTCTTAAATAAAAAAGAATGCTGGGCTTGGACTTGAATTTAAGTCTAACCTAAGTTAATCTAATTCGTGTATCCAATTTGAGTGCATTTATAGACAAGGCATAGGTCAATAGCCTAATGATAATACACTTGTAAATGCATACAGGAGACCTAAGTTTGAGCGTTGCTACCAGCGCTTAGGTGCATTTTTCTTTTTCCTTTTGACTTCAAATGCTACATGTTAGCCTATGATTGGTTGACACTAGCATTTTCATCCTCTTTCCTTCCTTTCCCCTTCTTGTCCTACTCGTACTATGCTTGGACAACCTACTTTGGAGCTATTTTTTTATCCATTTTTCTTCGCAATTTCACTAAGTTATTGGTGAAATTGTGAACTTAGAATAATTTGTATCCATATCAATAGATAGTCCAAATTCAAACATTAATGAGGACAAAAATCCAATAGAAAATTGAGGAAACATTGAATATGTGCTTTTGACATTGAATTGATATCGCCATGATTCAAGCTTGCTAAACTTCTAAAAGGTATTTTTAGTAAGAGTAAGTGGCCAAGGATTACCTTTTACTACTAATTTAAGTCAAAATCAAACAATTTGATATCAAAATTGAATCAAAGTACATCAACCCATTAATTTTTTTTATTTCAAATTTAATGGTGAATTTGGGGTTTCCATGCTTGTTTGTTCTTTGAGGACTATAAAAAGGACCTCAAGAAGCCATTTGAACCACCATCCACCACTATGGTTGGGTATAACTTGACCTCGTGATTGCATTTATCATCCCTTAGAACCTTGGGGTTGACAACCCCCCATGCTCTAACAAACACCAAATTGAGCCTTACTGCTCTTTCTCTCTCTACCCTCAATGTCACCACCATCCAAGACCACCCAAACGGCCACCAAACTTGGTGGCACTTTTCTTGGACCCACTTTTGTTAATATGAAATGCATGAAATTGACTTTCCCTACTTGATTTGGCCGTTAAAACATGCCAAAGCAACAAAGTCAAGCATTACTCCATCTTCTCCAAGGTACAACCTAATTCCTTGTCTAAACCTGGATCTAACTCAACCAAACCCACTCTAACCCGATTGTAACCTAAGCCCCTGGTCCAAGTCTATAGTCCATCTGGTTCAGTCCTTTCATTTTTTATTTTGGTACTTTTTTTTTTTAATGCTTTTGTAAATCAAGAAGGAAAATAAAAAAAAGAGAGAGAGAGAGAGAGAGAGAGAGAGAAAGAAAAAAAAAAGGGAAAAGGAAAGGAAAGCATAGTTTTGTTTACTTATTTATTTATTTTTGCCTTGGTAAAAGAATAAATAATAATAATATAATATTTTACCACTTAAAAAATCCGATTTTCAACAAAAACAATAAAATCAAATAAAATCCAATCCTTTTCAAATTTAGGACTCTCTTTAGAATTTTTCTAAATAAAACATTTAAATCAGGGCCTTCTTCTAGATTTTTCTTAAATAAAATTTAAATGGTTAAAAATATAAACTCGATGATTTTTCAGAATTAAAATCAAATTAACAAACTAAAGTTTTCCTAAATGAATTGCAAAAAGTTTAATCTCTATTAAAGGATACATAGGCACCTATAGGGTGACTTAAAATAGAAAAATCTTTTTATTTTCTATTTTGTAAATAATTTTGATTTATTATTTTTTGTGCAAATAGAATTAGTTTTTGTGAATGTATAATTAGCTAAATAAGTATTTTAAAAAATTAATTTAAATTTGAAAAGTTGAAAGTAGTACCCATTAAGGGTAAAATAAGTTAACCTACAGACTCAAATCTTTAGTTTTTAAAAACCATTTTTAAAATTTGTTTTCACGCAATCTAGTATTTAGGTTAAAATCAATCCACCCAATTAGTTTTAACTTAACTCATTTTTTCTTAACTCTTGTCAAGTAGTGACTGCAAATTTTTCAAAGTAGAAAAACCAAGTTTTTCTTAACTCTTAGTTAAGGGTTAGTATTAGACGAGTTAGGGTTTAATACTAATCGGGTTAAGAAACTAAATAATAAAAAAAAAAAACAAGAAAAAATCAAGCTCGACAACATCCGTATTAATCTCCATACGTAACAACCATCTTTTCAATTAGTCTTTTGAGATTTTTGTTGGCTGCCTCAATAGCTCCCTTCATCTGGAGTAGATAAGGAATAGAGTTCCTGTAGATGATTTTAAACTGCCAATACAACTCCGACATGAGTTTGTTGTTGAGATTTGTGCCATTGTCAGTAATGATTGTCTTTGGAGTCCCATATCGAGCCAAGATATCTCTCTGGATAAACCTAACTACTAATCCTTTGGTAACACTTAAATAAGATGAGGCTTTAGCCTACCAACTGAAATAATCAATGGCGACTAGTATAAAATAATAATCGTTAGATGCCTTTGGAGTGATTGAGCTGATGATATCTATACCCCACATTGAAAATAGCCATGGCATAGAGAGTATATGTAGTTCTTAAGGCGGAGCATTTATCTTGTTCACATAAACTTGGCATAGGCGACGATGCTTAATATGCTTGAGGTAATCACTCTCTATAGTTAACTAATAGTATCCCAGTCTCGTAATCTTCTTGGTGAGCACGTAGATATTCATGTAGAGGCTATATACTCCCTTATGTACTTCCTTCATCAAAACTTTAGCTTTTCTGTCACTTATATACCTTAGAAGTGTACCGTCAAACAATCATCGGTATAAGGCAAATTCATTTATTAAGAACTAGGTGGCCAAACTCCTTATCATCTTTCTATCCTTTTTCTTAACCTTATCGAGATATGTGCCTTATTGTACGAACATTTTAATGTCATGGTACTAAGGCTTTTTGTCAAATACATCTTTGATTGCAAGGAAAAAAGCAGGCTTCTCTTCAACTTTAATTTTAATTGGCTGAATTTCGACCCACTGGAAATTTGGATCATGGATGCCAAAGTGGCCAATGCATTAGTAAATTGATTTTGAGTCCTTGGAACGTAAGTGAATATGATTTCTTCAAACCTCTCTACTAATTCAAGTAAGTGTCGATGATAAGGTACCAGTTTAGGATCCTTCGTTTTATATTATCCTTGAGCCTATCCAATAATGAGTGCAGAATCCTCATATACTTCTAATTCTTAAATTCTTTATCTAAGGCCATTTTGAGTCCTATAATACATGCTTCATATTCAACAATAGTGTTGGTATATGGGAAAACAAGCCTTATAGCCATTGGGAACTGTGTACCTTCAAGGGATGTTAATATTACCCTAATTCCACGCCTAAACAAATTAACACCTCCATCAAAGAAAATCTTTCATTTTAGGAGCTTTTCGTCTTTCTCTTTATCAAAATCATCTTCACCTACTAAGATATCCTCATTGGGATATATGACTTTCACTTCTTGGAGAGTTTTTTCAAGGGGATTCTTTACTAGTTAGTCTATTAGGGCTTACCCCTTGACTAAAATTTGTTCACATATGTGATGTTGAACTTTGATAGCAATATTTGTCACTTCGAGATCCTACCAATCAGGGTTGACTTTCCACCAAATACTTCTAGGGATTATGTTAAGTCAATAATTTAATCTAGTAGTAAAGTGTGTATTGTCTAAGTCGATGCATGACCTAAACCAAAGCATAACACATTCTTTCAATTTCAGAATATTTCTATTCCCCCTCTATAAACTTCTTACTTAAGTAGTATATAGGCCTCTCTTTTCCTTCCTCATCTTTCTAACCAAGCATATACCCCATGGACTTCGATAATATAGTAAGGTGCGAAAACAATGGCTTCCCTAGTTTAGGAGTTATTAGAACTGGAGGGTTCATGAGGTGTTCCTTGATTGTTGTGAAGGAATCCTCATGCTCCTCATCCTATCACACATTGGCATTCTTCTTTAGTAGTCTTAACAAAGGGTAGCACTTATCCATAAGCTAAGATATAAACCGAGCTATATAGTTCAAACGGCCTAATAAGCGTCTAACCTCTTTAAGTATGCATATTGCTCTAACTTTATCAAGATCCACTTCAATGCCTCTTTTGCTAATTATGAAACCTAACAATATTCTTGATGCCACCCTAAAGGTACACTTCTTTAGGTTCAGCTTCAGCTAAAACTTTTTCAACCTGTCAAACAACTTCCTTAGATTATCTATGTGATTCTTCCCCCTCTTTGGATTTCACAATCATATCATCAACATATACTTCTACTTCTTTGTGCATTACGTCATGAAACATTACAACCATTGCTCTCTAGTAAGTTGCCTTAGCATTTTTTAGTTCGAAAGGTGTCACTTTGTAGCAAAATGTGCCTCATATTGTAATGAAAGTTGTCTTGGTCTTATCTTCTTTAGACATTCGAATTTGATTGTACCTGGAGAATCCATCCATGAATGAGAAGAGATGGTTTCCGACTATATTATCTACTAAAGCGTTGATATGGGGGCAAAGGAAGGTTATCTTTAGATGTTACCTAATTGAGGTCTCAAAAATTCACGCACACTCTAACTTTCCCATTCTTCTTCATTATCAGCACAATATTGGCCACCCACTCAAGATATAGATACTTCAATGAAACCAACCTCAAGCAACTTCCTAACTTCTTTTTTAATCTTCAATAAGATATCTAGTAGAAATCTTCTTAGCTTCTACTTCTTAAGTTCGATGTCTTATCATTAAAGGTGTGTAAATGGGTTAAACAGGCAAACCCAGCCCAGCCCACTTTAGCCTGTGGGTTAAACAGGCCGAGTTCATTTAGCCTATTTTTAAATAGGTTAAAAAACCTTGGCCCTCACCCATTTAAAAAGTGGATTAAATGAGCTAACCTGCGGGCCAAAAGCATAAATTTATTAAACAAACTGGCTCAAACCGGCCCACTTTGGCCCACGGGTTGAATGGGCCGAGCTTATTTGGCCCACTTTTAAACAGGCCAAAAAACTTGGCCCAAAACCTGTTTTAAAAGAAAGTTAAAAGGGCCAACCTATAGGCCAAAGCCCACTCATACACCTCTACTTCTTGTGCGTGCAAGTGGTGAACTACAATTGATGGATCTAACCTAGGCATACCCTCATAAGACCATGCAAACACATCTTGATACTTAAATAATAGAGTGGTTATTTCTACATTCTACTCTTCTTTCAAGTTTCCTCTAATCTTCAAATTCTTTAGGTTATTATCGACCCTAATATTAATCGTCTCAATCAACTCATCAATGGAAATTCTACCCATCTCATGTTTTTTCTAACTCTCTTATATTTTAATGTGGTCATTGGCATCACTCCTAACAACTAACGCGGTAGGGTCGGATGTGATACCAATATTTTCATCATCTACTTGTGCGAGTTATCCCTAGCTTTCATTTGGAGCATTGGATTTAGGGAAAAAAGTGTGTAAAGGAAAGAGTATAAGTAAAGGAGAAGTAAGGCATAATGAAGAGGAGAAAATTGATCTTTTATTCACTGGAATCAAAAGTTCTCACAGTTACATCATTTATAATAAAGATAATTACTACAAAACTTAAGAAAAAACTAGACTACGATTCATCCTTTACCCTCCAGAGGACCTATTACCATTTACGGGGATGGAGAACCAATTATTCAAGTAAGTATGATATAATCTATTACCTTTCTTACCCTTTGCTTACTTATTTTGCAACTCTTCCATCGGAGTTGGGATATATATAGCTAAGGTCGTAAGTACCAATCTAGCCTTCCTTGAATTTTGGTCTCTTATCCTTCTTTTCCTTGGGACTAATAACCATGCACACTTCATCAAACATTTAGAGCCCAAATTCCTCTTATTTTTCCATGCCAATATAGGGTATGGCCGTTTCCTTATAGATTTCATAATCTTGATCCCCCAAAATTATTATCACTTGGCCATTTAAGATAAACTTGACCTTCTAATGCAAACTCGAATGTATAGCCCCTAATGTATAAATCCAAGGTCTTGCCAAGAGGAGGTTGAAGGACCTTGGGATGTTTAGAACTTAAAATTGAATGTTGAAAGTTTAAGGGCTAATGTCAACTGGCAAGTCAATCTCCCCCATAATTTCTCTTCTAGATCCATCAAAAAACCTAATCGCCATAGAACTTAGCTTAATCGTGGTTGTATCGACACCTAATAAATCCAAGGTAGCAAGAGTGTAGACATTTAATGACAATCCATTATTGATAAGGACTCTGCTTATGATTATGTCATTACTTCTCACCACTATAAAAAGTGGTTTAGTGTGCTGGTTACCCTCCTTACCTAATTCTTTAGTAGAAAAAGAGATTTGATCCATAGTAAGGATGAAGTTGGTGATTAGTCCCATCCTTTCAGTCGATATTTCACAAGGCACCTTAACCTCCCTCAGAGTTTAAAACAGAGCTTCCCAATGCAGTTCAGATGCTATCAACAAACCCATAAGTGATATATGTGTTGGAGTCTTAGTAAGCTAATCCATTATCTTATATTCACTTAACTTAATCATTTTAGTGAAGGCAAACAACCCTTCCTCATATTCAGCTAGTTTATTGCTTGACTCCTCCAATACATTCTTCTTTTTTAGGTCTTCTTTTAGATCATAAACCTTATCGGAGCAGGTAATCCCACCCACGAGAGAACCTAATTGCCCCCATTAACTGCCTAGTAGTTAAATGAGGAGGCCTCATAATTTTCAAGGGCTACGGGTATATGGAAAGTGTACCCCTAAGTTCTTGGAGCTTACTTCTCTTCTAATTTGTAAAACTCGTAGACCTTGGGTTTCTAGTTCAAGCTAATCATGTTGATGGCAAGATCTAAATCGTCAAAAATCATATTGATAATAGGGCCATGGTTAGGTAGAGGGTTATTGTTGACATTTGGAACTAGAGCTTCCACGAAGTCCAGTTGGACCGAACCATCATCAATCAAATCCTAGATTTTATTTTTTAGCCTCCTACACATGTTGGTCAAATGACCTACGTGCCCTAAATGATATTGACACTTCACATTAGGATCAAAAAACCCTTGGCCTATATCTATCGTTGGAAGCTTAAACTAAATCAGATTATCCTTCTCTAACTTTTCGAGGACCTGTCTAAGGGGAATTGGTATTCTAAGGAACTGTCTTAGGGTCCTGTTGGCCTGAGGCTAGCTTCGAAACTATTGTTGAGCTTGTAGAGGATTCGTTTTGAAAGAGAACTAAGTATTATGTCTAGTGTTCAAATTTACGATACTAATTGTAGCTTCTTTAGGCTTGCTTATAGTTGGCTTCGTAAATGGTGGTCTTCTATCTAATGGCTCTTAGAGCTTGTCGGAAGAGACAGCACTTTCAATTCGGTACCCTACAACTACTACTTCTACAAAGTTAGAGGAGGCTTGCCTAAACAGGTGGGAGAAGTAAGGCCTTTCTAGAGTATTAATAAAGGCCAAGGTTAGCTCCTTTTCAATCATGGGGATAGATACTATTATATCTATAGATCTCCATCTTTAGGCATACTCCTTAAATGATTTGTTGTTCCTTTTCCATAAGGCAACCAAGTCCATCATGGTTGGTGTCACTTCAACATTGAACTTGTACTGTTCATAGAATGCGCTAGCAAGCTTCTCCCATGTGTTTACTTGATTCAAGTCAAGTTAGGCATACCGGGTTAAAGCTGAACCTACCAAGCTATCTTGAAAAGCCTTACCATAACCTACTTGTATTATACGTACTTGGCCATTTTTTACATGTATAATTTAGTATATAGGCTAAGGCATCTAGTCCCATTATACTTTTTAAATTCCGATACCTTAAACTTTTCAACGTAACTTCCATAATCATAAGAAGAGAAGTGTATGATACCAACCTACTCAAAACCATCATAGCCTTCGAGTGCCTTCATTTTCTTAACCTATTGGGTCAGCATCCTTTCCAATTCTTTCAATTCGTCCTAGTTGGCTCCTGAGTTAATTGGCTTCGTGTTAGCTGGGAATGAGTATGTGTTAGGTTCAAAAGTCGAGTTAACCTTTGGATAAACCCCTTTTGATTTAAAAGTCTCAAAAGTCCGATTAACTTTAGGATAGCACTCTTTTGCTTCAAGGGGTGGAGCTTCAACATTTTTCCCATAATGGGCCTTAGAGCTTTCTTTATTCGATGGCACTGTGGATTTGAGTAAAGCAATGCTGTTAGTTAGGAAACTCAACTGATTTGCGATTTTTCCCACAATTCACTCCAAAGAGCAAGACCTCAACTTAGTAGGATCAATGATTTTGTGGTTGACATTGTTGCTATCATCCTTGATGTTGATGTTGTCATTTCCTTAGTTAGTCATTTTAGTCTAAGAGCGGGTACAAATAAGACTTTTTTGAAAAGTTTGACTTTTGGGAGCTATCTTTGCAACCTAATAAGAACACTTCTCAACAAGTTAGCACAAATATCTTTATATATATGCATATATATTTTTATTTATTATTATATTTTTTGGGGGGAAAGAAATAAACTCACAAATGCAAGAATGCATGGCACACAGATGTAAAGAATTTTAAGTTGGCAAGAAACTCATAATGTAGCAAAATACTTTTCTTTTATTAATTCTCGCAATTCGTAAGGGTTACATTATTTGTCATAAAAAAGAAAAATTCCTAAGGCCTAAACTCTCCTTTTTTGGCAACGACTTGGCTCAACCTCCTCCTTCTTCCTCTTTTAAACTTTAGGGGGCCTTTAATTCTTAAATTTTACCCTTAGCCTTTTTATGTTGTGCTTCCAGGGCTTTTATCTTCTACTGATATTCTTCACATTAGGCCTTTAGATTCTGCATTCCTTCTCCTAGTCTCTTTGGTATGGCTCTAACTTGATTTTCTTCTTTCTTCATCTTTGCTTCTTCCCCTGATTTCTGAAGTTAGCGATGGGCGAAATCCTTAGTTGCCTAAGATTTGCTCGGCATCCCTTTGATGATAAGAGTAGTCATCCTTTTACACCAAAGAGATTTGATGTCCAAGAGTTAGGCCACTTTATCAACCAAAAGAATATTGGTGTCATGGAAATTAACCGTAATAGGCTCAAGTGTTGGTTTTTAAGCCAAAGCTTAAAAAGGCCTAGCTTGTTGGATTATTGTGGCTAGATAGTATCCAATGCGGGTGTTGAACCCAATTAGTGGAACTGTTTCAAAGCCCTTGCATCCTTTAATCATCCACACTTAAGTTCCATCTAGCTATCAAGAGTATCTCTTTAGCCTGCATGTTCTGAAAATACTAAACCCAATGACAAGTAGCAATATTTTTAGGTAAGTGGATCCACTCTTCAAAAGATTTGACGAGATCATACTATTGTGTGAACTTAGCTTGATTAAAGTCTAGTTGGTGGCTTCTCATATGACTAATGAACTAGACCATAAGCAGGGCTATGTTAGTTTTTAGATCCCCAAACCTCTTACTCTTGAGATGGTTCAAGGAACAAATTTGCTCAACTAAGAGGGCAAGTATGTAAGATTTCCCTTCTAAGAATTAAGATACCAACTCAGCTACCCTAAAATGAATAAGGTGTGAATCATCTGGGAATAGAATAGCACTAAATGCTACTAAGATATAGGCATTTACTCTATGCTGGTGCATGTTAGTTTTTAGATCCCTAAACCTCTTACTCTTTAGATGGCTCAAGGAACAAATCTGCTCAACTAGGAGGGCAAGTATGTAAGATTTCCCTTCTAAGAATTGAGATACCAACTCGGCTACCCTAAAATGAATAAGGCGTGAATCATCTGGGAATAGAATGGCACCGAATGCTACTAAGATATAGGCATTTACTCAATGCTGGTGCCAAGTTTCTAGATCCACACAAAAGATATCTCATTTCTCCTGATATTTCATCACAATGGAGAACCACATAATAATATCATCCATCCTAAGGGCCTTTCCCTTAACCAGAACTAAGTTTATTTCTGCTTTTCTTACTCCTAGTAGCTCGCTAAAAATTTTTGGTACAGTAATCTCAAGGTCTAATACATAAATGTCGTTAGTGATAACCAAAGCCTAAAGTAACTAGGAGTATTCTTCTATGGTTGGCTTCAGCTAGTTTAGGCCAAAACAAAAGGCAATAGCCTCGAGGTCCCAAAAATGCCCCAAGGCCTATATCAAAGTGATATTCAAATTGATACCCTATAAGGATAGGATGGTTCTAATTTCACTCTTGATAAATTCCTACTTGTCGAGGCCTAAGAGTTGAAACCAATTCTCCAATGACTTTTGACACTTACAAGGCATGTAGATATGGATCTCCTTGAAAGTATCTTGTGTAGAGCTAGCCATTTCTACAAAAGATAATATTGCATCAAAAACATATTCTAAACTTTATGTGCAATTTTTACAAGGATATTTATAATGAGATTTACAATTTAAAGAATAATTACAAAGGAAAAAAATAATACATGAAAATTACAATGACTCTACAATTACTAAATTTTTTTTTTTTTTTTGTTAGGTTTGCCGCATTATGAATTCTTGCTAATCTTTAAAAATAGGTTTCATGAATACAGAAGAGTTAGTTCTAAAGGTTCTCAAGTTTTGTAACCTTACACGTTTTCGAAAAAACGGTTCTTAAGTCACATTAAGACTTAAGTAGGATAGCTTAATCAGCCCTAAAAGGTAGTTAACTCACAACATCCAAAACTTACACAATAGCCCTCCTCTTAAAGTCCGAGGATAACCTAGTTTTAACCATATTTACAACACATTTCGTGATTCAATTAAATCCCTCCCTAATAAAACCTCATAGGTTAGTTGCAATAAATGTATTAGTACAACTATTTACACTTAAAAATAATTTACATGAATAAATTACAATATGACTTGGGTAATTTGAAAAATAAATTTAACTTCAAGAGGTTTAAGTAGCTAGCCCTCTTAATGTCTCCAGTAGAGTTGCCAAGCCGTCGAGCTTAGACTTTTGGTTTTTATTCGTTTTCCTTCATTTGATTTAAACTAAACCCTATGCCTATTTAATTTAAACACTCGACTAAAATTGGGGAAAACCCGATTTCTTATTTTTGAAAACAAATGGAGTTCCCACTTAGTAGAATCGAAAAAAGGTGATTAAATTAGAGCCAATTAAGCAAATTGGTTCTAACTTAGCCATTAGATTACGTTTTGAAACATTTTTGAAAAATCTTTCAAGAAACCAAATTTCATGGATTCAGGGGCTATCCTATTAAACTATTTCGAATACCACTTTAACCTTCCAAATTTAACTTTATTATTTTCAATTACCCATTTAAGAGAAACCAATAAATAAACAAACAAAATTATAATTATCAAAATGAAGAAATTGGAAAATTTCGTAGAAAAGGGGGCAAAACAATTTTTTTCACATATTTTAAGTCACCCCGTAACTATCTATATACCCTTTAGTAGGGATCAAACATTTCGTAGTTCATTTCAAAAAATTTAAGTGGCTTGATTTATTTTAACTTTGAAAAATCTATCTAAGTTTACATTTTGATTTATTGATTTCTTTTTACGAAAATTGTAAAAAGGAAAAGTTTCCTAATTTTGAGTCACCACCTTTCTTGAAAAATTCTAGAGGCTCTAATTTTGAAAAAGGTTCGTCACTTTTTTTTGTTTTTAGAAAATAGATTTTCTTTTTCTAAATGGAGAAAATTTATATATATATATATATATATATGTGTGGAAATTGGAGGTAATTTTAAAGAAGAAGAAAAAAAAATTGGAAGCTTGAAGTAATAAAGAAGAAAGAAAAAAAATTTGAAGACTCTTTTTTTATTATGTTTTTTTACAAATGTTCCAAACAAAAAAAGAAAAAAAGAAAAAGAACTTTAAGAGAGAAAAAAAAAACAATAAAAAAGTAAAAGTCGGAAACATTTCAAAACCAAAGTTTTTTTATTTTTAGTATTCTATTATATTTTAATTTAAAAAGAAAAACCTAAACTAACCCAATGCTAGTCGTGGGTTAAATATGAGGTTTGGGTCGAGTCGATATTGGTAGATCCAAATCTTAGGTTGAAGAAGGAGACCACAGCTACTTGATGTTACTTTAACAGATTCCGATTAGCGTTTCAAGAAGGGGAGGAGACTTTTGTGGGCTTTTCAAGAATAAGAAACCTATTAGGAGTGGTGCCTCGGCCTAAAATGGCCATTTGAGTGGTGATGGGTGGTGGCCAAAGTTGGTTAGAGAGAGAAAGTTAATGGTAGCTCGAATCTCAACTTCTTAAGACAATTGAAGGGTTGTTTTAGGGGTTTTCAGGATCATAGAAACTAAAAATGATGTTGGTTTGTTTTAAAAACCACAAAAAAATGGTGGATTTTAGAGAGAGAAAATGGTGGCTCGATGTTAGAGAGAGGAAGCTCTAATTCTCACTTGTAGAAAGTATGAGGTAAAGAGATTGATGTCCAGAAGGCTTGTTCGAGCTGCAATTTATAGTGTTGGAGCTCGAATTAAGGTTGGCAAGTCAAATAATGATGTTAATTTTGAATTGAATTCAAATGGGTTTTTGATCGACACTGATTTCAATTTTAATATTAACAGGCAAATTTAATTGAAAAAGTGGTCAAAATACTTCCCTTGATGCAAGCTCTTACTAAAACACTCCATTAGAAGCTTCAATTGTTGATGTTAAAGATAGAATTAGGGTGAGTCAAGCTTGAGTGTAATGAGTTTTTTCCAATTTTCAACTAAATATTTTACTAAATAAATTATTGGTTTTAGATGCATTCTTAGATAGGTTCAAAACTAGGCTACGCTTAGTATATGATTCCACCATTAATTCTAGTGGAATTATGTGGAAATAATGCATAAAAGTGGCTTAAACACTAGCCACTCTGCTAGAACAATAGAAAACTTGCCAGGGAAAATTAAAGAACCTGACATATAGTGACTTAAAAATCAAGGAAAGAAGGCCCTAGCACATGCGGGTGCACCCAGCTTGGTGTGTATGTTATACGTGCTTAGGACAAATAAAACAGCAGGTGTTCACCTGCTTTTGATTGCAGGCCAAGAAAACAAATTAAGGCTTAAAGGGTCTAAATCTATACCCTTATTTTTTTCTTTTTTTTTATTATACATTTAGAAATAAATAAAATAAAATAAATGAATGAAACATAAATAAACAAATATAAACACACTACACCAATCTAAAATTGACTGGCCCTTAAAAGCAAATGATTTTTAAACCAACTTTAATTTAACAATTTCATTCAAAAATTCCAAATTGGTCGAAAACCGTTAAATTATGTGCATGCATTTTGACCTACTAATGGTATTTATACCCGAAAACTCTTAAGGTTACATATCATTCAATATTAAAAGGGGTAAAAACACTATATAATTATATCACAAAAGTAAGAGGATAAATTTTTAATCTTCTAGAAAGAGAATATTCCTTGTCCAAATATGTGCCATTTGAAGAGAGGCTAGTGAGCCTATAGCATCAGTAACTTGGATCTATAGGGATAAGATTGTCAACCTTCGATGTCTTAGTTAGCTTAGAGAGTTTCCCTAGTGATAGCTCAAGGGCATCTTTTCCATACATATTCATTCTATAAAGGGAGAGATCCCTGGAACAAGTCAAAGAGTGAGGTTAGTAGGCTTCAAATAGCTTAACATCACCTAGTTATTGCTTAACAAGAAGGTAAAATAGTTGACAACTCGAAAGCACCATGAGATCAGTTCAGTAAAGGAGGTTAGCTTCATCTAGAGTTAAACAGTACTTCAGGATCCGTTAAGTCGTGTTAGTTAGACTTAAGCTAGGGAATATGGGGTTGTAGCTTAGCCTTACTAAACCATTTTTTAGCATCCCTTCTATCAGAACCTCTATAGCAATCTTTGATTCGTAGAATGACGATATGACCTCGAATTAATTGGATTAATATGCTCTTACAAATGTAGCCTATGATCGTGCACACACTTAGGTGGCAAGCGTTTAAGCTCATCAAACAATTCATTGTAGTTCTTAAACAAATCTACTATTTGAGGACTTAGTGCTTTTTTTCCCTTTATTCTCATGCTCTTCGTTTTACTATATTTAACTACCTAACTCAATACTTTCATCTTAGGATGATTTTGAGCCAATAATTTAGATATTTCTCATCTTTGATTATATGTACTTATTTAGGTGTGCCACTCAAGTACAACTAGATATTCGCTCATATTAAAATCCATGCGCATCAGCTAAAAATTATAATAAATGGTATCAAGACTTATAATCAAGGAACATGAAGGACCACATCAGAATCGAGCAAAGGTAATGTTTATAAATCAATAGCAAAGGGTTTTCCATTTTCCCTACATTAGACACTCAAATGCATGTAGATTTATAGTGTCAATAAAAGTCAACACATCAACTAAAGTCATCGTAAGGGGTATAATGGACATCAGTGGTCATTTGAGCCGTTTAAATGACCTTACATTAATAAAATTAGGCATTTGTTAATATGCCCAACCTCCTCTTTTTACACTAGCCACATAACCTCATATTACCACATTTTAGCACTTCACTTGCCTTCAAAGCATAATGTATTAGCTAAGCCTATTCTTTCTTCCACTTCCATACTATCTTCATCAAGTGCATCATTTTCCACCATTAACATGTTTAGTTTTCTCTATTTTCATGTATATTCCAATCCAAAGGCTTGCTCATACAAAAAAGAACAATTTTTTCCATCTAATTCCTCAAGCATAAGCTACCAAGCAAATCTAGTATTGCTAGTATTTATCATGTTAAGTGGTTTCCAGGGCAATATTTACATTGACTCAAGAGTTTTAGAAGCCTAGATGACAATGAATTTAGGAAGCTATGTTAGGATGGTGTATTTAGTTTTCAAATAGTGTTTAGTAAAGGAAGGGCTAGGGTATATGGGTTGCTTTTGAGGGTCTTAGGGCACTTTTTGATTAGCTTAAAGTTACTTCTTGTAGTTTAGCTTGAATATATGCTTGTTGCCATTCATTAGGTTAGAACATGTGTACGAGATATTAAAAACTAGGTTTAAGCCAATGAAAGCAACTCATAAAATAATGTTTAGGTAGTTGAACAAGGGTGGTTAAGTGCTCATAGTGTTCCATGTATTCATCCATAGTACCAACTTACTAAAGTTCCTTTAATTGAAACATTCCTCGTATTCCCTTTGTGAAAATCTACTCTAGAAACCAACTTAGTTTAAGTATGTATAGACTTACTATCTGTTGATAGGTATGGAACCGCTACAAAGCATTTTGCTCAAAGTATACAACACCTACATAAAACTTAAAAGCTTCAGGGGTAGCATCTAACCTAAAATACTTCTTTGACTTGTAAATTTAACTCTTCAAATCATCTTCTTTGAAGATTGGAAAATCTAATTGTGTCAAGTAATAGGGAATTTGTGAGTGATATCAATCAGATGGTGCCCGTTGCTTTTTATCCATGATTCTCTTTAGTTCGTTTTCCCTTGTCAATAGATATAGGACTAAGAGATGCATTTCTCTCTTACAATTGCACTTTTATCCCATTTATACTACTTCTCATATATCTTATTGCTTAAGGCCTCCATGAATATTCCACTTTCTATACTTTCAATATGCTCACGTATAGCTACATTCATCCCTTCCTCCATACGTTTGGACACTTGTCTCCATCATAGCCTCCTATAGGGAAATCTACTATTAAGTATAACAAGGAAGAAACCAATAGTAATGAAATGTAAAAGAAGTATTGAATATAATATTGTTAGGAAGCTTGAATGCAAGCAAATATAAGGGAAGAGAGATTTTTCTTTTTTTTTTTTTTTTTGGGTATTGTCTTTTGATTTTTCTTCTTCTTCTTCTTCTTTGTAAGCCCTACAACTGAAAGCTCAAATTTAATATGTAAGATCTAGGGCGATCGAATAAAGTGTTTAATCGAGCCTAAATTATAAAACGAAGCTAGAAGTATTAGCAAAAGTGACCCTGTAAGTTTGAATATAGAAAAATAAGTAATAAAACAATGGGATATTATAATATCAAATTATAAGTATATTACTCGTTATTTATTGAAACTACCTAAAATGAGTTTCAATAACTAACGAGTCGCGAGAGATAAATTATATGCATACTAAAAATCATAAAATAACATAAATAATATTTAAAATTATTTACTTATACTTCATATGTATTTATGCATAGGTAAAAAATACACGAAATTACTTAAAATACTCAAAAAATACTAAATTAACACTAAATATTTAAAGAAAATTACAACAAAGGGAAAAATTAGAAAAAAAAAAAAAAAGAGGAAAAGTAAGGATTTGTCCAGCATCAAGTCATAGCATGTTAGGGTAAAAAGAAAATAAATTAACCAATTAGAATCAACCAACTATAAAGGAAAATGGGAAGAAGATAAGGTCATTTGTCAATAAGAAATTGGGAGAGAAAAAATCAAAACAACCCTATAAATACTCAAACCTCAACTTTTCTCATTTGGTCCGTTTAGAGTCCAAGAAAAATAGAGAGAACTCAAAAAGAGAGGATTAGGGTGTTTTTCAAAAAATTAGAAAAAAATCTATATAATTAGGACTTATTGACCAAACCCACAACCTACGGCCATCAGAAACTGAACTGCCACCACCATCACACCCTATCACCACTTTCTAAGGCTACTGACACCCCTAAGACCATCACTAGTAGCTGGAAGTCTATCAGCTAGGTGAGTCTGATTTCAACTCGAATTTGTTTAATTTAGTATTCTGATATTTTTATGTATTTAGATTTAGGGAAAAATATTGGCTTGATTAAATTATATCTGGAAATATGTAGTGCTTAAGAAACTGCGTAAACTCGCACATATTTCGATTTAAAAATAAATAGCCTTATAAGTGTAGTTTTGAGCTCAATTTTTGTGTGTAGACCATTTAAAGGATGTAGAATAATGCTATGAAGCCCTTTTTAGAAATGAATTTTCAAAAATTTTAGTATATAATTAGTAATTTTGGAGTTAATTAATGGCTAATTGAATAACTACTAATTTAGTGTATAATTAGGTATTTTAAGATATTCATATATGATGTAGTATGATATTTGTAGTATTTAGGGTGTTAAATTGCAATTATTAGGAGTATTATGTAGTAAATATATGTAATTTTAATAGTATGCAAAATTAGAATTATAATAAATATAAAATATTAGGTTAAAATGGATAATATAATAATAATATTAATATATAATAAATTTAGTAGGAAACATAAATTTAGATAATTATATAAAAAAATGTAAATTTTTCTCATATTGGAAGTAAATCCCATAGTTAAATGAGGGCAAGGGGGTATCGTGTAAACTAGAATACTAATTAAGGGCTAAAAGTGATATTTAGGATACCTGGGCATAATGTAATTAATTTCACATTATGGTTCGGAATACATTCTTAGGATTTACGTCTAATATCCATAGTTAGAACTGATTTAGAACCTAAATCAGAATTGGATCCAAAAACCGGATCCAAAACTAACCTATAATGAATCAGTAATAAATAATAATCATATATATATATATATACGTATATGGAAAATTTTAGTTAAATCATAACCTAAAGTTTATATATAACATAAAGATATAAATACTAAAATAGTATTTATATTATAGGACATATAGAGACGAGTGACCTGCGACTAGGCGAATGAGCTAACTGGAAACTTCAGGTAAGTTGGGTTTAATACTTTATTATATTTTAGTGTTGTTGAGTCCTATTTTTCTTTTCCTTAATTCAATTTGTATTATACTTAACCCACTTAATATAAATTACTCAACATAAAACTAAGAAAAAACCATTTTTAAAAAAAAAAAAAATTAGAGCCGCCAACTAGTTAAACTAATAAAAAGTCTTAGTCATTAGTCTATGAATATTCTAAAAAAAATTCATTTTAAGAAAATTTAACTAGAAAATTTAAGCTCGAAGGCTAACCTATTAAGACTAAGTAACCATGTAAAAAAATTTTAAAAAAAATTAATGGGCTTTTATTTTTTATGATTTTTCTAAAAATGCCAAAATATGTACAAATATGCAAAAATGTTACTAAAATAAATTTTTTATGATTTTTTATTACGAATTTTCAAGAAAAAGGAAAAATAATTATTTTTTTATTTTTTATATAGTTGCTCCAAAAGTGCCTACGTACCTACTAGTTGAGATTAAACCTATATAATTTTTTTTTGTTTAGAAAAGATTTAATGAGTAGATCTTTTTTAAAGAAATCAAGCTAAATTTATGTTAGTTATTAAATTATTTTTTTATAAAAATCATAAAAAGATCTAATTTTGCAAATTTATTTAAAAAAAAACACCTAACTAACTAAATCTTTTTGAAAAACTTTAATTACGATTTTTTTATTTATTTTAAAAAAAATCACTACATGTTAAAATTAATCTTTTCTAAATCTAACATGTAAGATATACTAAAATACGTATATTTGAAAATACAGATCTCAAAGAAAAGATATGTAACTTTTCAAAAAATGCAATTTTGGTTAAAAAAAACTGAAAAAACATGAAATTTACCAGCTTATCTAAAAAAATTGCAAAACTACATTGACCTATAGTCTATTAAAATTTATTTAAAAAAACCTATGCTTAAAAAAAAGTTAGAAAAATAAATTAATTAACTAAAAAAGAAAAATAAATAACTAAATAAAAAAAATTTTCAATTACCTAAATGGGTTGAATCGTGCGTAATCGAATGTATGTGTTGTAAACTCGTAAGTAGGTGTGAACAATGTGTGTGAATCGCTTTGTTTAGATGTAGTTATGCAGTGTTGTGAATAGCTAGACGTGGTGTGGCTATCATGCATGTGGCTATATGGTGTTAGCGTTGTGAATCAGGTGTACGTGTGGCTGTGCGACATCAGCAATCGAGTGCATGGATAATGGACAACGTATGTGTGTACAAACAATAGTGATCCAATGTGCAAACAATAGACAACACATATCTGTGCAATTGTGATCAATAGTAGTATGTGTATGTAAGATTGACTTTGTGAAAAAAAAAAACATGAGTTATGTATGTGTGTTTGAGTGTCAAATGTATGTGTGAGTATGACGTGTGTGGCATATATGTATGTGATTAGGTGAGTAAGTGTGTACTGGCGTATAGGAGACTAAGTGTAAGCATATGTGTGATCAGGTGAGTGAGTGTGTGCTAGCGTGTGGAGTGATTGTGTGTAATTATAAAAACATCTATTTTTTACAGCCCATTGTCTATTATTTATAGACCATAAATTTGGATATTTTTAGATGAACATTTAATCTTAACAAATCCAAGTTATAATGATACGATAATATCCAATCTAGATTCATTGAAGATTCAATCTAGTTTCTAGAAACCCTAAATTGAGCTAAGCTTTCTATCTTGAGCCCAATTCAGTCTATTTTAATTTAACTAAATATAGATATTAACTCAATTAATAAATCATAAGTTTATTTAGCCCATTATAAATTAGATAAAAAAAAATCTTCTTTATATTGGACTAGTCTAAAAATATTTTTAATAAAGCCTGACTCTTTAAAACTCAGAATTTATTAAATTAAACGTACACCATTATCCAATTCAACCTTAAGCAACTTTACTCGACTTGACCTGACTCAATACAACTTGACACTTTATTTTTTATTTCTTTCAATTTTCGTTTATTTTTTCAATTCATTTTTTTTTTCTATTTTCTCATTGTTATTTTTATTTTTTATAAACCTAGCTCAAAAGTAAAAAGAAATTGAAATTAAAATAAAGAATGACAAAAATGAGATACCTATAGGTGTACTATTTTAAACTACTCAAAGGCTTAAGATTGTATATGAATGTATTTGTAAGTAGTTATATATACATGTACTTGTATATCTGATTTTGTGCTGAAAATCCATATTATGTTTTGGTGATCGATGTGAATTGAATGGTATGAGATTACTTGATTATCTTAAACTGTACTTAATTATAACCGACCTAAATACCCTAATTAGACATACATTGCAACCCTTTAAGGGACTATTAGGATTCTCCAACCAAATACCGATACTTTCGAAAAGGATAGCACCGGATAACATAATGATTTTTTCTTCATCCTTAGCTAAACTAAGCAACAAAAAAGGAGCTCACAATAAGAATGAGGGCAATGGTTTAAAGGATAGTCATGAGGGGAGCATCATCGCCATTAAACAAACCTAGGTTTGGTTGTGAGCTGTTGCATAAACATGAAAACTCCTCAACCTAGATCAAAGCGGGTGAAATTCCTCTAATTTCACAACGGACCGGACTACATTGTGTAATGGCATTTGCTTATTGCATTGCGTATAATTAATTGTTTGATAACCCTATTTATATTTGTTTTGTATTCATAAGTCTCCAACTTAACTTACTAAGCTATGGTTACTCATACTCTTATAGATTTTCTTGTAGGTTCTAACCAATAAACCACGGTACAATTATCTTAAGGTCGGTTTCTTTTTGAAGCTACAGGGGAGTAAGGATCAACCAACTGAATGATCAAGTCCTTTGATATCTTGTTAGTACTTTTAGGTTTATGAATTGGAATTATGATACATTCGTTAACAAACTACCGTAGTATGTTTAATTTCTTGGCATTATAAGATAGTATAAATGTAATTATATATATATAACTTAAGGTTCTAGCTTTTTGTGTAAATGTTAGCATAAATTTTATTTGATTTGTTTACTTCAAAGCGATAAGTTATTGATACCTTGTGTAAATTATATTTATGATAGGGACTGTAAGGTCAGTTACTATCATAGGTTGGTTTATATGGTGGAACCGTTGCGACTCTTCGGCTTTGAGGCATAATAGTTCTCAGTTGGTATTAGAGCTGTTAGATATCTTTCATACATTTTAATGATAACAAAAAGGGTCAAAAGTTAATGAATCTTTAAGAGGATAGGCTTACAAAAGGATTTTCAGAAATTTTAAATTCACAAAATTAACAAAGATTCCACTAGGAATTATCGATTGGTTCCCTCGTTTCAAAAACTTACTAAAGTAGGCATAAAGATTCCTCTAGAATCTAACCCAGAGCCTGAGATGCAAGAAAACCCACCACCAGTAGAACCCCAAGAGGTAGACCATTCAACCATAGAGAGTAATCATTAAGAGAATAAGGCTAATGTTAAGAAGAATCCAGAGGAAGAAGAATCTAAGGAGGAAGAACCTGAAGAAGACAAAGTTGATGAGGAGGAACAAGAGATAGAAAATGAGAATGACCCTGGTGTAAATATTCGTGCTTTAGTTATGTAGGTGATAGCTGATACTGGGATAGTTGGGATAGAGAATGGATATACAGTTGAGTCTACTAATGATGAGATACATGAGGTGATTATGATTCCCAACAATCTAGAAATAATATCAATAAGTTCTGAATCAGCAGGTAAGGAGGAAAATAACTTTGTAAGAGGTCATATGGTTTATGATCCCTTTGATCAGGCAGCTACCATAGACAGTTCGGATGAAGATTAGCTATAGTTGGATGACTGACTTTATTTAGTTAGATCTTTAGGTGATCTAGTAGCAATTTTGGTTGAAACTGATGTATTTTGGATCTTTTGATGTATTTTTATTTTTATTTTTTTACTTTTGATGTATTTTATAACTTCTGGATCAAGCTTAGATGTTGTAAAGAGTTTGATGTAATTGAGTCTAATGTAATCTTTTGTATTGTACAATTGTAAATATCGAGTCTGTATTAGACTATGTAAGTAACAATGTAATTGAATTGTAAATCTTATGTATGTATTCAAAAGTTTATCGAGTTGTACCTTTTGTTCTTGAAGCTATAATTAACTGCAATGATGTAAAGGCCAAATCAAGTTAATAGTGAAAGTTAGATCTATTATGTACTTTGATTAAAATGATATTGTTATTACTATTTTATATAAGCATAAATAACAAGAATTTACTAATTTCTGAAAAGCTTATAAAACTAAAGAATTGGATAACTTATAAATAAATAAATATATATATATATATATGTAGGTTTATAAGTTATAAATTCTAAGTGAGTATAGCTGAAGCTAGAAATGGGAGTCGTAATAGAGGAACTAAAGGAAATCAAAACCCTTCACCATGAGTACCATCACCCCCAAGGGAATAAAATAGACAAGATATACCCTACCTCCTCAAGAGAATATACCTATTAAGCAAATACTTGCCGGTATGCATACAACAATGAGACAGTAAGGAATGTTGATTCAGTATCTTATGACTGGTAGAAATATGGGAGACAGGAGACTATAAGAGGCTAAACAAAGAATGGAGCAACCACAAGAGGTGAATAAGCTTTTTGAGTTTATAAAAGCAAATTGCTACTTTGAGGGAGAAATGGGTAAGTCAGCACTAACTGACGATTGGCTAGCCTAAATTGAACAGAGTTTTAAGGCTTTTAGAGTTCTTGAATCCTAAAAGTTATCATATGGCACTTTCATATTAAAGTTAGCTACTAAAGTATGGTAAGACTTGAAAGTAAGACAATAAGGGAATAATATTAATTGGCAGAGGTTTAAAGAGGAATTCGAGAAAGAATATTTTTCCCATAGTATTCAACACAAGATGGTGAGAGATTTATTTGAGCTAAAAGAGAGAGTTATGATTGTGACTTAATATGAAACTGAGTTTAACAAGTTATTACAATATGCACCTGATTCGTATCAAGATAATGTTGAATTAAAGAAGAATTTGTTCCTTACTGAATTTAACCTGACAATGTGTTGTGAGTTGCTACATTATCGTTTTACCACTTATAATAAAGTGGTAGATAAGGCAAGGCAAATAGAAAATAACCGTATAAGGATGCAAGCGATATAAAGTCAAAAGATCAATAAGGGTTATTGACCTAGTCCATCCTTTAAGAGATCATATCTTAGTGTAATTAGTAGTTCTTGATAAAAGAGAAGGAAACCAACAACTTTAGCTAATAGCTTAGCACAGTTAGTACCCGGTTTGAGTTTTTATGATAAATGTGGCAATTTTAAGTGCTGGAGGTGTGGCGTAAATCATTTTCCAAGAAACTATGTTCTGCTTAAAGGAAAATGTTTTATATGTAGAGATTAGAACCATATGCTACAAGCATGCCCTAGAATGAAACTCGTGAAGTGTAACAAATATGATAGAAATAGGTATTTCTCTAGACATTGTCCACAGTTTGGATAGGGAACTAAGAGGAGGGGAGGTTCTAATAACATAATTGCACCTGCTCATGTCATGAAGGATATGGGAAATGAGGAGAATAAAGATTTTGCTAATTGGATGGAAGAGTACTACCATGACGATGCTAAGGAGATTATGGGAGTTGAAGAAAAAAATGATGGACTTGTGATAGGTATGTACTCAAACTATTTATTTTGACAATAATTTAAGTGTAACTTAGATTGAAATGTTTACATTTTAAGATTTATGAATGTAAGTTTAGTTAGTAATCATGTATTAGTACACTCCAAGAAATGTGCTTATAAATGGATAGCTTGCTTTTGCATTATTCGATATTGGTGCATCTCATTCCTTTGCAAGTCAGAAATTTATAAATGAATAGGAAATTAGTGTGGTTAAGATTAATATAACTTATAGAGTTAGAACTCCTACTGGAGAGAAGGTGATGACTCAAGAAGTGGTAGTTGATGGTAGAATTAAGATTTAGGAGAAGGAATACCCTATAAGTCTTATAATATTACCTTTACAGAATTACGATGTAATAGTGGGAATAGATTGGTTGTCTAAGAATAAAGCAATTGTAGAATGTAGAAGTAAAACTATTACCCTTAATGATGGAGAAATGGTATTTCAAGGAAAGGCTGGTATAAGCAAATTAAACTTAGCTGTGGTGGAGATATGTGATGAACTGTATGAGACAAAGGTAGAAGAGAATTATTGGAGATTTTGTTGAGTGTTTGCTATAGAAGTAAAGAAAGAGGCACCCAAAGTAGTGAACATACTAGTAATACGTAAATTTTCAGATGTATTTCTAGAGGATTTACCAAGTTTAGCTCTACATCGAGAGTTGGACTTCACTATCGAGTTAGTTCCTGGAATTAAGCCTATCTCTAAAGCTCAATATCGGATGTTACCCATGAAACTTCAAGAGCTAAAGAAGTAACTTCAAGAGCTATTAGATAAGGGATTTATTCGTCCAAGTGTTTCACCATGGAGAGCACTGGTCTTATTTGTGAAGAAGAAAGATGGTACCATGAAATTGTGCATAGACTACCGGGAAATAAATAAAGTTACCATTAAGAATAGGTATCCATTACCCCGCATTAATGATTTGTTTAATCAACTATAAGGTGCAGCTGTATTTTCTAAAATTGACTTGAAATCAGGATATCATCAATTATGAGTTAAGTCAGAGGATGTACATAAAAATACATTTAGAACATGATATGGTCATTACAAATTTTTAGTTGCTGGTCCCGTATAAGATATCAAGAGGAAAGGAGGGGGTGAATTGATATCTTTAACCTTTTGAAAACTTTTTGATATGAAAATAAGATTATCCCTCTTAATAACTTAATTTGGTGAACAGTGGTATTGCAACACACAATTAAATAATACAAATTAAAAGAGTAGGGAAGGAGAATATCAAGTAAAGATTTTATAGACCTTTGGCGTTTTGCCTACTGCTTTATTCCAGCTCCACTGTTGGGGACCCGGTTTACTTCACCGATGCTGTTCCACTTGATCCGTTAAAACAAATCACAAATAGATTACAAACATGTGTCACAATGAGTTTATCGTACTTTGCTCTACTTATCTAACCTCTTTACAATCTAAGCTAATACAAATCTACATAATACAAACTGTCTTTTCTCTACAATAAAGTATAGAGATTACAAGTGAGAACAAAAATACAAGTCTCAAATAACTTTACACTTGAAAGAAATAACACTTGTCATCGGACTTTGATTCGATGCAGCTCTCTGAAGAAGTATCTAAAGAACTTTCTAAAACTTCAAATACTTCTCAGAAGGTAAAAACTGATCAAGAAATTTTTGTGCAACAATAATTTTTTCTTTAGAGTTTTATATTTAAGTTTTAAATATTTTCTCCTTTTATATTGACTTTTTCCAATGGCTAAAAATCTGAAGATTTTCTTTACTTCCATAATTATCCAATTGTTAGATTGCAAAAGATAATCCTTGGATATTTTTTGAGAGGATCTCGATCTTTTGAATTTGAAAAACAACTCTCCTTATCTTTTTAGATCAAATATTCATCAATCCACAACTACCAGATAAACTTTTGATTCGAATTTAAAAAGATTTGCTTTTGTTAGTAACTTCTGGATAAGCCTCATGTTTAAAATTTGAAATTCCACAAAATCCGAATCAACCTTATCCTTATCCTTATCCTTATCCTTATCCTTATCCTTATCCATTCTTGTGCATATCTTGATTTATCCAAATATATTTTCTCTTAAAATAAATCCCTATGGATCTTAATTTCATCTTGAGTGAAACGGGATTAAATATATTTTCCTAATACACTCAATCTAATGGAGCTAGGCCTTGATTAATTCGAATCTGATTTAAAGCTGTTTTCAATGTCATACTTCCAGACTTACCTTTTAAACAACCTTCTAAAGAATATCATACTTTTGCTTCTAAAGTTTCTGAATAAGCTTCTAAAGTGCTGTACCAATTCTTCTTATAAAAACTTCTAAAATACTATCTGAAAGAATTTCAAAATATTCCTTTTTTCAATCAAGTCAGACCTTCTAAATAAGCTTTTGAATACAACTTAGTTTTACGAAATTAAACTTTCTGAGAATCCTTTTGAATGGCTATACACTTACTAATTCATTAGTATTCTTCTCTTTTTGTTATCATCAAAATCCATGATCATGAGAGATATCTAACATTAGTGATGCCTTTCGGTCTGACAAATGCCCTAGCTATGTTTATAGACTTGATAAATTGTATATATCAACCATATTTGGATAAATTTATCGTGATATTTATTGATGATATTTTGATCTATTCGAAAACTGAGGAACATGTAGAGCATTTACTATTGGCATTACAAAAACTAAGAGAAAATAAATTGTATGCCAAGTTAAGTAAATGTGATTTTTGGTTAGATAAAATTTCTTTTTTAAGTCATATTGTCTCTAGTGAAGGAACCTATGTAGGCCTTGATAAAGCGAAGGCAATAATGGATTGGAAGCAACCAACTACTGTTATACAGATGAGGAGTTTTCTAGATATGGCTAAATACTACCGACGATTTATAAAAGAATTCTCTATGATTGCTAGACCATTGACTCGATTAACTTAGAAGGATGTAAAATTTGAGTGGTGTGAAGATTGTGAGTTAAGTTTTTAAGGGTTAAAGAAACGACTAGTTACAATACCAGTATTAACATTACTTTATTCGAATAAACCTTATAACATTTATAGTGATGCTTCTTAGAATGGATTAGGTGGTGTATTGATGTAGGATAAAAAAGTTGTTGCATATGCATCAAGACAATTGAGGCTACATGAAAGAAATTATCTAACCCATGACTTAGAGTTAGCAGCTGTAGTGTTTGTTGTGAAAATTTGGAGACATTATTTATATGAATAATGATGTGAAATATACACTGATAATAAGAGTTTAAAGTATTTCTTTACTTAGAAGGAGTTGAATTTATGACAAAGGCGATGGTTGGAGCTGATTAAGGATTATGATTTGAAAATAAATTATCATCCTAGAAAAGCTAATCTAGTAGCAAATGCTTTGAGTCGAAAGAATTATGAACAAATTGCATGACTGTTAACTTCCTAACATGATTTGGTGTATGAATTTGAAAAGTTGAAAATTAGGTTTGACTAATGTGAACCTAATAGTCAGATAATGAATTTGGAACTACAACCAACTTTATTGAAGAGAATTAAACAAAAGTAAAAAGAAGATTAAGATCTTATGGAAATGAAGGTGAAATTGAGCAAAGGAAATGATTCTAACTTCAAAATGGATGGAAAAGGCATATTAAAGTTTAAAGGAAGAATATGCCTGCCGTAAGATCTTGACATAAGGAAGGAAATTTTGGAGAAAGCACACATTATGGGTTATATTGTGCACCTGAGAGGAAATAAGATATACCAAGACTTAAAATTGATGTTTTGGTGGAATGGAATGAAAAAAGAAGCGGTACAGTATGTGGTAGAATGCATTACATGCCAATAAGTTAAAGTAAAACATTAGAGATTGAGTGAACCATTACAACCTTTAGAGGTAGCAAGATGGAAGTGGGATCATATCACTATGGATTTTGTAATAGCACTACCAAGGACTTAAGCTGGTTATGATTCAATCTGGGTAGTTATAGATAGATTAACAAAGAGTACATATTTCTTGCCTTATCTGATAGGTGATTCAATAGAAAAGTTGGCTAGGCTATATATCCGAGAGATAGTAAGATTACATAGTGTGCTTGGAAATATTGTTTCTGATCAAGATAGTCGATTTATATCCAAATTCTGGGAGAGTTTACATAGATTTTTGGGTACAAAGTTACAATTTGGTAGAGCTTATCACCTGCAAACAGATAGACAATCTAAGCGAACGATTCAAACTCTAGAGGATATGTTGTGGGCATGTATATTAAATTTTGAAGGTGATTGGGATAGATATTTACTATTAATAGAGTTTGCTTATAATAATAGTTACCATGTGACTATATAGATGGCACCTTATGAAGCATTATATGGGAGGAAATGTAGATTACCGCTATATTGAGATCATGAGGAATATGCCATGATTGCCATGATTGGACTTGACATGATTAACCAAACAAGTAAGAAGGTTAAGATTGTACGACAACGAATGAAGGAAGCTTAGGATAGTTATAAAAGTTGGGAAAATTTAAAGAGAAGGCCATTGGAATTTGAAGTCGAAGATTATGTTTATGTCAAGATAAGCCCCTTTAAAGGACTTAGACAGTTTGGCTCAAAAGGAAAGTTGAGCCCACGATATATTGGTCCATTTGAAATACTAGAGAAAGTTGGTAATGTATCCTATAGAATAGCATTACCTCTAAGTTTGTCAAGTTACCATGATATATTCCATGTTTCCATGCTAAGGAAGTTTGTTAAGAACCTGAATGTAATCATAGAAATAAAACCAATGGACTTAAAGAGGAATTTTCAAGTGATGAAACAGCTTATAAAAATACTGGATAATCGAGTTTAGAAGTTAAGGAATCAAGATATGGAATACATGAAGGTTCAATGGAATGAAGGTCCAAACTTAGAGATTACTTGGGAGTAAAAAGCAACAATAATGAAGCAGTACTTATGGCTTTTCTAACTTTTAAGTTAGTAAAAGTATGTGATTATCATTTTGGTTATTTAAGTTCAATTTAGATATACATAAGTTTTGAGGACAAAACTTTTTCAAAGGGAGGTGGAAATATAAACCCTACAATTGAAAGTTTGGATTCAATATGTAAAATATAGAATAATTGAATAAAGTGTCCGATCGAGCTTAAATTATACAATGAAGCTAGAAGTATTATAAAAGTAACCCCGTAAGTTTGAATTTAAGAAAATAAATAATAGAATATTATAATATCAAATTATAAGTATATTACCCATTATTTATCGAAAATATATAAAATGAGTTCTAATAACTAACAAGTTGGTAGAGATAAATTATATGTACACTAAAAATTATAGAATAACATAAATTATATTTAGAAGTATTTACTTGTACTCCGTATGTATTTACATGTAAATAAAAATAGGAAAAATTACTTAAAATGCTCAAAAAATACTAAATTAACACTAAATAATTAAAGAAAATTATAAAAAGAAAGGAAAATCAGAAAAGAAAAAAAAAAGGAAAAGTAAGGATTTGTTTTAAATCAGGTCGTAGCATGTTGGGGTAGAAAGAAAAGAAAATAACTAATTAGAATAAACCAACTAAAAAGAAAAATGGGAAGAAGATAAAGCCATTTGTCAATTAGAAATTGAGAGAAAAAAACCGAAGCAGCCCTATAAATACTCAAAACTCAATTGAAGCTGCAAGAAAAATAAAGAGAATTAGGGTTTTTTTAAAAAAAAATTTGTGCAATTAAGACTTATAAACCAAACCCATAACCCATAACCTACGACTATCTGGAATCGAACCGCAACCACCACCACACCCTATCACCACCGTCTAAGGCCACCGATACCCCTAAGACCACCACTGGTGGTCGAAAGTCCATCAGCCAAGTGAGTGCGATTTCAATCTGAATTTGTTTAATTTATTTAAATTATCAATTTTATCCAGAAAATTACAAAATTTAATATTTTGATATTTTTATGTATTTAAATTTAGGGAAAAATATTGGTTTGATTAAATTATTTCTAAAAATATATTGTATTTAAGAAACAACATAAATTCGAATATATTTCGATTTAGAAATAAATAGCCTTACAAGTGTAATTTTGAGCTCTATTTTTTTGTGTGAACCATTTAGAGGATGTAGAATAGTGCTATAAAGCCCTTTTTTAGAAATGAATTTTTGAAAATTTTAGGTAATTTGTAGGCCTTCAAAATACATATATATATATAATTAGTAATTTTAGGGTTAATTAATGGCTAATTAAATAAATACTAATTTAGTATATAATTAGGTATTTTAAGATATTCATATATGATGTGGTATGATATTTGTAATATTTAGGGTGTTAAATGCAATTACTAGGAGTATTATGTAGTAAATATATGTAATTTTAATAATATGCGGAATTAGAATTATAATAAATATAAAATATTAGGTTAAAATGGATAATATAATAATAATATTAATATATAATAAATTTGGTAGGAAACATAAATTTATATAATTATATGAAAAATATAAATTTTTCTCATATCGAGAGTAAATCTCGTAGTTAAAGGAGGCCTAGGATGTACCGTGTAGATTGGAATACTAATCAAGGACTAAAAGTGATATTTAGGATATCCAGGTATAATGTGATTAATTTCATATTATGGTTCAGAATGCATTCTTAGGATTTATGTCTAATATCTATAGTTGAAACTTATTTAGAACCTAAATTGGAACTAGATTCGGAGACCAAATCCAAAACTAACCTAGAATGAATCGGTAATAAATAATAACCATATATATATATATATATATATATGGAAAAAAATTAGTTAAATCATAACCTAAAGATTATATATAACATAAAGATATAAATACTAAAATTGTATTTATATTATAGGATACGCAGAGATGAGTGACCTGCAACTAGTCAAGTGAACTAACTAAGGACTTCGACTAAGTTAGGTTCAATACTTTATTACATTTTAGGGTGCTATTTTAAAATATTCTGAGGCTTAAGATTGCTTGTAAGTAGTTATATATACATGTGCTTGTGTATCTAATTTTATGCTAAAAATTTGTATTGTGTTTTGGTGATCGATGTGAATTGAATGGTGTGAGATTACTTGATCATCCTAAACCATGCTTAATCATAACTGACCGAAATGCTTTAATTAGATATGAATTGCAACCCTTTAGGAGACTATTAAAACTCTTTAACCAAATACCAACACTTTCGAAAAAGATAGTGCTGGATAACATAATGATCTTTTCTTCATCCTTAGCCGAACTAAGTGATTGGAGAAGAGGTTGAGGTAAGGATTATGATAATGGTTCAAAAAATAGTCATAGGGGTAGCAGTATCTCTATTACATAAACTTGGGTTTAGTTGTAAGTTATTGCATAAACATGAAAACTCCTTAACACAGATCAGAGTAGATGAAATTCCTCTTATTTAACAATGGATCAAATCATGTCATGTGATGGCATTTGCTTGTTGCATTGCATATAATTAATTGTTTGATAACCATATTTATGTTTATTATACATTCATAAGTCTCTAATCTAACTTATTGAGTTGTGGTTACTCATACCCTTATAAATTTTCTTATAGGTTCTGATTGATATGCCGCAATATAATTATCCTGAGGTTAGTTTATTTTTGAAGCTATAGGGGAGTGAGAATCAATTAGCTGAATGAGCTAGTCCTTTAATATCTTGTTAGTATTTTTAGGTTTATAAATTGGAATTGTGATACGTTTGTTAACAGACTACTATAGTATGTTTAATTTTCTAATATTAAAAGACAATATAAATGTAATTATATATATATATAACTTAAAGTTCTAGCTTTTTATGTAAATGTTAGCACAAATTTTATTTGAGTTGTTTACTTCAAAGTAAGAAGTTATGGACACCTTGTGTAAATTATATCTATGATAGGGACTATAAAGTTAGTTACTATCATAGATTAGTTTATACAATGAAACTGTTACAACTCTACGGTTTCGAAGCCTAATGTTCTTCTTCTTCTTCTTCTTCTTCTTTTTTATGTTGATAGCTAACATATATTTATAATGCAAATAATCGAAAAAATTCCTCCTAACTAATTCATGCGGGTGCATTTGAAAGTGCAAAACATTACCCTATTTGCATAATGTTATTCTATGCTAATTCATGACCAACATTTACATATGTTTGGTGTATTACGAAACATGAATTAAGTAAATAGCTTATTGCATAGGAGGCAACTATTTAAGCTTATGAGTAGGCTCTTCTCCAATTTATACTCTTGTTTGGCTTACTTAAGTATTCCTTTGGTCCATAACCATTTTGATGTTCCTCAACATTATAAGAAAAAACACTTAAGTTATGCTCCTCCTCTATATCCTTCTCATTTACGTTAAAAACTCTACTAAACCTCAAACTTCCCCTACCTTCCTCCTTAGCTAAATGAAGCTAATTTTATACATCCCCTTACTATACACATATTTTACCTTGAATAGAATAACAATGATTTAAGATTAACATACAAAAACTTTTAAAATTATATATATTTTAGATTATCTTTAATATTAAAGTGCAAGAGATTGACTTTAATTTCAAACCTCTTATAATTAACTTTTTAATAATAAACTTCAGCTTCTCTTGGAATTAAAAGTAAACTTTTATCTCATTAAGCATTGAAAGTTAGTTCTAAGTAAAGTCATAGTTTTTCTTCATTTTACTCATTTGTGCTTTCTTATACATTAAGCTTGCCATTTTAGACAAGAAAACTAATTTTAGTAACTCAAAATGTGGAAAATGGAAAGATTTTTAATTAGTTCAATATTTTCACTATTTTATTTAGACACATGAATCGCAAGTGTGTGTTTATCTAGGAATTATATAAATATATATATATATATATAAAAGCTGCAATTAGAGAAGTCATATAAGGAAGTTAAAAGGAAATCAACATAATTAGGGAAAATGAGAAATTATCCATAATATGATGAGGTAGTTTTAAAGAAATATATATCTATTCTTCCTTAATAAATGATAACTCAAAAAAAAAATCATATTGTTTCAAACAATTCTATAAGGAATTTATTTACTTGATTTTTTATTTTTATAGTGTTAGTACTAATATGCCTGTAGTTTTATATTTAAATAAATAAATAAAATGAAGGAAGAAGAGAGGAAGGTCCACTTCCTGCGTCTACCTATAGGATGATTGCCTTTTGCGGCCTTCAAACACTTTTACATGGACCTCCACCTTGTCCAATCCAATCCTCGTTTTCCCAAAACCTGCCCCCCCGCTCCTCCTTCCTCTCTCTCCGCGGCTTCGATATTTTAAATCTTTTCCTTCTGACCAAAATACCCTTCCCTTCCCACCAAAGAGCAAATTCCAAAAAAGCAAAAAAAAAAACCCGAACGTCTCTCTCTCTCTCTCTCATTCATGATGATTACATTTCTCTCACTAAACCCCTCTTTAATCACACATTAAACCCCACTCGCTCTCTCTCTCTCGCTAAAAAGTAACAGACAATTTATTCCTCCGTCTCCGTAACGTTCCGTCCTTCACTCTTCCTCCGCCGGCACTTGACGCCGTCAAATCCTAGTCTTCATCAAGTGCTATTCAATTACATTCCTCCATAATTCTCAAATTTGTTTCCTTTCTTTCTTCTCTTTGATTTTTGAATTTTTGTAACCGAGATTCTTTCTTCAATCAATTGTTACTTTTATGGTAGGTCAATCAATTCCGTAAAAAACAAAAGATTCACTTGTTTCTTTAACCTTTTCCATTTCCTTACATATATATCTATTAGGGTATTCAAAGTATCTACTGATTCTTCTTTTCTTCTTCTTTGCGGTTTGATTTCAGTTACAGAATACCAACAGTTCCACTTTGTCGACCGTTGGAGTAGAAAAAGACTAAAGCGTAAGCTTCTCTCTCTCTCTCTATGATTTTCCTTCGTTTCCTCGGGAAAATTGCGTTGCTGGTGATGGAACTTTCTTGCTTCGGTAATGCAAAATTCCGGGTATAAAACATTTTAATGATTGTTTCTCCCTTTTTATTTTCCTTTTCCATTATAGGATTCTTGATTTTCGTGTAACGAGGGTTGTTGCTTGGGGTTTATGGTAATAGTAGCTTGGTGAGGGCATTTTGGTCATCTGGGTATCATCCTCCTATTGCATCTGATGCTCTGGCTCTGACACTTACCTGCAGTTCTGCCGTAAAAGGGTTCATACTTGTGAATTTTATATTTATTTAACTATTTAATGTGATTTGTATATAGTTTTAATAATTTAATAATGAAAGTAGTCGTTGGAGGGGATTTTTCTCATATATAATTTACTAGCATTCATCATATAAATTTTTAATTGAATTTCATCAGTTCAAGAGGTAAATGTGAAGGTTGATGTCAATTTTTCCATGGGCATTTACTTTATGCTATTAAAAAATAAGCATTTTTTGCATATTAAATGTGTAATATTAATTCAATTTTTGAATTGAAAGTGAGTTTTGGACTGGAATTATTGGTAATTAGACGAAAAAGAAAAGGAAAAAGAATAAAAGAAGATAGTTTTTCCACTTCAATTCAAGGTAGTTCTTTTTTTTTTTTTTTTTTTCACGTTCGGGTTGAGGAGGAGATCATGGCATATCGTTTGAAAAAAGTTTCATGCCTGCAACATAATTATACGGTGTGTGGCCTATCGCCTTTATCCAATGAATTTTATCTCATTTTGGTACTTCCACCATGCTGTTACGTTCCTCACAGCCACTCTAGTGTATGTGATCATGATTATTCTTGTTTCTTATTTTATTTTTTCACGGTCTACTCGGAAATATGATTCTTTATAGAGTCTAATGGTGAAGTATGATCCATATAGCCGAAGGCGAGTGTTGTCTTTATCGGAAAATAAAAAAAGGCTCTAGTATTGTTGTAGCATAATGGAATACTCTTGATACCAGTTGACCCACATGCAATTATCCACTTTGGATATGTTTTAATTTGTGTTCCTGTCTTTGTACTGTTATGATTTAATCTGTTTCCTTTTGTGCACATTTTGGCAGGTCGACTGAAACTTGGTGATTAAAGGCGCAAGTACCACTATTACTTGATTGGAAAGGTATGGTAGAAGAAAAGCTCCGATAAACCAATCTTAGCCGATGAAGAAACTTTTCTTTTTCCGATCTTCTGCATCCAACAGTGCTAACGTTTCTCCAACATCAAAAGATAAGACAGCACTCTCTCAGAACTCGTTTGAAAGTGGGTTCGACCGTCATGTTGGTAATAAATATGAGAATGGTTCCCGAAGCCCTCGAGGTCTGCCTTCCAAATCTCGCAGCAAAGCATCGGATAATCAGGCCTCAAATGGGTCTGGTCTTCGAAGGAGCCGTTCTTTGTCCTCAGCAGCCTTTGTTGAATGGGGTTTGGAGCCAACGGATATGTCCATCTTGAGCGATCACAATGGATCCGCTGTCCCCACACCTAGACACTCCTGGTAAGTAGCTTCATTTCTTGAATTTCAGGTTTTAAGTGAATCGTCTGTTTATGTGTGATAAAGTCCTAGAGCCTAATTGTGTCTTCCAGTTGTCGAGCCGCAACTCCTACCAAGAAACAGTATAAGCCCAAACAATATGAAGAAGTGGCGTCCGCAAATGAATATGGAGCAAGGAGACCTTGTTCTAGTGCTTCGTCAGAAAATTCATCCAATTGTTCCAGTAATGTCTCAAGTAAAGTTGTTGATCGATATATTGATGGTGAGCAGCATCAAGAAAGGAGCAGACCCAAAAGCTTTCTTCTCATACATCCCCATCCGGAGATCGGAAACCGTCCTCCACGAGCTCAAAGCACTGCCCCCACGTCACCAACGTATAATATCAGGGACAAGTCAAGGTCTCATTCATTTCGAGAAGCAAAAGGCATGCGCCCTCCTTTCTCATCAAGAGATTGGGTGGAGAACGGACTTGGTTCTGAGTCTCCTAGGAGAATTGCGAAGAGTGTGGTTGATCGCCTCAGCCAAACTTCTAGTTTTATTAAAACAAGTTCTAAGGAGGTGGATCAAAATGTTCCAATCACAATTGAAGATGTATATGGGGGTTCCTGGCATAGAAGCTTTAATTCAAATGCTGAAGTCGTCCATCAAGATCATGGTATACTGGATGAAGAGAGTCAAATGTTCAGGAACTACGATATGGAAAATTCCATGGATAGGCATGGGCGAAGTTTTTTGCCTGGGAAGGATTGCAAGTCTTTTAGCTCTGATCATAATGAAGATGAAAGGCATTCGGAACTTGTAAGAAGATATAAGGAAGCGAAGAAAAGAGTTGCATTTTTCTCGCAAGAGAATGAGGAGGATCCATTCATCGACATCAGCTTTGATTTGCCAAAAGTCATGCAGATAATTGGGAATCTTAGGGAGGAGAAGATGAGTTTGGCAGTTGAGGTTTCTGAGCTATTGCAATATGTAATTACTGAGAGGGCTTCAAGCAAGGATAAATTAAGACAGGCAAAGGTGGATATGGAGTTGCAAACCCGAAGGCTTGAGAAAGAAAAGAAAGAGTTGCAGCTCGGATTGGAGAAGGAACTTGATAGAAGATCCAATGAATGGTCATCCAAGCTTGAGAAATATCAACTAGAAGAGCAGAGGCTTCGTGAGCGTGTTAGAGAGCTAGCAGAGCAAAATGTATCTCTCCAACGGGAAGTTGCTTCCTTAAATGAGAAAGAAGCAGAGAACAGGAGGCTGATGACCCATTTGGAGCAAAAACTTAAGGAGATGATGGAAAATGTAGAACAATTAGGCCAACAGAAGCATGAAACAGAACAGAATATGTACGAGTTACAGGAAAAATACAGGCTGGTTGAGGCGAATGGTGAATGCATTAGAAGAAATTTCTTGGAGAAGGAGAAGGAGTGCAAGGAACTACACAGATCAGTTGCAAGACTATCGAGAACTTGCAGTGAACAAGAAAAGACAATTGAAGTTCTTAGAGAGGAATTTGATGGGGAAACACAAAGGCTGCAGTCTTTGGAGATAATCGATAAACAGACGGCAAAGTTGAGAGTGGAGCAAGTACGATTAACGAGCATAGAGCTGGCTCTGAGGAAAGAGTTAGAATCTAGTAGAGTTGAAATAGATTCTCTGCGGCATGAAAATATTAGTCTGTTGGGCCGGTTGAAAGGCATTGGGAAAGGTAGTGGTGACCTAATGTTTCAGTTAGATAAGGAAATGTGGAGCCGGATATGCTGCTTGCAAAATCAGGGGATGTCGATCCTAAACGAGGGTGCCCACTTGTGTTCGAGTTTACTGGAATTTATAAGAGAAAAATTTGCCCATTGTGACAAAAGCAAGCATGACATAGAATTGATTCGAAGTGGTTTAGATGGTCAATTTCTTGTTGTGTCTGAAACAAGACTTCAGGGAATTAAGTGCGGGACTGAAAACCTCCAGAGAAGTTTGCAGTTGATGTCAAGCTTGCTAGATGAAAAGGCCAAACCATTTTCCTTGTCATCGTTATTGCAGGTAACTGGAGGTGATGTATCAAATCAGATAAATGATCAAACCCTTCAGGTAAGCTTTATTGGAAACGGCAAAATTAACAAATTTTTAATTACCCAAAAAAAAAAATAATAACAAATTTTCTTCTTCTGTGAATATTTTCTTAACGGGCTTGTGAATTTTCTGACATTCACCCAGGAAATTTTGAGAACAGAGCTTAAACAAGAACGTTTGATGACTAATCTTCTGAGAGAGAAGCTTTACTCTAAGGAGTTGGAGGTTGAGCAGTTGCAAGCGGAACTGGCAACTGCTGTGAGGGGTACTGATATTCTCAGATACGAAGTACAAAGTGCAATGGACAATCTTTCCTGTGTCTCACACAAGTTGAAGGACCTTGAGCTTCAGGTAAATATGGGTTGAATGGAAATTAAAGTCAATAGGTTGTGAGCTGTGTGCATAATGTGAATTCATCAGCTAAATTTTCAAGAATAGATCAAGGACATGACTGTACAGAAATGAATCGTGTTGGGATAGAAATATTAACGAGGTTTGGCTTGCACATTATCTTGCAAAAAAAGTTTAATAATAAGACTGAACTATGCAGGCCAGACCCGGCACCATTGAAGAGCCAAAGACAGTTGGATGATATGTTCATAAAATTTTTGCACTGTCAATATTCCCATGTTATGTCTCTTGATGATTAGCTCTATCCATCTTCTTTTTCCATTAATTACTTTATAACATATTGATGGTCTAACAGCACTAAATGTCATCAATGGAGCTTTTAATTCATGTTCTTTGTATTTTTGTATGGCTTTGTTTTTATTGCATCTTTGCATTGTCAATTCTGATGCCGAGTTTTGCAATAACAGATGTTAAAGAAGGATGAGAACCTAAAGTGTCTGCAGAGCGAGCTTCATGAATCTAGGAAAGAAACAACAGTCATGAAGGGAATTCTGCCCAAGGTGTCGGAGGAGAGAGATATGATGTGGGAGGAAGTGAAGCGGTACAGCGAGAAGAACATGCTTTTGAACTCTGAGGTTAACATGCTGAAGAAGAAGATTGATGCCCTTGATGAGGATATACTAGTAAAGGAAGGTCAGATCACAATCTTGAAGGACTCACTCAGGAAAAAATCCTTTGATCTTCTTGCTAGCCCTGACTATACGCGAGAATTCTTGCTCGAATGATGGGTATAACTAGGTTTTTTTCAGTTTAGGGTGTACAATGTGAATAGCTTATAGTTTTTGAGGAATTGAATTTACAGAGAGGAAATGACTCTTTTCTCTTCCATACCTAAGTTTGCTGAGTAACAGTAGGAATGTGATTTTTATCTCTCAAAATGGGATATATAAATGTATTTAGATTGGTTTCTTATCTGGAGAGACCAAGAATTGTATATGGTGTCTGCTAAATTGGAAGACCACAGAACTCTTGGGAACTTTTTTCAGTTGGATTTTTAAGTTGTATGGATAATATTTCTGAGTTGGTGTGACTAAACTGGCCATTCCTCTTTCTAGATGACAGTTTGGTTGAAGATAATTAAAATGGTACTGTTGGAAGCTGGCAATGAAGGAAATAATTCGGGCATAGTTTAGTTTTATCTGGATAAGTATTAAGTGGATATGTAAGAATATGGCGCGGTTTGATTTTGATTATTTGGAAATTTCTCAATGCAAATAAAAACCATCTGTTTTGAATATTCAAAGCCGAATTAAACCAAATCGATGGAGTTTTCTTTCATTTGTTTAAGTTTTTCTCGTTAGATAATTATATTACTAAATAATAATAATATTACTACACAATTTTTTTTTTTTGCCGGAAATATTATTATATAATTATAAAATACGTTCGTAGGTAACATTACTATATTATTATAAAATAAATCCATATATCTTTACAAATCATACCTGGATATTAAGTTATATATTTCCATATTTAGTCCTACAATCTTTCCTTAAATAGATATTCTTATTATCTTATAGTTACGAGAAATGAACGGTGACAGTATTATATTACCATGTTATTGTAATATCATGGTTGGATATATGTAATCTGGATATGAACGACACCTATAACTTATAATTTTATATAGTTCTTAACATTTCAGTTCTGCCCGGTTAATGATGTCCCAACCCAAACCCAAAATTTCAGCTACAAGATTTTTCAGACTGTGACTGAATGGTAAAATCGACAGACCAAAAATTGGCTATTTTCTCATATGGCTTTTGTCTTTTAATTTTAGGAGCATACTCACGTTGGTTGCAGATAAAGGAGTCATCCTCTGACTGCTAATCTCGAACGATTAAGGTCAGATGAGCTGAACGAAAATCTTCAAAAGGTCCTACAAGGAGTTAATTCATAGACAAGTTTTAAAGTTAAGAGATTTCCATGCAATTAATTTGCTTGTGTTTTTGTGTGAAAGCCTCAAAGTTCTAATAAATATAGCTAAGGAAATTTTATAATATTATTAGTCTAATATCATCACTCCATGCTCTTCCTCAAAATTATCATAGCTCTAATGCAAAATATACTTTCTAATAAAACAATTGTATACTAGTTTAAAAAAAAAATAGAATTAGAATATAGTAATCAAAAAATAATTTTTATAGACTATATTTTAAGTTATAATTTTTTTTTTATAAGACTTGTTACCTAACAAGATCCTATGGAATGAATTGCATTCTATGGATGAACACCAATGGTTTTCTAATTAAATGGGTTTTCAATTATAGTAATTATACATATATATATACATATATGTGGTTATACATAAATATGCTCATAAAGAAATAATATACGTTCATAGTAAATTGAAAAATTTATCCCTAAGTCTCGAGAATTCTATAAGTCTTCTTATATTATAAACATAAACGTCTTTTTTATTCCTCAAGTGGATATCAGTAAACTCGTGATACAATAATTAGGAATTATTTTGACCATATAAAGACTAATATCGCATTGCCCAAAAAATATATATAAAGACTAATATCATAAGTATAATGAACTAATTTAACAATACACTTTGTATCTTAAGAAGGATTTTGGTTTCTAAATGTCAAACTGTTATGATATTAAAATATTTAGTGTATATACAGATCTACCACAAAATAAATACGAACAATGTATTTTTCTCGAAACATCTCTTCCCAAGAATCTGAAAATAATTTTAAAATGTAAGTATACATATGTGTGTTTAATATTTTGAAATCCTCTTACCAAATCCAAATTTCCAAATGGTATGTTTGTATAAATAGGATTATTAATAACCATAACTGGAGAGCATAACAATGGACATTGACTTCAGTTAATTTGTCAAATGAACATAACACTACGAGATCGATAGTAACATATTAACATAGATATGATAATCAAAATGGTGTATGAGCTAAATTGTTTGTTAATAATTCTTATATACCGTAAATAGATTTATGGTTAATGAGATTTTAGCATACTTATCAAGATAATATTATAATCTGATATAAAAATACCGATAATAAGAAGGTTATTTATAATTATCGATTAGTTAACCCTACGAAATTAATTACATATATCATAATTAAGAGGTATGGTGCAGCGAGTTATGTTTCTATATTGTCATTTGTTTTGGAGAAGAAAAATGGGACGGTTAATGATATTGGAATTAGAATTTTCAATGGTGTTTAGTCGTTTCCTCCTTTTTTTTCAGTTATCGAGGGGTTGGTATGGCAGATTTACCTTATTGTATCGTCCTTTATTTTGGGAGTGTTGACCAAAATTCAGCTGCCAAAAGAGGTCAGAAGATCCAACCAGAACGACTTAAGCCCAGCACATAGAGGGAAGTGCTTGAGACGACTAAGAAGGTGCTTGAACCGAAGCATCCTGACAACATATCCCCTATCATGTGGGGACCTAGAGCCTTGCTATAGCAATGGACGACCAAAAGGTGCTCAACACTCAAGCATCCTGTTCCCATCAAAGCTCATTCTCAGTGGGGCCTAGAACTCCAAATACATTTAATTTGATAAGATGATCTAAGAGCAAGATGCAAGTAGGCCCATCATTTGGCCGTTGCATTAAGATCCATGTCTTCCCCTACGAGAGTTGCTAAGTTTTGGCCTAGCCACCCAAGTTAGATCCATCACCATCAACCCACAATTATAAATAAGACCCATTTAGGTATTTAGAAGGAGGACCTTATGACTTTTCCTAAGAGCTTGAAGATGATTTATACATATACTCTCTATCACATAAATTAGGTTTCTTTTATTCATTTAAGACTTACTTAGAAATCGAAGTGGCATTACTGGAGGAAACTCCAGCACCAAGTCTAACGTGATTACCATTTTGTAGGCACATGGAAGCCAAATAAGAGCTAGATGAGAAATCACTACTAACATGGAGAAATGAGATGATTAACCATATTGGAATCAAGTTTTTAATGGTTTTCATTTGTTCTCCATGCCATCATGATGGCACAAGGTATATAAATTTCAAATGTTGGTTTCTTTAATGAAAATTTCAAACTATAAGTTCTAATGCTCTTTTTTCTTTTTCTATTTAATGGATTAAATCCATTTTAGAGATTTCTACTAAAAATTAGCCTCTTTTATTGATCCATATTTTTATTCATGTCTTCTATGTGTTCTAGCTTTTTTAAACTTATGGCTTTAATACCACTTGAACTATCACAACCCATACCTATAGGCATGGGAATTCCACACATGTTCTTAAACAAAAGCATGCATGATTGTTTCCTTTGTTTTCCAAGTCTTCATGTTCATAATCAATTACCTAAAAAATACTTTCCGTAATTGGTATAGTAAGATACTATACTACACTACACATATGTATCTCACTCTTGCACACAAGTTTATATACACTAAATGGCAAGCAATCAATTATTTATCTGATTTATACAAACCGAGCAAGTAATACAATTCTGACAACTAGAATCTAGAATAACACAGATTCCACTTTCACATGGATAATGAGCCACAACTTAATGCCATATTAGTGGTTAAAGTTCGACCACAACCTATATCAACGATTACACCAATAACAATTGTAGTGTAGTAAAAAAAAAATTTATATCGGTTACATAAATGAACCACAACACATGATAAAGAAGGACAAACAACTCATCAATGAATTATCTAAATATTTATTAGTCAAGTTTTATCAAACCTAACATGCACAATCATCAAATAATAGTATAGTACTTACATTGACAATTCTAAATTTCCAATTTTCAGTAATCTAATTTCATGATATGTCTTGATTTATAGATAATAACATAGTTATTTATTCTAACTTTACTTATCTTAATTACATTAAATTTATGTTTCCAATCTATATTCTAGATTTTACTTAGAGAAAAGTTTATTGTTGAATAAGAAATAAAACAATTAATCGAAGAACAATGGGTCAACCAACATAACAATCGATCAAATATGGAATAATGGAATCAATTGACCTTTCTTATTTGATCTAATTACTCCATATAATTTATTCTCATGTTACAATTAGATTTTAGGAATTTTATTAAATTGAAATCCATATAGTCATGTTGCAAAATATTTACTAATTTCAATCCTTTTTCATATAACCAATTTCACAAACCCTAGTTTGGTCTTATTCAATTTTATCAAACACATTAACTTCTTGGGTTAATTAGTTTATCAAATTCATAATTCTCAGTTAGTTATGATTATCAAAATTTTTATTGTAACAATCAAATTGATAATTCTTAATTTAATGCCTACTTCTTCTTTATAGTCACTATTGTTGGTGGATTTCAATGTGGATTGAGATTCGATTATTAGGCTTGATTCTTGAGTGGTTGGGCTTGATTCATGATCAAGATACCTACAAAAACACACAGAATGGGTTCAATGTTGGCATTCCAATACTCAATTTAGACTTTGATGAAAAAGTAGCAAAGGAACAAGTATAAGAGTGAATGTGTCTATAATTGGAGCCCCCATCCCCTATGTATAGGTGATGAGGTCATGATTCTTTAGAAAAGATATGGGGAACTATATTTAGGGCTAAATCATTTCAAATAGGAATGTGTATGTAATTGAATCAATACACATCTTCTAAAAGTCAGAATGTATCTTTATAAAGGTTTACCTTAGATACAAGTAACTTTTGTATCTATTATGGCCTAATTAGGGAGCAAAGATCCATATGAGCTTAGAGGAGCCCTTAATGGGATAAGTTTAGGCTAGAAATAGCCTCATGGGTAATGTAAAGTCCCTTGATAGAGATTAAGGACATTTTAAAGAATACCAACCTAAGCTTGAAGTAAGACAAGTCTTTGTAAGCTCAAAGGAACTCTCGTTAGTGCAATATTACTGAGGACCCGACCTAGTGTTAGGTCAGGTGGAGCCATTCAAGTTAGCTCACTTAAAGGTGTTAAGTTCTCTCTTACTTTTGTTTTGATGATAAAAAAAAAAAAAAAAAAAAAGTCTTTTAAAAATGATAACATGTGTATTGAGTGTTTAGGAATACTCGTTTTAATCAAGTTGTAGAAATTGCTATAGAAGATTTAGAAATTTGAAATTTAAAGGAACATCGATCTATAGAACCTTAAGTAGAAGTTTGAAATATGATAATTTGTAATAATCAAAAGTTGTAGTAGTTTTAGTAGAAGGTCTCTATATAAGCGAATTAAACTTCACAATGCTTGCAAAAGCTCTAGTAAAAGCTCTAAGAGTGTTAAATGAGTTTAGAGGAGGCTCGTAGAAATTTCAATTGAAACTTTAGTAAAACTAATAATCAAGAGACATTTGTAGAAGCTTAAGTAAAAAGTTCTTTACGAGCAATTAACAAAAAGGTCCTATAGAAGTTTTAGTAGAAGGTAAAGTTGACAAAGATCGACATGAGATACTGTAAAAACTCAAATAGAAGGTTAAACATGACCTAAGCCATATTAGCATAGGACCTTTTTCACCAATACATTAAAAGGGAATTTGGTACAATTAACGACCTAACTTCATTAGTCGAACATATTTGGGTAATATGTGATTCATTCCACTAAAGTTGGATTAATATCACTAGGAATTTAATTTCAACAATCACAAGAGTTTGAACATCAAATCAATCGATTAATCAATTCAAAAATCAATGAGAAAACCATTCTTATAAATTAAAGTTTATCTAAACATAAAGTGATATCAACGATATTTTAGGAGATATTATAGCTAAAAAAATCTATTCAAAATTTCGCTATTCCATTAAACTATTAGTAGAGCTGCTCACGATAAGATTATCATGACAACCATTAGACATGAATTTACATAAGGAGAAGCATTCGAATAAGGAAAAAACAACAAAGAAAAAAAGTGAAAAGAACTACTCTCATTTAGCATTGCACAAAAGATTTATTCTCTATTCTTTTGATTATTTGTACTAATACTTAAAAAATTTTATGTTTTTTTCCTCATGGCTTTGTTATCTTAATTGAGTGAAGATATAACTTTAAGAGAGTGGGTAGAGAGTTGTAGTTCGTGTTTAGCTTTTGTAGAAGCTTGTGAGACGTGATAGTGTGTTTAAGCAATCAATGACTAAGTGATTGTACTCTTTTAAAGTAAATTCATTGATATGGTGGAATGATTAATGAAAATGATTAGATCCCTAACAATTAAGTTGGAAGAGAGGATAGATACGCTAAATGAAACCTCCATAAAAGTCTCTACCTGATTTTATTTTACCTACGCTTTTACTTTACAGTTTTTTTTTTTTTTGGGTCAAATTATTTATCATTGTTTACAATCATCATGAAGGGCTTGGAATTTATAAAATTAAACAAAGTTTTTGAAAATTTTTATTTAACAATAATCAATTCACTTCCTGCTTGATTATTGAGCAAGACCTACAAAAGGTGATGCGGGAATCTAAAGTAGATGAGTGTCACAAGCCCGACCTGATGGTAGGTCAGGCGAGCCCTTAAGGCCAACATGGTATCAAGTTAGGTTAGCCCAGTTAAGTCGAGCCTACATCAATTTGGGCCTTCTTTTATGATTGAAGAGTGAGAGTGAGGTCGGATTATACCTAAGGGTCTAAGCCCAAAGTTGCCTGTCAACAATTATCAAATTGTACTCTATCCTTTATTAATATACAATTAAAAGTTTAGGGTTTAGGCTTACTTGATCTATAGAAAGTTTTTTCTTTGTCTTTTCTCCTTCTCCATGTCATAGTAAGAAGAAACTTGTTGGGGTGAGGAATAGAGAAGGTTTTGTTTCTATTTATAGAGTTAGAGTTATAAGGAAAAATCTAATTACAATTATCTTACTATTTATAAAAATATTATTATTTGATATTTTATTCTTTTATAAGTATTAACCTTGCTTCATAATCCCTCATATAATTTGCAATATTATCATTATTTTTTAATTATTTTTCGAAGTATTTCATTTTTAATTGTTCAAATAGAGAATAGAAAGAGGCATAAACATAACAAAACATAACATTATGCCTTCAAGCCTTCAATGCAGTGTTATTAAATCGTGGGGCCATAACACATTAAATATACTCAATATTCATATCTCTAACGCATAATTTTTTAGTCTCTATTTAAATATAGTATAATCTTTCAACCATTACAAATTTTCATTACCTATGTAATCTTGATCTTAAACTTCCCCGTTCTGATGAATAATCTTTTCCATATATTAAAGAATGTCATCATATGAAAGATGTGATGTGCTGTGTTGTGTTTTCAGGATGTTATGGTACGTATATACAATGAGAAGAGAAAGGACGAGCTGTCGCTGATATAAAGGATGTCTGCCATGTGAAGGCTCCTAAGACGTCCACGTTAGGTTTTGTGTTGCCCCAATTCGACAAGTGTCGACCGACAGACTACGTGGAACCTCCCAGGAAACTTGAAGTGTAAAAGGACCCCTTCTTCCTCAATTCCATCAACTTCGTCCGTTTCTCAGCTCCAAGTTTCCAACTAAACTTTGGAAGATCTTCGAATTCTTGCGCCTAACCGACCGTTGTAGTTAGTCGTCCTGTTAATTCTCATTGTCACATAGCAGCAGCGATATTACAGAATGGCTCTGAGATCCACGGTAAGTTCATGCTTCATTGTATTTGCTTTTACATAAGTTTCTCTAAGTTCAAATTTTCATCATAGGTTTGATTACACAAAGATGTTATGTCCATTTTAAGAATCTTAAGACGGTGGAGACTCCGATGTGCCCATTTTGGTAAGTCGGGGATATAGTTTTGAGAAATCATCATGGTGCTTCATCATTTCAAGTGCAGGCTCTCTGGAAATCAGTTGCTGGCAAGTTGAGACCCACTCCGGCATACACTACCGCTACGACACCAAAGATGAAGCCCTACACGGCGTCAGCCGATCATGACACGAGCAGAAAATATCTGATGAAGGGAGATTTTTTCCCCGTCTTTGTTTCTGTGGGTTTGATTGTCTTATCTGTTGCATTCGGGCTAAACACCATCAAGCTGCACATGATGCACTCGCCAAATGTTCACGTGAAGAAATCGAGGCGAGAGACGGTGTCTGAGGTGGTGGAGCCGGAGAAGGTGGCGGAGGAGTCGGAGGACTTCCTGAACCGATCCTTTTTCAGGAAAGTGGCTCGTGTACAGGACGTTGATCCGACTAAGGGCACCGTTCCCGCCTCTCTGCATGACAAGTATGCTCACCGGCCTGGCATGGAGACGCTTAAGTCGGTTGGGATTGATCCTACGAGTTAAAGCAGTTCGAAGTTTGTGTTTAGTGTTTCTTTGGGTTCTCTCTTAGATACATATATCAAGTTCTCTAGTGTTTTCTTGAAGCATATGTCTTTTCGAATTCATCTTGATTGCATACGGTGATCCAAGGGATTTCAATCTGCTACAAGAGATTTCTGATACTTGGGTTTTACACATCACGTGTTGATAACATGTGATGTGTTAGTAGCGGAGTGAATCTTTTCTCCAAAGACCGTACTTTTCAAATCAAATATCATGAAAGCAGCATGCAAACATTAAAACACAACGTTTATCTTGCATTATCTTACACTCCTACTTCCACTGAGATAATCATCTAATGGGTAACTCATTTTTCTGCTCCGGCTCTTTTGTAGTTTTACTTGAATAAAGCATCCTTAATGTAAAGTCCTAGCCTAGAATCTAGATCCACTTTCGGTCATTGATTATAAGGTTTCTCCCTTTCTTGATATACCACAATCATTTTATGTTTGAAAAGCAGGAGAAAATAGAACACGTTCTTGATGAACAGCTAGGCTTGAGGTTATATACTGGGTTTAAAATCAATTCGGTCTGGGGTTTTCAGAGAATTTCGTTAAAATCTTTATTGGCACGTTTGGGGGGACATCATATCGGTAGAATGAAATAGGAATGAAATAAAATTGCTATTCCACTGCTACCAAGGGTGTGGTGCGGTTTGGTTTAGGAGTCGAATCATGTTTGGTTTGGTTTAGGAGTCGAACCATATTTAAAACATGGATTGAATCACTTGTAATAGTTCAAGTTTTTTTTTTTTTTTATAATAATAATAGTCATTAGAGTTTTCAATCGAATTGAGAAACATTATATAAAATTTAAGATTTTATAACATTGTATCACAATGACATTTTATCTTAATGGTAGTGAAAATGTGTGAGTTTTTTAAAGACGAGAGACAAATGTGAAAGAAAATGAGTTGGTTGTAAAGATTAAGTAAAATAAAGAATGATAAAAAAAAATGATAAAAAAAAAAGGTAAATTAAGTTGGATTAAAATGTTAATAGAGTTTAAAATTAAAATATATTGCTTATCGTTTTATTTTTTAATAAGCAATTTGATTTGGGTTTAGATAGTTCCTTTCAATTTAATCTCCTTGTTGTCTTTGGGTTTTGGTTAGTAGAAATTTGGTTAAGAATGAGTTTTGTATAACTGTATGAACATACAAGACAAAGAACAATAAGGGGCATCGTTGAAATGTTGTTCAACATGGTTACTCCAATGCTTAAGTTAGATCGGTATGTAAGGAGAATGATAACACTCAAATGCAAAGAGTAAGCTTTAATGTGTAAAATAACAAGTAATCTACTATTAGGTAACAGCTTTGTATTTATAGAGGAATAAAGTCAACAGTTGAAGATGAGTTAGTAGGCAAAAGTCACTTTCACAAACAATGGGTAGTGGAGCCGCAATGTTCGACGTGGTCTACGAATGTAGGATGTATTTATTAACTTGATCATTTAGCCTTATCCACAATCTTTTGGCAACAAGTGACCATTATAACTGGGCAAGTTGTGTTATGGGCCTGGATTAAGCCCACCAATGAAGATGGGGAGGCTTAATTTGAAGAAATACAGCTTAAGTTATGAGTTTAATCAGATCAATATAGGCTTGAAGGGTTCAAGTCCAAAAGGCCCTATCAACACTTCATCCCCTTTCCCTTAGTAGTCTCATCGCCACTGTAAAGGCAAGGAGAGGGGAAAAATGGACTCTTCAGGCGTATGATCAATCTAGTCTTAAGGTGTTTACATTAGCTAAGTGTCATGGTAATAATGTTACGATGTTAACGTAACAATGATTGGAGTTTAAGCTGGTGAAAGGCTAAGATGAAAAAGTTTAAGCTAAGTGACATAAGGATCGAGCAAGTGAGGTCGACCCGAACAGATTGCTACCTAGGCCGACGTAGGTGCTCCAACCCTGAGGTAGGATACAGGAGGTCTAACCTCCTTAGTCGTTAGTAATGGGAATCGACCTCCGACCATATCCAAGCTGAGGCTTATCAATACTTGTCAAGGCCAAGCTATAGCCAAAAGGACGAGGGGAAAGAAAATAAACACTCGACATCAACTCTATCGTCAACCGAGTACTTGAAACCAAAGAACCACTCAGTACGACCCCGAAAGACTAATACCAACTAATTCCAGAACTTAGCAATTATGAGCTAACCTCTCTGGTGTCTCATCCAAGCTACACGAGACATCAAGGACCCCTTCTCGAACTAGTACATCCAACTGCCGACCCCGTCCAGTTCGAATACTACTCCTCACAAGACATGTCTAGTGATTGCATGCCAAGTTCTATAAAATGCACGATTTTGTATTCTTGTATATGTTTTCCCTTTATTTTATTTATGAGCCCAATATTTTAGGGTTTAAGGCTTATGTTTTATTTACAGTTTTGCCATTAGGGTTTAGCACTTGTTATAAATAACAACATTTGTACTAATATATAGATAAATAGATAGAGATAAATATATATACAAAGTAAAACTTTTCTCTTTCGAGCAAGGCTATACTTGAGTTAGTATTTGCCGGATTATCGAGTGTTGATTAGACTCTTTAATCGTCCCCGCATTCTTATCAATCCTATTCTCAGATTGTAGTGAACCCCTTCATTTGAATCGGTTAGTGAGTTACATCTAACCTTCATTTGAAACCCCGAGTAACATTTAGTGTTTGTGAGTCGAATCGAACTCTATTTCAAGCTCAAATCCCTGATCGTATTTATGTCTTGGTAAGTTATATCCATCCATATTCACTATCAAAACCCTTCCTATTCTTTGTACCCATTTTCCTTGAATACCCATTCTTGTTCGTTTCCAAATCCACTATTGTTTCCTTTTAGATCAATCATTTGATTTCTTATCATCTTAGCATCAAAGATTCGACGCTTATCATATTGGTATCAAAGCTTTGGGGAAACATGCGTGTTAGTGTTCTCAAAGTAGATTTGTGGTTCTAATATTTCTGTTCATCATTGTTTGTTAGCAGTAGTAGTTGCAGAAGTTAAGTAGTGGTTGTTTTTGGGCTGCTATTATTTGTTTGTTCAATTCTCTAGTCAATTACTGTACAAACAAGAATGTCGAAGGATAGTGTCGACAACATTGGAGACAGTCTTCGTGAAAGCTTAAGGAGACATGTTGATAACTTGGAATATCAGATTCAAAATCTCACCGACTCTATTCAAGAGCTTACTGGCTTAGTTAGAGACCATAGACGTGATGGCCGAGAAGAAAGGAGAGAACAGACACCCACCAGTAGGAGTGGTTCCAATGAACTTTGTAATGATGTAAGACAGCCGACAAGAGCTACCAAGCCAAGTAGAAAAAACCATCCAGTGCCGAAAAGGAAGAATGAAAGGAGTGTTGACTCCAAAACAAATCAAGAAGCTCGGAGGAGAGCTGAAGCCGAGAAGAAGTGTAGCCGAGCAAAGCTCTAACAGAAGTGGCCGATCCGAGGAGAATCGACCAGCTCGGAATGCAAGGGATGAACCCCGAGCACCTAACCGAGGACTTAACAATGTCAAGCTGAAATTGCCAACCTTCTATAGAAGTAGCCAACTTGAAAAGTTCCTTAACTGGGTTCCCCGAGTTGAGAAGTTATTTGAGTGTTACAAGTGTAATGATCGACCAAAGGTTAAGCTGGCTTCCTTATCCCTTATTGAATATGCAAGTTTTTGGTAAGATAAGCAGGTTGCTAAGCGAGATGCTGAAAGAAAAGAGCCAATTAGAACTTGGAGGCTCATGAAAAGATTGATGAACCAACGCTTTATGCCAACTTATTTCAAGCAAGAGATGCTCCATGCCTTCTAGCACCTAAGACAAGGTCGAAATACTATTGAAGAGTATTTACAAGAGTTTGAGACCTTAATGACGAGATATGAAATTGCCAAGCCACAAGACCGTACCATTGCTAGATTCTTGAGTGGACTCCAAGACGACATTGTCGACATAGTTGAATTGTAGCCATTCAACTCTCTGGACAAACTAATTAATTTGGCACTAAGAGTGGAGAGGCAAAGGAGTATGAGGCATTAGAAGCTGAGTAGCTGACCACAACAAGGCAGCCCTGAGCTTGAGAGGTATGCCGAGAGAAGGTAAGAAAAGAAAATGGAGAAAGAAGAGCCTAATCGACCGACCTATGTCGAGAAAAAGACTACCGAGAAAGAGAAGGCACCCAGTAACAAAGCCCAAGAAGTAAAGTGCTTCAAGTGCTTAAGCTCAGACATATTGCGTCTCAATGCCCGAATAAAAGGGTCATGTTCCTAAAGTGTGAAGGGCCCGAGGCTCAAATCGAGAGTCAAAGTGATAAGAGCTCAAAAGATGGATTGATAAAAGAAGATGTCTATGTCGAAAATCTGGATGAACTCTTATCCTTGACGAGTCAATGAGCTAACCAGAAGGTAGATCCCAGATAAAGGGAAAATTTGTTTCATATGCGGTACCTAGTGCATGAGAAGACCTGTTCCCTAGTTATCGATGGAGGTAGTTGCATCAACATCGTCTCTATCGAGCTGGTGGAAAAGATGAGGTTACCAACCTACCCGCACCCCTGACCCTATAGATTGAAATGGTTTAATGACAAAGGTATGGTCCATGTGCATAAGTGCTCTCAAATTGCATTCAAGGCAAGACAGTATGTGGACAAGATTGAATTCAATGTGGTCCCTATGAATGCCACAAATCTACTTCTTGGCCGACCTTGGGAGTATAATCGGAAAGTGATCCATGATGACTTCCTCAACACTTACACCATTCAAAAGGATAGGAAAAGCTATCACTTGACCCCCATGAGCTTTGAAGAAATCCAGAGACACTCAACACCTATGGTGAAGAGAAAAGGGAAGAGAAGTTTATTCAACATCCCAACCTGTGCTCAACACTTAAAGTTGAGGACGACTTCCTTTCAAACCCATGGTAATAATGGGAATCAGCCTTTAACCATATCCAAGCCAAAGCCTATCAATGCTTGTCGAAGCTAAGCTGCAACCAGAAGGACGAAGCGAAAGAAAATAAACACTCAACACCAACTCTGTCGTCAACCAAGTACTCGAGACCAAAGAACCACTCGACACGACCCCAAGAGACTAACGCTAACTAATTCCAAAACTCGGCAATTATGAGCCGACCTCTCTGGTGTCTCGACCAAGCTGCACGAGACGTCAAGAACCTCTTCTTAAACCCGTACATCCAACTACCGACCCTGTCCGATTCAGATATAACTCTTCCCAAGACATGCCGAGTTTTATAAAATGCATAGTTTTGTATTCTTGTACATGTTTTCCCTTTGTTTTATTTATGGGCTCGATTCTTTAGGGTCTAAGACCTTGTATTTTATTTATAGTTTTGCTACTAAGGTTTAAGGCTTACTATAAATAACAACATTTATACTAACATATAGATAGATAGATAGAGACAGATATATATACAGAGTGAAACTTTCCTCTTTCAAGTAAGGTTATACTTGAGTTAGTATTTGCTGAATTATCGAATGTTAATTAGACTCTTTAATCATCCCCGCGTTTTTATTAATCCTATTCCCAAATTATGGTGAACCCCTTCATTTGAACCAGTTAGTGAGTTACATCTAACCTTCATTTGAAAGCCCGAGCAACATTTGGTGTTTATAACTCGAATCGAACTCTATTTCAAGCTCAAACCCTTAATCATGTTTGTGTCTTAGTGAGTTATATCCATCCACATTCACTAACAAAAACCTTCCTATTCTTCGTATCCATTTTCCTTGTCAATTCTCTGATAATATAATATAATATTATATTAGTGAGTTATACCTATTTAAGTTATAATATAATATTTGTTTGTTCAATTCTCTAGTGAATTACTGTACGAACAAAAATGTTAGAAGATAGTATCAACAATACTGGAGACAATCCTTGTGAAAGCTTAAAGAGACGTGTTGATAACCTGCAATACTAGATTCAGAATCTCACCTACTCTATTTAGGAGCTTACTAGGTTAGTCAAAGGCCACAAACATAATAGACAAGCCCATCTGTACGAACAAGGATGGCTTAATCAGTTTGAATTCTCTCTCTAGTCTTTTCGGCAAGGATAATGCCAAGTGATTGGGTAGCTTAGCAATAGAGAATAATCGTTAACTCAACATGCAATAAAATAAAGGGCAGTCATACAACACAACATTAAAGGTGACTCATAAGTAAGTATTCAAACTCAACAGGGGTTGGTTGGAACATAAAGATTCATCGTGCTAGTACTTCTAGTCCTAAGGCTCGGCTATAGGTCAAGGGTCTAGTAGCTTGATTCCCATCATTCCCTCTGGGTTGTTTTGGATTTAAGATCAAATCCGAATGGTGTTTGCTTAACCTTCCATTAGGGTGATATGAATTGAGGTCAGCAATGTTGAAGGCATCAAAAACCCCATAGTCCTCAAGTAGCTCCAACTTTTAGGCGTTGTCACTGATTTTCTAGAGAATTCTAAAAGGTCCTTCGACTCTTGCAAATAACTTGTTCTTCCTTTTGTTCGGAAACCATTCCTTACTGAGGTGTAGCCATACCAAGTCTCTTGGCAGAAATTGTTTAGCCGAACGATCCTTAATATGTTCGCACATTCTTCTGGCAGCTTGATCGATGTACTGAGTGACCTTATCATAGAAATGGTTTAAGAACTTCGGGTCTCTATCAAAGACTACACTTCTTGACACACCATATATCCGCACAATCTCCTGTAAGAAAAGAGAAGCAATAACCAACGCGTTGTCAGTTTTGGTGCATGGCATGAAGTATGCCATCTTACTAAACTGATCCACGATGACCATTACAAAATCTTTTCCCCAGGTAGTTCTTGGCAGTCCGAAAACAAAGTTTATACTTAATTTAGTCCACAGCCTCGTCGAAACAGGTAAGGGCATTGGTTTCCCTTGTTTGGTTCGGCTCGGCACTTAGCCTTTTTACATACAATATAGCTTTCGACCACTTGGTGCACATCTCTTCGCATTCTTGGCCAAAAGAATCGGCCACTCAATAGTTCACAAGTCCTTCTCTCTCCAAAGTACCCGGAGAGTCCTCCGCTGTAAGCTTCCCTAATTAGTAATTCCCATAAGGAACAAGTTAGCACACATAGTTTCCTTCCTTGGAACAGATAGCCATCCTGTACATAATACTCGTCCACTGTTCTCCTATCCATGCATCTTGAAATTATTGGTCCAAAGTATAGATCCTTGGAGTACTATTCTTTGATGCTCGTAAAACCAAACAGTCTAGTTTACAGTTCTGACAAGAGCGCATGCCTCCTCAAAAGAGCATCTGTAACTATATTGCTCTTTTCTTGATTGTATTTGATCACAAAATTGAATCCCTCAAGGAATTCAATCCATCTCACCTATTGCTTGAATAGCTTGGTCTGACTTCAGAGATACCATAATGACTCGTGGTCAGTATATGTAACAAATTCTCTTGACAGTTGATAGTACTACCATACTTGCAGTGTGCGAATTAGTACTAAGAGCTTTTTGTCATACACGGAGTAATTTAACTGGGGTCCTTGGAGCTTCTCACTGTAAAAGGCAATCGATTGGCCTTTCTGCATCAGGACAGCGCCTATTCCAACGCCTGATGTGTCACACTCTAGCTCAAAAATTTTGTCAAAGTTAGGTAGCACTAACACTAGGGCAGAGGTTAACCTCTTCTTAATCTCAACAAAACTCCTCTCCTCCCTTTCTCCCCATCAGAAGTCAGTTTTTACTTTGTTAATTCAATAAGTGGCCCAACGAGGGTGTTGAAGTTCCTGATGAACTTTCGGTAAAACGAAGCCAATCTATGGAAACTTCTCACGTCGACACAAGTAGTAAGGGTCGACCACTCAATAATTGTTCAGATCTTTTCATCATCAACTCATAAGTCTCCTCTACTGACTACATAGCCCAAGAATACCATTTCCTCCTGACAGAAGCAACATTTCTTTAAATTGCCTAATAGTCTCTCGGCACGAAGGATATCTAAGACTGTTCTGATGTGTTCACAGTGACTCAACATGTCAATACTGTAGATCAGGTTGTCTCAAAGTACACCACGATACACTTCCCAATGAGATGTCTCAGCACATGGTTCATAAGTCTCATGAAGGTGCTCGGGGCATTTGACAAGCTGAAACGTATGACCATCCATTCGTAAAGTCCATGTCAAGTCTTGAACGCAGTCTTCCACTCGTCTCTTGGCCTCATGCAAATTTGATGGTAGGCAAGCTTAAGATCAATCTTGTTGAAAATTTTGGCTCCACTCAGTTCATCCAATATGTCTTTTAGCCTTGAGATCGAATACCTGTATTTGATCGTGATTTTGTTCATGACTCGGTTGTCAACACACATCCACCAGGTTTCATCCTTTTTTGGTACTAGAAGTGCAGGTACAGCATAAGGGCTGAGACTCTCTCTCACATACCTTCTTTCTAACAACTCATTAACTTAACGTTGAAGCTCAAAAGCCTGCTCAGGATTCATTCGATAAGCTAACTTATTCGGCAATGCAACACTGGGTACTAAATCGATGCAGTGCTTTATGCCTTGGGTCAGGGGCAACCCTTCTAGCAACTGTTCTAGGAACAAGTCAACATATTCATCCAACAGTTCCTTCACTTCTTAGGGTAAATCATTCCGCTTCTTCATTTCTAATAATTGCTTGACCAACAGGAAGGTCAGCTCATTGGCATTAATGGTCTTTCAGAGCTCGGCTCTACTCATCACTAGAGCCTTCTTCGATCCGCGAGCAAGTTTTGTCTATAACTTATAAACTTTTCTCAGTAGCATCGAATTTAGCGTGATCTTCCGATCATCCTTCTCGAACATGTAGGTATTCCTATAACCGTCGTGGATGACTCTACTATCAAACAACCACGGTCTTCCTAATAATACATGGGACACATAGATAGGACACGCACATGAGCAGTACATCGCAATGAATCTGGTCGATCAGTAGTAGTATTTGCTAAGTAACATGTAATACTCTCTTCTCACTCAACCAGTGCAACTTGTTGGCAACAGGTGTGCAACAGTCAGTAACCTCAATTTTGAAACGAGGTCGGCTAACGCCACATTGGTGCAGCTACTGTTATCCTTCTTCTTCTTCTTCTTCCTATCTTCTTCATCGGTTAAACACCGTCCCCTAACCAATAGCATAGACCACCAATGCACCACCAGACTTCCACCCATGGCTGATACGTTACAACCACCGAACCCCACACCCCTCAAAACTCATTGGACCCATGCATCACAACGAGACCCGTTCAAACTTCGACCCATCCACCAAGACTCGCCGGACTTGCACCCACACAAAGTTACTCGTTGATGAAAGGTGTAGCCTAAAATTTTAGTTATTTTCTCTTTCTGCCTTTTTAGTTTAGATATTGTTGTACTATCTCCTTCTTTCTTGTTACGGTCAATCTAAATGTAAATACTTAGTTAATTTTGTTGGTTTCTTTCTATTGTTTGTTTACATTTTGTAATCTACATTTGTTTTTATGTGTTTGATTTTGAAGTTAGGATAAAGATGCAGGTTTAGTTTTTGATGTCTTTCGATGGTGAAATTGAGTTTAAGAAATAAAAGAAAGAAAAGAATAGTAGTTTTAGGAAAAATTGGATTAAGGACCAATATCTTATAATCGCTATTGATTAATTTTCCCGTAGTTTCATGATTGGATTGAGAGTTTTGAGGGGAGAGAGGAGACCAATTGGTTGAGAAAGCAATATGTGGGGAAAGAGAATGCAATATGGTCATTTGAACGGTGATACAGGTATAATTTTTCGAATGATTTTTGTTCAACTAACTAATGCAACGAGACTATTCCAGTTATGTAATTCCTAATGAATAAGAATTCCGTTATAAGCCTACTATACTTAGTAAATTGAACGGACCACCAGTGTTAGTACAACTATACCTATTATGTTTAGGTGTAGCATTTTAATAAATTATACTATAACTCGTGTTCTCACATACTAAAAAAATCTCAAAAGCCAATCAGCATGTGGCATTTTCTTGTTTAAATAATTATTATTTAATATTTGAAAAGCTTTAAACATCGAAGATTTAATGTGAATACACCCAACATAATAAAAATTAATAATTTATTAAAGCTTTGTTGAGTAAATTATATTAATCATTCCCATAAAGTACATCAAAACTCCACCTTTTAAAATTACAACAAATTCCTTTCCCCTCAACCCCCTACCCTACCCCACTACTAACACAATGTGGATGTATGCATGGTAAAATGCTAATGTGTTAACACATCAGACAAATAATCTATACGATTATTTATATAAATTACCTAAAAGATTAGAAAATTAAAAAATAAATAAATAAATAATATGTTCATCTTCAACCTTGCTAAAGTCATCCATCCCACCCATACTCTTAATCAAATCTAAAGAACTTGCTCGAATAAAACTTGAAATTGGTTCGCATCTCTCTGAACCGCCTATTCTTTGACCTCCCGACATATGCAATGTTTTTAAATTTCGTTTCTACCATTAAATTTCAGCTCTTACAATGAGTTTAGAGACTGTTTTGTGGAAAGCCCGTCTTTGCAAGCTTCAGGTATCGAAACTGAATTTCTATGATATTATAATTACTAAGATTTCACCGTAGTCCTATCCTTAAGTAGGCCCTTTTTCTCTTTCTATCATGTATTTACTAACTTTTTTCGATCTGATAATCATACGCATAGTTTGATATATGATGTGATGCTATCAGAGATATTGGAAATTCAATCTTATTTTATCTTTTTAACTTGTTTTGGTATAATTTGATATATGATGTGATGCTATCAAAGATATTGAAAATTCAATCTCATTTTATCTTTTAACTTGTTTTGGTATAAACTTCAAATAGCGGAATAATGATTCAATCTTTAAGTGATTATGAGTATGGCTGTGGTGGTCACATGAATAAGAGGTTATAGTTTGATATATGATGTGATGCTATAAGAGACATTGAGAATTTAATCTCATTTTATTTTTTAACTTGTTTTGGTATAAACTTCAAATAGCAAAATAAAGATTCAATCTTTTTAAGTGATTATGAATATGACTGGTGGCCGACTAATGAGGTTGAAGATCAACATATCTTTTTTCTTTTTTTTTTATTTTATATTACGAATTTCATTTATCTTTCTATTATTGTAGTAAAATAATATATATAATTATAATATTTACGTGAAATTACTAGTTTTTTCTGATGTGGCAATAGCATATCATCATTTTCACTACAGAGTCCATCGACATAGGCAAAAAGAGTGAAGAATATGTTGTATTTTCAAATAGTTGGATATTGATATAATTTATATAGGAGATTCTACGAGATTAATATAGTTTCATCTATCATTTTAATGGAATCAATCACATATTCTATTTCATCATTGATTCATATATTTTAAAATATAAACTATTGAATTCAAAATTTATTCAACGGCTTATATTTAAATAAGTACAAACCAAGAATGAGACTAACGGTGATACTAACTCCATAAAAAATAAGAACAAAGTTCATACAGAAATGCAATTTATAAAGTTCATAATAGTGGTTCATCTAATTTACTCAAACCTTTTTTCTCCCTCTCTAAACGCAGCTTAAACATCACTACAACTCTTACCTCTCTCTGTCTCTCTAAGGATTACCCCCAGGCCCCACCGCCATCTTAGGTCTCGATCACCACTTTTACGCACGGTATTTTCATTCCCTTTTCTCAATTTTTTTTATATTCCCGTTCTTATCCTTTAAGGGATCAATCCAACTCTTTATTTTACTATCGATTTAATATTCCTTTAAGTCCAAACCATTAAAGTAATTAGATATTCGATTATCTAGATTTAAAAAAACATAAATCAAAAATGACATGAAAGACCACATCGATCTCATCAAAATAAAAAACAAAACTATAGAAGCTTCTCCTTTTCTCACATGGACAACATTAAAAAGTAAACGAATACACATAACTCAAAAATAATGTGTCTAGTAGAGTGGGAACTTTTTTTTCCAAGGGAAAATGGAAAAGACAAGCTTTTGAGATAGGTTCTTAATAAATCATCTAACTTTATTGTTCTATCACAAACTTTGGGATAACCAACCTTAATAGCAAAGATGACCAACCTCAATGGCACAAGCTGCAAACGAACCCAAACCAGTAGACAGTAGCTCAATCTTCCTTGATCCTGCTCGAGTCAAAGAAGCTCTCTTCATGTAACATATGCTTTTGCGGTATGGGGATGAGTGGTGCCATAATTATGGCGATGTAGATGCCCAGAATTCAAATGGCTTCCGTTGCTGTAAAAAAGAAGTGTGTACAAGGTATCAGGTAAAATATAGAGGTCTAGATCTCATCCAGAGAGGAGATAAAGTCAACCTCAAAGGTCGTTTTTCCATTTAGATAGGTTCAAGTAAATTTTTGGTTTATAGCATTATTGCTCATAATAAATATTTTTATTAAACAAAAATACATTAGTTATGTTTAGCCAGCAATTGAAAAGCCCAGAAGCAATCTATAATACATTTTATCTAGCCAATGCCTAGCCAGCAATCATTATACATTGGAAGACCAGACCCCAATGAACCATCAAGAAGCAGGTCTTCAAGAAATACAGAGAGACCAATACCATGCAAACATGTTGAAATCATTGAGAAAAGGAAAAGGACATCACGAAGCACTTTGCTGGGTTGTATTTTTATCAAGTTTTCAGATCATCATTATTTGTAGATTTTCCATGACATAACAATTCCAGAAGCCTGACATATCTAATCTTCTGAAAGAAATTATGCAAGATAAGCTGTGGGGAAGTATCATTCCAATAACCCTCAGAATCTAAAATTAGTATTGACTAACTTCTGTTTTCATAAAAAAGAAAAGGTTCCTATTTCTAAAAGTGCTTCAGCAGAAGGAGAAACCTAATATACATGCTTCCATTGTGAACTGAGGACTAACATGATCTTCCGATGTCACCATACAGCTCATGTTGTACAACACTAGCAGTAATTATTACCATGCTGGAAATTGCCATGCCAACAAAGAGAAGGTTGGCCTATTTTCATGATGTCATGATATAAGAAAGAAATAAGGTTAACTACGGCAGAAATCTCCTCAATGAGTCAATTTTTATCACATGGAAAGTTTGATCCTGTACCTACTTTATCCACATATAATGCAACTTGTATGTATCATTTACCTGTGCTATTGGCATCCTTGTTCTCACTGAATCTATTAACGATAAATCAATATCAGCTACAGTGATCCCCGTCAAAGCACGATCTGCAATAAGAAATATTAGAATCCATTCTTGTTTCCCATGGCTAAAACAGACAGTAGGAAACAAAAGAAGCTAGTTCCAACGAGATATTCATCAACTTTTTCAGTTGCATATACATCACAATTTGGCAACACACTCTGCATGGTCATATGGTCCATGCAGCAGTATATGAATGGTGCAATAGAGCATTCTCTCGAATATTGTACTCTCAGTTCTTTATAGTGATGGAATAGAAGAAGAAGATCAAGGCAATGGATGTTTCTCCCACAAGTTTGCTAACCTCTGACAATTTTACGATCAAGTACTGCATTCCTGTTAATTCTGGTTGAGCAAGAACCAACACCATGTATATGGTTTGCAAACCTCTGAGAACTTTACAATCAAGTAATGGCATTCCTGTCAATTCTGGTCGAGTAAGTACCAACACCATGCATACAGTTTTTAGGTGCCAGTTAATAATAATATGATTTCACATTTGCCTGTATTGTATTAAATCATTGTTTTTGCTTGCTTACATTTTCCTTTTGCCATCATGTTTAAGAGAAATATTCATGATGCTGCTTATTGGTCTACATCCATAAGTAAAATGAACATTATTGGACAGTCCAATAAACAAGGAAAGCTGTCTTTGCAATGACAAACAATCTTAACGGCCTACAATGGACATATAAAGTCATCTTATAGTGGCCATACAGATGTATCAACCAGCAGCATAGAACATACAACTTTCCAATTCAAAACCCATTCATAATCCTTTAGTCCATAGAGCTTCAGAAAATTAGCATCTATTACAGGGTAGCATCGCAATTTCTAACTCATTATCAATTTCATAACTTTGAACTATACTCAATCTCTCTGCATATACATACTGTATAAAGCTTGGTATTTAGACAGGAACAGCTCTTATCTATTTGATGTAATGATTCTTTGGGGATCAGCAAAAAAGCCTTCAAAGACAAGCTCATATAGACACACTAATCAAGAGTCAAAACTTTGAGAACCAAACCAAGACATACCAAGCTCAATTTTATTTTTTCCCCTTTCATTATAACCTCCAAAAGAATTACCTCTTGAATAAATAAACAGTAATAAAAAAATAATTTCACACTCACCAGGAAGCCGACCAACAACGGTACCCCATGGATCAATAATCAACGAGTCACCATAGCTTTCTCTTTTCTCATTATGTTGTCCAGCTTGTGCAGCAGCTATGACCTAAAAATGCACACACAGAACATTTTCCATACAAGTTACTATTAGAAGAGATTGAAATTTTCAAAAGGTTGAGTAAAAATAGCTCATTACATAGCATTGGGTCTCAATTGCACGAGCACGTAGAAGAATTTCCCAATGAGCTTCACCAGTTACTTTTGTGAAGGCTGATGGCACTAAAAGAACCTACCATTTGTGACCCAACATGCTTAAGTGAAATTGGAGACAAAAGCTAATAAGTTTAAAGCAATAAAGTTATGCATACCTGTGCCTCATGTTGAAATCGTAACTTCTGGTAAAGTTCTGGAAATCTCAAATCATAGCAAACTGTCAAACCTAAACGTCCAATTGGGCTGTCCACTGCCACAACATCTTTTCCTATATCCACAACAGATTCATCTTCATTGAAATAGGAGCCGAAGGAGTGAAGGAATGTATCCAACAAAAGCAATGGAGCTTATTTTAAAGATAAGTAGAAACAAGGGACAGACATCCTTCAGCAGACAGTCATCATGAAATAAGGTTATCCAGTCCTGCACCAGACAATCACTTAAAAAGAAGGCACCCAAAAAGAACACTACAACCAAGGAATTTAATCAAGCACAAGTGGCTATGATGCTGAAAGCAAGCAAGCAATTGAAAAAAAAGCTATATATCCGAATCCTTCTTCCTTGGAAATAGCATCAGTACAATGATCAAAGCAGCAGCAGCTAATATCCAAACGGATAGGAAACCTTTTAAATACATAAAATGAAAAAATAGACATTGCCTAGGAAGTTTTATGGAGAGGCTAATCTGCTGATGATAACTGTCCTTTCCTGGATGAAATTCAACTACCAATCTAGAAAAGGAGTTAAACCCAAGGTCACTAAGTTTTTCACAACTCGACAAATAAAGTTTAAATATGTAAAATTATGAGTAGCCTCCACATACAAATCTAAGCACTCTATCTTATATGATACCTCGGTGAATCTCCCATATTGTGTGCATATAATGGGAAGGGTATATGTGTCATTAGTCTTAGCAGTCACATGACATGTAAAGCAGGAAGGGTAAAATTGCAATTACAGTATTAGTGTTAGTGGCTTACTCTATAAATAATGGTAGGCAGTCAATAAGGAGCATTCCAGATTTTTCACAAAATTGGATAATTACATTGTGAGCTGGTGCTCATGGCTCTCAATTAGAGAGATTAGGGTCTGTAAACACAACTCACACATCAATTCAATAAATAAAATTCATTCATTTTTCTCTTATTTCACTTGGTTAGTTATGTTGTGAGCTGGTACTCATAGCTCTCAATTAGAGAGATTAGGGTTTGTAAACACAACTCATACATCAATTCAATAAATAAAATTCATTCATTTTTCTCTTATTTCACTGTTGGAATCTATCAATTGGCACCATCCGTGGGACAAAGCATAACTCTATTGACATTTCCATTGCAAGGACAAGGCATATTTTGGTGGCATCTAATTTAGGCATATAGGAGAAATAAAATGACTGCTAACAATCAACATGATCACTCATTAAGTGACATCTAGATAGTTGTTCACAAGTTGACTGAGTTTTCAATACTAAAATATTTGAAGATACAACCAATTAGTCAATGTAGTGTCCATAGAAAAAACCATGCCCTCCTTGAATCTAACAGGAAAAAGAAAGGCTTGCTTCTCATTAAGAATCGCATTGGAAGACATAGTTGCAATCCCTTATTTACAATGGATCAGCTGATGAAGTTACCTGCTTCTGTGAAACTACTCTCCTTGTATACCCTTCCTCCTAGAACATTTACATCAAACCTAACAAGAAAATACAATTCAAATGAATAATCAATGCATAAAGGATTTGTAAGAAGAGGGAATGCATAATTGTATCAACAAGGACTTGAAGAAAAAGGAAAGAGCTAGAATCAGAGAGTTTTCACATGATAGGCTGGCCGATAATTCAATATGAGATGCATGTTACCAAGAAGAAAAGTGATTCCTGCAACTAGCTTTCCCTTGAGGCATTGCTTTCATACCTTTGAACCGGGGTACTGACAAAGCTACACCAAACTAATTGTTTTTTCAATCCATAAATTCTGAACAGATTGATGATAAGTCCACTCAACTTGATATACATAAAATGCATATACTTGGTAATTATTGACCAGTCACATTAACGAGTTGAACAAGAGCTCAATTGGCAGACTAAATCCTCAGATCTTTTGGAGGAAAACAAAAAGAAGAAAAAACTGGCCACCACAATCTCTGTGCATCTGTGCCTCTTTTGAAAAGCTCATATGTAGTAAAACATGCAATGATACAATGAAATTGTTAAGAGGATCAAGTTAAGCAGCCGCACAGATGTACCTTCCGATAAGTGCTCCTAATGTTTCCAGCATCATCAATCACAACATGAGTGTTGCACAAATGGGCATCATCATGTCCTTTTTCTTGGAAACCTCCAAGCGACAACCAAATGTTGGACTCTCTGCGATTCATGGCCCGAATGAACTATATCAGGATTTAGAAAATGTGAATCAGCAAAACATTCTTTAAGTTATGAGCATTAGCAAAAAATGATTATGCAAAGCAACCAACAGAATGATATGGAAGAATGTTTGTCATGAATGGACCTATGTCTTTCTTGGTCTTTAATTCTTCAATTAGGGAGGGAAAAAAAGGGAAAAAAGCATAGAGTTCAGATAGGAGCAGAGGAGCTATAAGCAAACCAAAAATTTTGAAATGTTAGACAAGGAAAAACTACACTTTACCACCTTGCCAGAGATTGATATTGTTGCATAATTGGTCCATCAAGAGGTTCTGCAATCTTAAGACTGTCACCATCCTTAGCACCAATAAAAGCAAAGCTTTCAGGCAAGCAAAGCAATTTGGCTCCAGCAGACGCTGCTTCCTTCACCAAGACAAACCCACAATATTACAGAAGATGCTTCAACAACTCCCAGTTCACAGTTTGCCTCAAATAACCTAATTATTACAATGAAAAGAAGCATTCCCCATAATTGAATTTCAAGCTAAACTGTCACATCTTGCAACTTTGCAAAAGCAATGTCACAAAGTTACCTAAAGGTCTAAACTCGATTAGAGAGTGGCCCACATTTATATTCAAAAATCACTTTCATGTATGTCTTAAATTATCAATTGAGGCCCATTACCTAAAACCTGAAGCAAATTAGATGTGTATTTGAGTTGCTGAAAATGTATCATTGATTTCTTTTACATTTGTTTTAATCAAACTAGTTGAATCATCAATCATCATCATAGTAATTACAAGATGGTGCGGTTATTAGTAGCTTTTTGCTGGCACGAGATGATGAGATATGAAGGTGGCAGCTGATGGCCGGATTTAGTGATTAAACATCTGGACATTGTCCACGAAAAATGAATAAAAAATTATTCTTTCTCACTGCTACCACTGTCTCTTCCACCACTTACCACTAAAAGTCCCTAAAATCTACTGCCTCTTGAAATTATAGCAATAATATTTGACAATAGTAAAACTTTGACTATAAGAAAAGTGCGGGAAACATTATTCGCAAAGCAAGCTCTCCCTCGATATTGTCACTGAAACTAAATTTGTAACCATAAACAGACTCTCTCCAATATAATTCATATAAGGAAAAAAAAATGCACTGCTTTGTGCAATTTGACACTCCATACTGGAATCAAACCAAAATATCTACATATATTCATGAGATAAAAAACAATAACAGTAATTCCTGAAATTCTTCTAGCATGATAATATAAAGCGATCCAAATACGAGATAACACATCCCATCAATTAAAAAATCTACAAAATACAACAACCACAATATTAGAAAATGAATAAATAAAAAAGAACAAAGACAATCGTATACTTTCTACTGTGAGTTAATTTTTCTATATAAAGAAAAAAAAAAAATATATATATATATATATATATATAGAGAGAGAGAGAGAGAGAGAGAGAGAGAGGATTACTTTGACGAGGCGAGAGCAGGTGGCGAAATTGGAAGCGAGGTCGTTGATGGAGGTCATCTGAGCGGCGGCCACACGGACGGAGTTGGACGTGGCCATGTTGAGCTCCGCGGAGATGGTAATGTTGGTGGCGCGTGAATGAAGACGCAAGAAGCGCGAAGGTTGGACGCGGGAAAGGATTAACAAGTGAGTTGAGTTCAACTTCAGAGGGGCAGGATAAATCCAAGTGTGGACACGGACAGGAAAGAGGTGGAGACAAAGGGGCATTTCCTATATTCTAGCCTTTTTAGGTTTTTTGGTTTCTTATTGGATTACTTTGTAACCATTTTGAGGGGAGAGTTCGACCTGTTTCGTGGGAGAATATTATTCGGTATGAGGGTTATTCTTGCTGGTGAATCTTTTGTAACACTTTCGTTTGAAAATAATAAAAAGATATGAAAGGTAATAATTTTTTTTTTATTTGATTACTTTTACATAAAGGAAACGGAGAGAAATGAATCTAGTCATCGACAGAATTATCATTATTTTATTGTGATAATCATCATTACAAGTGGTGAATTAGTTATAATGTATATTTTCCATTTGTTTTCACCCGTTCCTTCAAAAAAAAAAAAAAAAGAAATAGATTTTAAAGCAAAAACTTTTCCATTGATTTATTTCCTTTTCCATTTTCCACTCTCCTAATGCTATCCAAATAAAACCTTAGTTAATCGATGTACTAAATAAAAAATTTTTTGCTCCTCCATAATTTTTTTTTTTCTATAAGGTACAGAGCCAACACTAAAAAGCCTAAAAAGATACTTTTTTAATTTATAGATAAAAGTATGTTATTCTAAATTTTAGCATAATTTTACACTATTTGAATTGAGGGAAGGAATGTGGAAGGAACAAATTTGAAGAAATATTACCTTTTTTTTATATTAATCAAAATGGGAATAGAAATGAGAGGAAGTAAATTTGAAGAAAGAATTTAATGGGTATTATACGTTATATATAATACACATGTGGTATATAAATATTAGTGAAATGTTGCCATATATAATAAGTAAATCACGAGTGGTAATTAATTTAAAAATTACCCATATAATTATTTTATGTATTAATATCTTATTAATATTTATATACTACGTACATATAATACGTAACGTATAATATCTGCTTATCTTTTTTTTAGAATTGTGGTGAAGTTTTTATGAGTACATTAAAAGTATTCCTTTCTTATTTAGATAGAATTAAAAATTGATTCAAATAAAATTACTATTTTGCCTTTAAAACAAAAAAGGTATTTTAAATTATTAGAATTTTTTTTGCCATTTTAGCAAAAGATAAAACTATATTATTAATTTTCCTTTTACTATCATTTCTTACTATTATTTACTTAATTAAACAAAAAAAAAAAGAATCTTTTTCCTTCACTTTCTATTCTTTCCAATTCATTATTTCCACTTTTCAAAAAGGGAAAATTTTCAAACTTTTTTGAAAAAACAATTACTTTTTTCTTTAAAAAAATATGAAAGGGAAATGGGAAGAAATGGATTTAGGGTTAAGTTTTGTCCAAGTCAACAAAATGTATTCCTTCTAATATTTAGATTGAATTGAAAATGAATTCAAATAAAAGTTCAATTTTACCTTTAAAACAAAAATACACCTTTTAAGGGAGAAATACATTCTTAATACTCAATATTTCACCAATTTTCTATTTGAGTTTTAGACCATTTTTTTATTTGAGTCCTCAAAATTTACTAATGGTTTTAAACAAGTACCTTTTTTTAGACCATTGCAGTTAAATCCTAATCAATGTTTGACAAGCGTACACAAATATTAAAAGGGTTTGGGGTATTAAAGGAATAATGGATTCTAATAACAAGATTATCACAAGATACTAGATTGATAAGAACTAAAGGATTAAAGAGAGAATATTAAATAATCAAAATAAAACTCAAAGGGGTTCCTACATTTGAGGGGATAACATAAGAGTTTTAATCTCTCGGAAGTCTATAAATGAACCTAAATAAGCCCTCAAATATGTTGAGAGGCGATTACACAAATAAATCAAAGTGTTGTAATTAAAATAAAACAAAACACAGAGTTTAACATGTTAGAGTTTGGATCGACTACTTAGATAGGAAGTAATATGTTGTTTAAAAGTTACTAACATTAGTTCTTCAAACATTTATTAGTTGGATGATGAGTGATCTATCATTCAAATAGTAGGATTTTAGATACGATTAGTTAAATAGGATAAATACCTAACTTTTGGATCGCGAACTTTGGAGCTTGTACTATTCGAACAGTAAATAAAGAGCTGATTGAACGAGACTTCCTAAAGAGAACCTAATTGCTTATTTCTTTGCAAAGCTAGTTGGTTATTTTACATGATTGGTTAAATTGTTGATGGGGTTGGATAGTTGAATCTTTTTTCGAAGGAAACTCGATTAGTTGATTCTTTAGGCTCTTAAAGGGGTATATACTACTGCTTTAATTGAGTTTTCTCTGATTCTTGGTAACTTTATCAATCACATCTCGAACTTAGTTTAACTCTTAATTCCCTAGCTGGTGGTTTGGATCCATGATCAAATCATCACCTTTAAACAGTTAAAATTTGCCCTTAAATTTGTGCCTTGCAGTTTCCTCAAATAAGAATTACATTAAGCAATAAATAAGTTTCTTTTCCCCTTTTCCTTCTTAACAAAGGCAAATTTCTTTGTTGTATCTCTTTGGAACTCATAAGTAACAAGGTAAAATTTTGGGTACCCTTCTTAAAGGAATAATTGATCCTATACTTGTTAAAGTTACATACCTATCACATTGTGAGGCCTCTCCAAAATGATATGAGCTACATTCATTTTGACTACATTGTGTAACATCTTATCCTCGTACTTCATGATGGTGAAGACAACTTTAAATTGCTTATGTATATGCACTATTCCTATTTTATAGGGTTTCAAATATGGAATAGTTAGTGGTTTCGTTCTCTTAACAAATCTTGTAGAAATAACATTCACATAACTAACCCATCTATAACTAGCTTGCAAGTCTTACCTTGCACTAAGCATCAAGTATAGAATAGATTCTCCTACTAGATCCCCATTAATCGATACATTCAAAGTTGCTTTGCTTACTAATGAAATTCCTTCACTAGCAAATATTAATTTTGGTTCACCCCTATTAACGTAGAACATATCATCAACCTTGCAACTTTTTTGTTCAAGCTCGGGTTTATCCTTATTCTTTCTTAAAGTTTCTTCTTTTTTGGTCTTCCCTTCTTTAATCTCATTCTCATACTTGTTAATCATCTTCTCTTAGGCTACCACAACATGACTCTTCTTTCTTTCACTTTCAACATTATTGTATGTAATTTCCCCAGCTTGGCTCTCAATTCTTCCAAACATTTCCTCAAGACCCTTCTCAACTCTACATTTATTCTCAATATTGATTTTTTTTCAATGGAGTCTCCATATTAACAATCCCTTTACTCGCAAGCATAACCTTAAGTTTAATTTTTTCAATGTTTCCTTATGGTTTATCTTCTTACTCTAATTGTTAATCTTTTGCATAGGATCATCAAGTTTGAGTAGACTTGGTTTTGGTGCAAGAGGTTTCATAATAGGCTCAAAATTCTCAATCATACCCTTAAGTCCAACCATGTTCCTACTCAACATAATCTCTTCTATCTTTGATCCCAATCTCTCATGTAAGCTCCTTTTGGTTTCAAGTGTACTTGAATGCCTTAAGGAAGTCTTATTAGACTCAAGTGGTTTTTGGTTAAAAGAGTTTTACATAAGGCAAAGATCTTACAACCAGTGTAAACACTTATTACTTACTAAATTCCATACTCAAGCCTCTTACAACTTCCTCTAGATCATTCACTACTCTAAGAAGCCTTTTTTCTTCCGACCCTTTACTACGCAACTCAATTCAACAACATTAAACTTCTTATGAATTTTAATAAACATATAGTCTACATTACTTTTCACAATGCATAAGCACAACCTTCAACATAATAACAAGCCTTCACAATCAACCATAGTGCAAAAACTCATTTACAATACTTCAATAACATAATCACAACTTAGTGTAACCACTTGTAATCCTAACCATACTACTATAAAGCATCAACAACTTTACAACATCATAATATCACCAATAATAACAATGTTAACAACTTTAGCTAACTTATCTCAATAATTTCTTAATAAAAAAAACGAACAACCAATTATGATACAATCCAAGGAAAAAAGCTTAAACCTCAACTACAATGTAGTGATGCCAAGAGGAAGGGTAAGCTCTAACTTTTATAATTTTAAGGGTCTTAATGTGTTTATGGAAAGGTAAGTGTATATGGATGTAAAATATAATGAATATATGGTCTTAACGTGTTTATGGAAAAGTAAGTGTATATGGATGTAAAATATAACAAATATATACCTTAGTACCAATTACAAACTGGTTTTGAATTGTAATCAATGCTTGAGAAGCACATACACAAACCATGAGGTGTTTAGGTTATTCAAGAACTAGATGTAGATGCTTAGCATCATTAGTTATGGAGTTATTCGACCATTTTTAAGGCTTTTCTAATCTTGCAATTTCTTAATTTTTTCTTTTTTTCATTTAAAAATATGAGAGTAAAAATTAGGTCTACACCCTTAAACCTCATAAGAGTGACCTTGAACCTTGTTTGAGAAACATTGAAACCTGTAAGAGTTATCATGAACCTTGAAAAGTGACAAATTAAAACTTAGATGGTGAACCAAAACTTGTAAGGTGGCCTGCATGGCAAAAATGGTGTCTTCTTTATATTTATGGTGATGTTTTAATTAATTTTTACAATGAAAGAAGACAGCTGTAAACCCTCCATTTTTACTCATTTTAGAAAAATTAAAATAGAAATAAAAAGACCCTCAAAATTATAAAATCTAAAAAAATTAACAACCGCATATGTAATTTTTCAAAATTTGAGTTTTCAATCAACAAAAGCTTTACATTATCTAACTCGATTACTTTAAGACAAAGTAAAATGTAGCTTTGAACTAGATCTCTTTTGAACTTGAACTAATCGTTTTAGGCCAAAAATTAATATTTAAGTTAACCAAAATACCCAACAAGTATTAGCTTTCCCTAAAAAGGATGTGAAATCAGAGCTTAAGTACTTATCAAATTGACTTAATTTTAAAAATTAATTTTTACATATGCAAACTAAATTCAATAATTATCAAGTGCTTCGATATCAAACTTGTGAGTTTTGAGAATTAGTGGGTTTAAGCCGTTTTTGGCTTAAAATCCATTATGAGCTTATAAGCAAAAGTTATTATTTAAGCTTAAGTAAAATTAATCTGCATGAAATTTTGAGTTAAGCTTGCATACCTAATTGATTATGGTCTTGATCTCCCTATGAGTGCAAACATTCCTTGTTATTTTTGCAACAACATAATAATTATTTTGAGACCATTTTTTTTTTTTTTTTGCATTGTTCATCATCCCTAACTCGTTTGCAATAGTAGGTTAAGTTAAAGCTCAAAGCTTCAATTCAATGCTATTTCAACCCTAACTTTTGATCTTCTTCATATAGCTAATGCAATAAAAGTTCAAGAAGCCAGTTTTTAGAAGCTTTGGATAAACTAGATCAAAATTCAGGTTTCATTTACTCAAAATCCAACCTTTGATCTCTCCTTTTGGGCTTGAGTCCTATAGTTGGATCTTAAGTTGCTCATTTCTATCAATAAATCAAGCTCAAAACCTTAGAAAAGCTTTAGTTCAGCTATTTCTCTTACTAATATTTTGGAAACCTAGTAAACACTCTTTATTTTGACCAAGACCACCAACTAACAACCTTTAGTGTAATATACTACCACTAATTCAATTACCAACCTTCTAAAGCTCCAAAACCACACCTAAGCAACCCTAAACAACCCTCAACCGTTACGTAAAACCAAACACTAAAACTTAACTCTCTAAACTCCCTTAATACCATCATCTTCTAGAAACCTATTATTACTGAACCATTAGTAGACAATGCACCATACTTCAATAAGTCCATCCAACACAACCTTGACAATTGTTAAGAAGCAGAGCTAATTCAGGAAGCTCCACCGATTTTTCCCTTCTTTGCAATGTAGTTGCCTAACCAACTACTTAGTTAAGGTATGGTTCCTAGCCTGAGCTCTGAACTGCTATCTAAACCCTGACCCCATTTTGAGCTGAGTTATGGCTTAGCTAAGGCTAGATTTGGCTCAACTTAGTTTATTTTAAGTTATTTAAAAAGAACCTTTTATGTTTTTCTAAAATAGAAAACATATATTTTATAAAAACAATTAAAAATTAGATTCTTGAAATTTCCTTAAAAAATAAATAAGTTTTCAAAAAATTTTGAAAATAAAAATCATTTTCCCAAATAATATTTTTTAAAAAAGAAAATATATAAAATAAAAAAAAATAAGAGGCAAAAGAGAGAAAATTAATAAATAAGTATGGTATCTTGGCTCGTACTAATAAACACATATGCATCATTTGAGAGCGATTTTAGTAAATGAAAACTTTTTAAAAAGTTTTCATTTTTAGTAACAATATCATCAATCATCAAAGAAAAAAAAGATAATAATAATAATAACAACAACAAAATAAGAAAAGAAATTCTTGATATCTTCTAAATTTAACCCTTTTATAAGTTTTTAAAATATTTTCAGATATCTTTTTTAAGCTTCAAAAATGAAGTCCTTGAACTTATAATCCTCAGCTTTTCCTAACTTAGACTAGTGGCCAATTTAAAATTATTTCACTTATTCAATTTTAACTTGTCACATTTTTTTTTCCTACCTAATTGTTGACCTATTGAGTGCAAACTTATTGAGTGCTGAACTACAACTCGGATATACACTGCTTTACTTGGACTCTTATCAAGTCATCGACCTATTGAGTATCAAATTTGAGGTCTCTATATGCTGAGCTCTCCTTTTCCATCATACCAAGCTACAACTTCACCCTATCACCTCAATAGCTCTCAACACAGCTTAGCAAAAGCAAGCCCAACATCAGCTCAGCTCAGCCACAATGCCTTAAGATTACAAAGCACAAACCTACTGATAGGCTACTATCTATCCCTTACTTTTCTAATATTTGTACTATATTTTCTTTTGTTCTTTATCATATTTACCCTTTTTGCTTATACGAAGAATCTTCTTCTTACATTATCTTTTATGTAATTTTTTTATTGTATTGTTGCCTTAAAGAATTTACTATAAATAGTTTTTTTTTTAACTGTAGTTGCAACCATCTTACATATTATTGTTAATAAATATTCTTGTTCTTATGAGATACTATTCTTTAAGTAAATCCTTTATACTATTCTCTAAGTAACTCTTATTTAATCTTACCGAATAACTCGAGATTAGTGTTGAGTAGACCTTAATATTAGCTTGTGCATCGTATCAAGTGAAATACTAAGTTGTGTTATGTTTCTTGGTAAGTCATATCTGGAGAGCAGCTTCGTGAAAGCTACTGTGTTTGCTAACATATCCATTTCCTTTTTCTTTGATATCTCTAAGGACTCACCTAGTTACTATCCTCTACGGTAAGTCCCGATAATTAACTGAGCTCCTAAGCATATGAGATATGAGCATAACTAGTTTAATAAAATGGAGATGGAGCATAAGAGTACATTAACAATCATGGTTATCAAATCATTAATTAAATGTAAATGCATATGCAAATGTAATAAGCAAATGATAATTCATCATACAATGTTTAACTGATTCATTGTGAAGTTAGAGAAATTACATTTGTTCTAACCTAGATTGAGAAGTTTTAATGTGACACTGTCAAATTAAATTTGAGCGTGTATAATGGAGAACACCCTCCCTGTACAACATTCGAATCATAGTTCTCAACCTTACCACGACCTTTTCTCCTATTACTTAGTTCAATTACAGGTAAAAAAAGAACCATTACTGCTATCCTCATCGAAATGTCAATATTTGGTCTAACAATCCAATTGTTACCCCTATGGGGTTGTCATGAATGTCAAGTTAACATTAGTTGAGTTTTTAAGGTGAGTAACCAAGTTCAAAACACACAACATATGATATATTCAATCGGAAAACAACACTCAGAGATCATCTCTTAATCACAAATCAATATCACAAGCACACACATATGCAATCTAACTACAACTACAAACAAGCACTCTTAATCCTCAGTATCTTGAAATTGATACTCCAACTTCCCATGAAGCACTGATCCCAACTTACTTGATGTTGATACGAGTTAACCTTACTTCTCATGCTCACTCCCTTCACAAGTCTATATATAGTTAACATAAATAGTTTAGTTTTTACTAAATATAAAGTATATGATCTCCTTTTAATGTTTAATATATAGTTTTGATTTAGTTTAGGCAGATTCATTAAGTCATTTGTGAAGTTTAGTTTGTTATTGAAGTATCTGAATAAGGTTCTAAACAATAGTCTAAATATAGTTTTTGCCCTTGAATCCTCTAAACAAATATCTAAAAACAACTTTTCTAACTATAAACTCTTTGATCAACCTTTTGATGCTATCTTAATCAAGTATTTTATATCAGCCAACTTTCTGATTAAGTCTTTAAATCTAGAATTAAGTCCTTCTTTTACTAGATCAACTCTTTGAATAGAGTCATCTTATAAGTTTACTCAAAGCAACTCATTCCAATATCATATTCCAGATTATAAACATGCTAGAACATGATCATATATCGGGTTTATCATACCAAGTAATACTTTACTACTCAAACACCTAAATCCTCATATTCACATGTTAATGTTTTAAGCCCATAACTAGCAACTTGTCCATATCTCAACTCCAATTTAATCCACACAACTCCAGATTATTCTTTATAATAGAATATAACACAAATGAACTTCACAATTAATATAAGTTGGTTTTCCTGAAATCTAATTACATAGATGCCCCAAAAATAACATTTTCACCAAATTTAGAGACTTAAAAATTCCTCAAAATCACAGAAAGTATTTTTTTCCCCAAAAACTCTTCATATAATTTTTATATGCAATATAAGGTCATTTTAGAAAAAGTTTAGTTTAGAAACTACAACATTAAGGTAATTTAAAACAATTTCGAAAATTACTTGATTTCATGTGATTTTGTAAGGAGGTCTTATACTCGCTTAAAAATTTTACAACATAGTATTTTTCTCTAAAAATACATATAAAAATATGTCAAGATAAATTTTTTTCCTAATTTTTGGAGTTAAATTAATATTTTTACAAAATTAATGAAAATCAGGTAAGGAATTGGAATCATTAGAAAAATGACCTTCTAACTACCTCCTTATCAATCTCTCTCACTACTGCTACCATTGTTAGGTGGTGGTGGTGGTGATTTATACCCAAGTGTGCTCTAAACTTGTGTTCCCTAAATTAGTTGGGTTTGTATAATTTTCTTTATAATTTTCTCTAGAATTTTCCTTCTTAGATCTTCTCCTTTTTATATTTTTCCTAAAGTCCTAAGATCCTTAAGTATTCATTTGAGAGCTTGGGTGATCATTCCTAGGTTGGCTAAGTAAAAAATGAGACTTTTCTCATTCATAAGTCTTAAACACTTCACTTCCATGTATATTCAGATGTCCTAATGATCATTCCTTTAGGTTATAGTTGTCCACAAGTGTTCCACGCCTAGATCATTACAAATATGATAGTTTAGTGATTTTTTTTATCAATTTTTATTATTTTTCTCATGAGTTTGTAGTTAATTATATGCATTTTTGGGTATTTTAAGCATTTATGGGTATATATTTATATATAATAATTATATCCAAGGTATGCATACTATTTTTATATATTATTTTATTTCATTTTATAATTTTATAGTATAATTAATTAGTCTCTAAAATTTAGTTATTTTTGTTACCTAAATCACACGCTGATGGTGAATAAAATACAATATAAGATAATTTAGTAAAATTAACTATTTTAAGCTATATTATTATTTTATTATATTTCTACAATCTGAACCCATAAGATATTCTTGTCTAACTCCTAAAACTCACATGTGAAATATCGTTTCAATCAGCTTACTTTTGAGTACATCCTAAATCACCCGCTCGGAATTCGACATGTAAGATTATGGAGCTCACATCATCTTTGTAGAAGAGTTAGCAAAGTTGTGTATCATGATGAGTTGCTTCAATGGATGTCAAAAGTTTATGTTTGGAACTTTTTGGTTGGATATTGACATGATACTAAGTAAAGATTTTTTGTCAATAAATGTTCTCTTGATCAGGTAGTTATTGAGTATGCTCTCTACATATAATGCATGGTTAGGGCTTCCGACACACATGTTCATCTTTATGAATAAGATTGCTGATACGAGGCAAGTGCACCTATCAATTTTAATATAGCGGATATGAGTTCGAGTCGATCCCTCAGAGATTTTGAGTACTAATATTAACTTTAGCTTTATTATCTAATCGGAAAATTATGATGAGTTGAATGAATTAAAAATACTGAAATTAACAACTAAACTACTTATGAGACTTAATTACGCAAATTAGAAAGCAATAAACTATTAACGACTTCAAGTATGCAATAATGTATTTAGGAATTATTTCCCCTAGTGTTTAACATGTAACCTTTTTAAAATATATTCAAGTCAATTTCTATTATTCTCAACCGGAGGGATTCACAATTAAAGCTAATATCTTTCTCAAGCATATTAACCCTAATCCTAAATTATTTACCGGAATCTCTTCACTTAGTAATATAACTTAGAATTGCATTAATGTTTAATGAATTCCCACATAAACAATCAACTTTTCGAAAGAAACATGTATCTTATCTCTAAGTATACATGTAATTCTCTTCAATTATGCTAAGATCTAATTATACATGCAATTTCTCAATCAACATGCATAATATCATATATTGATACTCTAGAATTATCAATCCATATCTAAACGACATAATTGAATCAAGAAAAGATAGAAACTTTCTTGAAATTATAATTCAATCCAAGAATCACATGAAACCCTAGGTTCCATAATCCTAAATACTTGAATTCTAAGCTATCATAACGAATCTAAAAACGAGTTCCATCAAAAACATAAAATAAAGCATGAAAACCCCTCTTGATTTGATGAACAATCTTTAATCTTGAAATCGATGTCGTTATCGCTTCTTGATGCTGTTTCTCCTTAAGTCTCTTCTTGTCTCTTGTCTCTTGTCTCTCTTTGTTTCTGTAATGTCTCTCCCTCTTTTAAACCCTAAGATCCCCTTATATATGTGTATTATATGGATTTTATTTTCGTCACCAGACACGGCCTGGAACACGGCCGTGTCCCCAGGTCGTGTAACATTCTGCACAAAGGTAAAATTTCTGCACAACTTCAAAATTTCATAACTTCTTCGTTTGAACTCGGAATTGAGTGAAACTTGATTCGTTTTCTTCGTTTTCAAGCCTAGAACGCGTTTAAACCCTGAAATCAACATTTTACTCAATTAAGTATCATTTTCTTTAAAGAAAACAAAAAATGTATGGGAAATGCTATAAAATCACCATATGAAATATGTTTAAAATCAGAGTTATCAATTGCATTCTTATGCAACTAAGCCATTCTCATGAGGTGTGCAGTTCTAAACTTTCCATATCAACCTTAGGAGATTCACAATACCTTCATTCTTAGCAAACATTTTTCTCTCATCATTATTTATCTTAGCATGTCATCTTGATCCAAGGTTTAAGTGTTTTATCACATAATTTGTAACATTTATACAATGTCAAAAGTGTCTTCTTATATTGCATCAAGATTGTCATAATTGTCCTTCCCTTATAGTATCATGTTTTACTTAAAAAAACTTCAATGTTAGCTTGAGGATATTAAGAACTACCATCACTTACCCAATAAGCCACTTTCTTGAAGGTGATATTTATGTATTGTCTCTTCTTTATCTCCAAATGAATTTGCCAAGATGTAGATTTTTATTTTTTCTCAAGCAAAGATGTAGAGGTAGGGAATTGAGATGTTGCTATTACATGTGTGTAGTGTAGGTCTCACACTTCATGTAATCTTGGAGGAATGAGGATGACTTAAAGATATCTTAGGGAGGAGGAGTTTGTAGTTTAAACAAGATTGCATACTTATAACAGATAAAGGAGTTAAAATTATCAACTTTGCAATTCTTGAGACTTGAGTAGGAATAATAGCTTGAACAATGATTGATTTCTAGTCTATTGATATGTGTTTGATTTTTTAGCATAGAAGCTTGATAACAGTGTCTTATTTTTTTACCCCTTCGACTTGCGTCAAATGATGGAAGAGTTATCAAGCACTTACATATTTCGATGCTCAATGTTCTCCCTTAAATCGTCTCGGTAATAGATAGACAACATCAGCTAGCTCTTTATGGAATCCTTCATGAGCTTCTTATAAATCATCTTGCTAAATGTATGAGTTTACTGCAAAAGGTTTAGATTAATCCAACCAGCCTTAATGGTATTTTTGTTCAAAGTTTATTAAATTAAATTTCTATAAATTATCCCAAGTTCTAATCTGATTACCTATAACCTATTACTCAATCCAAATAAACAGTCGAATCCATTATTATTCTCACTCAAACGCATATTCCATCCCTCTACACCCGTTAAATTTAAACCAATCATTTATTCTAAAAAAAAATAAAATAAGAATTTTGTAACTTTATGGACTTTCTCGTCTTGCAACACTCGTTTAACGCTTGTAATTGAAAATCTTCGATTTTCATATACCAAGTACATCTTATATCAATTATTTTAATTTATTTGTACTTAATTATAGCATCTTATTGTATAAAGGAAAACAAAATTATATTAATAGATTAGATAATAATTGAATTGGCTTCATCGTTTTTTTTTTTCTGACAACTACACATTATGTAATTAATTGGAGATAGGGGATTTGATCTTGCTTCAACGTCAGAAGAGAACAGAATTCGTGGCAACTGAGTTATAAGCCGGTGACTCCATTGTTGCATCATAATCAATGTGAATGGTCCCGTTGGAAATTTGGAATATTAACCATCGGTTCTAGTCAATGCCCATCCATCAGGATCTTTACATGCTCAATGGTTTGCAGAACACCTAAAAAACTTAAACGACGAGCAAAATTTGCCTAAAATGGTGCTTTTGGTTTGTTAAAGGTCAAAGTCAAAAAACTCCTTCCTTCCCATTGCATGCATTAAAATTAGAAATACGAGTAAGATCAAAACCAAAACCCAATATATATTAAAACCAAAAGCCTTTTATTTTGTTCAATTTTTTTAATAGAGGAAGAAGGAACGAGGAAAAAAAAAAAAAAAAAGAAAAGAAAAAGTCTCTCTTTTCTCTTTCTCTCTGCGATGGACTTGCAATTGGATACAGCTTTATAAAGATTTGTTTTAGAATCTCTCCCTGTTGTTAAAAACTAACAAGCCCCATTTGTGTAAAACTCAAACCAACCCCACATAATATCAATCGATCTGTCAGCATTTTTTTCTAATTTTTATTTGTATTTTTCATTTTTGTAGTTTATGCTCAATATATTCCTTTTCCTCTTCAGTTTTTATATTTTGTTAATGATTCATGGGTTATCTTCATTGGGTCTTTGAGATAAAGATTGCTGTTTGAAAGTGTTTTAGGATCTGATCATCATCACTGGATTTTAAAGGTACGTTATTTTTTTTTTCTTTTTTTAATTTTGTTTTTTCTTTTGCATATAAAACTTCATATCATTTTTGATAAACATATGTAAATGTAGTGGAAAAAACTTGATCCTTTGTTATTATAATCCTGTGTATGTGTGATTCCTTGATACCCTTTGGAGATTTATGTAATGTCTGTTGAATTTGCATGCAATTTTCTTTTAATGCATCACAATTCATATCATGAATAAGAATACGAACATGTATCGCAGGTTCTTTGATTTTATTTATTTTGGTTAAATCTTATACGTTTGAATCTACTTTTTGTAATTTGCTTTGTATGTATCTTCTTGATAATGTGTGCCTGTTGTTGTTTTGTTTGTATAGATTAATGCCGTCTGTATTCATCAATGTGCATTTGATTCGTGGGTTGGCATTGGTAACTGCTGAAAGAACAGAGCGATTTTTTGGGTTTGGTTCTGTGTTCGACATCTGCTCGAAGACCAGATTGATTGCCGGGTTATTTGGTTGAGAATATGTAAGTTATGGTAACCACATCACTGATGAAAATTGTGTCCCCCTGCTGGAAGCCTTCAGTGGAGGGTGAAAATTCAGGGAAAGGTGGAGATGTGAATGGGCGATGTGAAGGTTTGTTATGGTACAAAGATATTGGGCATCATGTTGGTGGGGAATTCTCGATGGCTGTAATTCAAGCAAATTGTTTGCTAGAAGATCAGAGTCAGCTTGAATCAGGCTCATTGAGCATGGCTGACTCAGGTCCACAAGGAACATTCGTTGGAGTTTATGATGGCCATGGAGGACCTGAAGCTGCACGCTTTATCAATGAAAAACTGTTCGAGAATGTCAAGAGTACGTTTTTTACTCCAATTGGATTTTATTTTCTTATCGTTAAAGGAAAGTGGATCTCTGCCTGTTTAACCCTTGCTGGACTTGCAGTTGTACATATATATTCATCTTATTAATACATTTTTGATTTGTCAAAAAAAAAAAAAAAAAGGATTGCTGCATTTCTCAATTGTGCACCAGGGGGTAAATCTTAGAGCAGTTAAATCAGTCTTCTCCAGATGTGATCTTACTTCAGTTGAGATTAACTTAGATTATAATGCAGATGTAATACAGTTTCCATTCTTAATTGACGCTTGATATCGTAGTATATCACCATAGTATGAGCATTTCTCCGGAGTACACCTATTCCTTATCCAAAGTACTAAGGAACCACCTGGAGATCACATATTATAAACATGGGAACTATTTTCTCAATAATAAAAGAACTGCTTTGCCACGTAAATCTCAGGGAGACTGTACTAAAATAGCTATGGTCTTCCATTTATCTAAGATCTTGATCCTAGGGGGATCGGTCATTGACGAGCAGCAATCCCATTGTCCACCTAGCCTACTTGGCTAGCTGTGAGTGACCCATTGAGCTGCATTCTAATGGAGAGATAATGGATGACCAGAAACAACCCCTCTACCTGGACATATTGTCGTCCGAATTCTCTTTTGTGGAAACTTTATGTCTTATTGTCTAGCACTTGCCCTCCCCATGAAACAGGGGTGTCATTAATTAATTCCAGCTGAAACATCCAGCTAAATTTGTTTGGATAAATTGTGATATCAGTTCCTCTTATTGCTTGGATGAATTTGGGATCATTTTTGAATTCCTGTACTGGTCATTTCATCCAATTGTAAAGCCTGAGGATGTGAGCAATATTTCTATCTAAGGGATTTAGGAACTTGTTGGTCAACAATTCAGCACCATTTTTTTCATCTTGCCTAAAAAATGCGATATATTCTTTCCTAATCTGGAGCCGAGTACTTCAGTATGTGGCAATGATGGCTCTTCTGGTAATTATTCTGGTTTTAAAAGTTGCATATTCGAGTATGTTCATTTCCTAAGAAGAGCGTCAGCCTCATTTATGAGATGGAAGGATTTGATAATGGGGCTACCTTGCTTGCTTCGGTGCTTTCCTGAAATGCACTTCTTCAAGTTTTCTCTTATTCTGGGTCAAAATTATTTTCTATAAGTACCTCAAATCATCAGCATGAAATAAAATGGTTATTGAGATGGTGGTGGAGAACTTAAATTCTCTCCATGGAAATGCAAACTATTTTGCTTTTGGAAGTCAAACTTTTTGGGAATGCTGGTTAAAGAACCCTGGTTTATTTAAAGCTGAGACAAAGACATTTTAACTCTAAGCCCTTATCAAGTATTTTTGAGTTGGATAATAATGGTCTTACTTGAAAGACTAAACTGATAGTGTTATCAAAATAAATTAACATTCTTTGGAAGTCCACATTCTTTTACAAACATCTTGATCTTAAAAAATCTCTTATCTTCAATGGTCCCAATCCCAGAATGCTGCATAGGTGGCCCCAAGGAATAGTGGCAAAGGAGAATTTATTTATTGGAGTCTTAGTCCCCCTAAACTGGATTGAAGTATTCAGACAAAACCCTCAAATAGTTTCAAGTTCACTTCTTCAGCTTCTTTGACAAATTTTCTTAATATTTCAAACTGTCAATGATATTATTCCTGAGTTGTTGAGCCCACTGGTGCCCTTTATTAAGTCTGTTCTACTATTCAAACCAATTTGAATTTTACCTAAGACCTAAACTTGTTAGTTTGACAAATGGAAATATCTCATACAAACTCTTCTAGAAAGCCTTTGACACAGGAAAAAGCACTGTCTACTAATGCTTACTAAATATGTAATTTTATGGTTTGTGTGGCATAGATTTCAGAGACTTTGACTTGAAGTAATAAAAAGAACATAGTTATGTATAATACAGAGATGCTGTTGTGTGTGAAACAAGCTGATGAGTGCTTGCAAAGGGATGATGCAAAAGCAAGTGGACCCTCAAACCATATTTTTGTGGAAACAGATGGACTGAATTTCGTTCACCCATGATATCCTCCCTTGCATGTTATATTGATTTTGCAGCTATCTTGTGGTACAGAATATACAGCGGAGAATCAGGGGATGTCTGCTGATGTCATCAAGAAAGCATTTTTAGCCACCGAAGAGGAATTTCTCTCCCTAGTAAAGATGCAATGGCCCAATAAGCCGCAGATCGCTTCTGTTGGTTCATGCTGTTTGGTTGGCGTAATATGTAGTGGGCAGCTATATGTTGCAAATGCAGGAGATTCACGGGCTGTATTAGGAAGATTGGAAAAGACTGTCAAAGAGATTAAAGCAGTTCAACTAACATGTGAGCACAATGCTTGCAATGAGTCTGTGAGAGAGGAATTGCATTCATTGCATCCCAATGATCCACAGATTGTTGTATTAAAACATAAGGTTTGGCGTGTGAAAGGTCTGATACAGGCAAGTGTTCCTTTTCAGAATTCTGTTGAGTTTGAAATAGCAAATACATTTTGTATATGTAAATCCTTTGGGTTCCAGCAATGGCTTGTGTATATGTTTCCATTTATGAAATTAAAGTACTTTGTTAGCATGTGATGTGCATTCAGCATTCATGTTTGCTGTCTGATGGTTGTGATTATAGTTCCTGCCGAATGCTAGTTTCATCTTAATGTGCTGAAGGTTTTTTATCTGTATTTTTTATATAATGCTAAGAAGTATTCAAACAGGATTATCCTTAGAAAACGGACATAACTTCCTATCTTGATTTGGAGCATCATCTTATCTCTATAATATTTAAATTTAGATGTCCACTCTTTTTATATATCTACCAGTCCACAAAACCAGGTAAAGATTTAAAGGTCCCAAAGAGTGATTGCTTTTTGCTTTTGAGAAACAGAAGAGGAAAGAGGATTAATGATTGTTAAGGGGGTGTGACTTGTCCAAAAGGAGCTTTTCAAGTTTCCAAGGCATCTGTTTTAGTGTGAGCCTATCAAACAGTTTGTAGCATTTCTGAGTAGATGAAATGTGAAGTATACTATAGATGATTTTGGACCCTTGGTCTTGAAAAGCTTCCCTGATTTAACCTCAGCTGCTTGTACACCAATGGTTTCATCTGTCACGGGTGTACATTCTTACAAGATTTAAGCCTACCATCAGCTGCAATGCTCAGCTTTTCAAATGGACATCACTGAGAATCTAGAAAGTAGTAATCAAAGGAAGCTCCACATGAATCTAAGGACCACCAGATAGCTATACCCCTTCCATATTTTATCAATCAGATAGCACATCATTCTATTACTTGGAACTGTTTGATGAGGTAGTTAAATTGTTGAATCAACTTCCAATTGAATTTCCCTTGTCGATCACATCTCAGTGTCTGCTGGTATGGGTTGTAAGGTAGTTGCTGCTTTAGAAATTTTTCTTAAGCTAAATGATTGTCTATACAATCATGTTATGTAGAGAAACTTAATCTATAGTGGTCAGGGTTAACTGAATGATTGATAATTCTAGTATATGAATTCGTGCAATATTTTTTCCAAAGTGCATTTTATAGTTGTGCACAAAAGGGTTGTGAACAATTTGGTAAATCTGCAACATGCTTTCAATTAATTAATTTTGGGGATTGCTTTTGATCCTTAATCCTTATGTATCAGCATCATTCTGGTAAAAAGCCTTTGGAATTACTTGCTTGGTAACTTTCTCAGGTGGTTCATTTCTCCTGCAGGTGTCAAGATCCATAGGTGATGCCTATTTGAAGAAGGCAGAGTTTAACAAGGAACCTCTGCTACAAAAATTTAGACTATCAGAGCCCTTTGACAAACCAATCCTTAAGGCCGAGCCGACGGTATCAGTGCAAAGGATTTGTCCTGAAGATCAATTTGTTATATTTGCATCAGATGGCTTATGGGAAAACCTTAGCAATCAAGAGGCAGTTGAGCTCGTCCATAGTTGTCCACGAAATGTAAGCATGTTATTTAATTCCTTCATTGGCATTTGTCACACCCATGCTTCCTAATTCAAGGATCTCGTGTTTAGTGCATGAATTAAGTAATCATTTCCTCCTGCTCATGTGCATGTTAGCACATACTTGTCAGTTCCAAGAAAATATCCTATAATGTCCGTTGTCATGCAGGGAATTGCAAGAAAGCTTGTCAAAGCAGCATTGCGAGAAGCAGCTAAGAAAAGAGAGATGAGGTATTCTGATCTGAAGAAGATAGATCGTGGTGTGAGGAGACATTTTCATGATGATATCACTGTAATTGTTTTATTTCTTGATTCCCACTTGATTAGTCGTAGCTCCACTCGGGGACCTTTGCTTTCTGTTAGAGGTGGCATTGGCATCACTGCAAATGGTAAAATCTAGTTGGAGAGGTTCTGAAACCTATAACATGAGTGTTGGTATCTGTCATTTTGTCAAAAAACAATCTGATTATAGTTTGTTCAGAATTTTCTTTTCTCATGTATAGCTGTGTTTTATTTGAGTTCTACTCCATCATGCTTGAAACCAATTACTTTCACGGTATGGCTGGCAAGAGAGTGCATCGTTGAAGCTCTCTATGCTTCAATCACTTCCACTCAATATTAGTCATGAACTACCGACTGTACTGACCATTGTCCATTTATCGAAAATTGATATCGAATGAGATTCTTCCATTCCATCGTTCTCACAATCTTCCAACTTCGTGCTTAATTCTTGATTTGAACATGATTTGCAATTTTCAAAATTCATGTAATTACCCAAAAATATTTGGTGATTCCATCTCCTACTTTGTTCTATGAATCTGGTAGATTTCGTTGTTCAATGACTGGATTCAGATGTTCATCTGGGTTTCCTCCTTCATTTAATTTAATTTTGTAGAAATCGGCAGACTGCTAAAATTTTGATCTTGGATGGAATTCTTGAATTCTTGGTTAGTCTTCAACCAATCTACTATTTGCTTAGTCTTCCAATTCATTATTAAGCTATTAAAGGTTGTCCGTATATGGAATAGGAGTGTTTTTGCATTAGTTGTGTGACTAGTCTTTCAGTTATATCTTGTCTTGTTACAATAGCTCGTAATTGGGTCGGTTCATCTGGTCTGGGTGGTAAAAGTAGACTCTGGAGATATTAACAGAAAGAGACGGTTTAGATTTGAGAATATATGGTTGGCTGATGAAAGGATGTAAGGCACTGGTTGCTGAAAGGTGGAGTAGTAAGGCGTAGGAAAATGCTTCCAACAAGATACTAACCATTCTTGACGTGTGTTAGAAATCCCTAAATAATTAGACCGAAAGATACTTCCCCAACAATAAAATGGCTATTGGGAAGATTGTGCAGCGTAAGGGGACTGGAGCAGGCTACCATGAGACAAAAGATCTTCTTTCTAAAGAGATTCGATTCGGAACTATTGAGGCATGCTGAGAGCTTAGAAGCGGATTTGGGGTATGGGGGAAGAAGATGAACTTTTTGTCTTACTCAGTTCTCTATAGAAATGTGAAGTGAAGTTCTGGCATTACCGAATTCCTTCTTTCTGTGTACTACCATAAAGCATAGCAATTGTTATGTTGAAATGGAAATAAAGTTTAAAGATTATTTTGATGATCTTTTCCAAACAAATAGGAGTAGGGTTTGAAGCGACTGTCTCAAATGGATATATAAAGCGGTACCTGAGGATGTGAATCATGTGTTTTGCGGGTCAATGACTAGCGAGGAACTTAAGGAAATGGTGTTTCAAATGGGTTGTCATAAGGCTCTGGGTTCTGATGGTTTTCCAAAAGTGTTTCTTCAATCTTGTTGGGATGTGGTGGGGGCTTCCGAAAGTATTCAAATGATTTTTATGGTAGGTGTTTTCTTTTTTTTGCCCTCAACACTGCTAATATCATCTTGATTCCTAAAGTTTCCTATTCGTAAATTATGTCAATATAAGCCTATTAATATGAATTTCTTATACAAAATCATCTCAAAGGTTTTGATTAGTAGGTTTAAATCATTCTTAAATAAGTTTATTAAGAAAATTAAAGCACTTTTATTTCAAGAAATATGATTCATGATAATGTTATAATAGCACATGTAATCTTTCATTAAAAAAAAAAAAACGAAAAAATGAAAAAAAAAAAAAACAGAAGAGATTTTGTGTGTTAAAGATTCGCATGAATAAAGTCTGATAGAATTGAATGGGGGGGTTTTTAGAAAGAGTAATAAGAAAATGTGGATTTATGGAAGTATGTACGAATTAGGTAATGAAATGGGTGATTATAATCAGTTTTAATCTTATAAATAACGGTACAGTTGTTGGTAAGGTAACCTTGAGCGGAGGTCCTACACAAGAAGAGCCCTTTTCTTTTTGTTTGTTTATTTTCGTAGGTGATGGGTTCGAGGACTTAGACTGGACGAACCCCTTTCTTTTTGGCTGTCTATTTTTGCAGGTGGTGTGGTTTCGATAGGTATTCTAAAGAATGTGCACAAAGGTCAATTCTTTGGACATAATCTTAGAAACACTTGTCATATTCTTTTACATTTATTCTTTCTTTTTTCTTTTTTTTTTCTGAATCAAATGTTTTCTTCAATATGAATGCTTTCCCATCTCTTAAACTAGAAATTGGTCCCGCCAAGAATTACAATGTTAGATGTCCTAGGTATTTACGTTGGTCTTCCTATAGTTTTGGGACGATAGAAGTAGAGACGTTGGTTTTTCTAAAAGAGAAGACCATAAAAGAAATTATAGAATGGAAAAAAAATGTCACTTACATTTGGGAAGAGGGAAAGGGAGAGGAAAAAAATTTGAAAGGAAAAAGATAGAATTCATTTGTTTGGTTAAGAGAAGAATTAGAGAGGAAAGAAATGAGAAAAGAATCAAATTTCTAGGACTTCCCCCTCCAAAATAAAGAAAAAGGGGGAGGGGAAAATGATATTAGAATTATAATTCCAAATCTATCCTTTTTTCACTTACCTTCTCTTCTTTCTTTTTCTTTTTTTTTTTCATGGGTATATTCATAATTTATGTTACATTTATATTTTATTTTTTAGTAATCATTATAATTTCTTTCATTTTCTTTCCCCCATTATATAAACCCAATCAAAGAAATCAAATCCCTCATAATTCTTTTCTTCTATTTTCATTCCTTCCTAATTCATAATATAAGCTTTGACAACCATCGACATAGACAAAGAAGCTCCATTGTTCATCCTCCTTCTCAAAGTTGGCAATTCAGATTATAATCTCATCTCTCGATTCTATATTTAAATGGGTTTGTATTTAGAAAATCTCAATTTATAACACGATTCATTTAATAAATATGTATGAAAACTTAAACTCATGACTTAATAAACATGTTTTTGTTCAAATTGGACCCGTTTAATGATGAAAATGTTATAAATAAATTAAAAAAATATTTACATATACGAAAAAAGGGCAATAATAATATTTAAGATTTTCAAATACAAATGACATGGGATGTTGCCACTCAATATAAAATTATAACTCCAGCAAAAGTCCTTTCGAAGTAAACCGGTATGATCTCATCATATGAACCTATTTCTTACTAATAATATTAATAACTAATATATACACTAGGCCTGTTTTTGTCTATTACAATTTACAAGCCCAATTTTTATCTTTTTTTTTTATATCTTAATAATGTCAATTTTTCCTTCTTTTAATAAATATTCAAGTTCTTATAAGATAAGGGAAAAAATATTGCATAGCGTTCACACATACACATATATAATAGGAAAAAGGAAGAAAAAATTGTAAAAAAAAAAAAAATTAGAGAAATACGGATCTTGATAAAATATTTTTAGAAATACCACACTTGAAAATTGTAAGCTCTCAAAATTGAGTTTAGGATAACTGAGCTTAGATTTAGAGCTTTTAGAAAAACTTATCCAATTGAACCCAAACTTTATGACTAGAATAAAAAAATTAGTCGAGATATTATAGTAAAGTTAGATTTTAGTAATAATGACCCAAAATCCCAATTTTGCCCTTAGAAGTTGGAATATTTAATATAGTACTAAAATATTCGGAACTCTTAAAATAGAACTTAGATTGCAACGAGAACTTAGAGATAAGTTAATTGAGCTATAAAATGAGATAATATAGTATAATTTACTATATAAAAATACACGTAATTTTACCAGTATACCCGGTATAAATAATAATTATACTCGTAAATTAGCCATAAATTATGTAATTATATATTTATTGTGTTGAATTCATGAAATTAACTTTAGAACATATTCTAAAAATAAAAGATATGCTAGAAACTTAATTATATGAGTAAAGTTATATATTTCACATGTTATTTACATAGGGTATATACTTATATACTAATTAAATAATTAAATCCTAATATATACTATTCATATTTAAGTAAATAATTAACAATACTTATCCTAAATGCATTGGAGCTTGTTGGAAATTTACGTGGCTATTGCAGAAGAAGAGAATTGCTGAATCAAAAGTGCAAGGAGGGAAAAAATGACACCTCATGCTTTATTAATGCAGAAAACAAAAGAAAAAAATAAAGAAAAATTTATAGGCGGTGAAAGAATTCTATAAATACTATCCTATTAGCAGATTGGCAACATTTAGCAGTTAGGAACCAAGAATAGAGAAAAAGAAAAATTAGAAAAAATCATAGGAAATAAAAAGAAATTTAGAAAAAATAAGGGAAAATTAGTGAAAGTATAGAACCCTAACCTAGAGTGGTTCTGCTGTGAAACCCAGCCAACCCTACGCGGTCCACCCACTGCGCAGGTCGTCTGACAACTGCCCAACCGCCGCTGGCCACCGGAACACCCAAGAATACCAAGGTCAATTTCTTGTCCTGTTTTTCAATAATTTCTAAAAATTAGTAAATCCGCCCAAAAAATTATGAAAAAAAATTGTACTTAGGTTATTTTAAACATGCTTTCATGTGATATTTTTATTTTTGAAAAATTCGTAATATTTAATATACTTTATTAAGAAATCTATTATACACCTGAATTTATATTTATAAAATAAATGTACTATATGATGTTGTTTCTAGCTGAAAATTTTTGTGTAGGATGTGTATGATATATAGGTAATTTCTATGTAGCCCAAATTTTTATTTGAATAATTTTAATATTTATTACATTTTTAGGCCTGAAATTAGCTCGAAAATAGGCTAAAATTATGAATTTAATAGGAAATTATGAAATTAATTGATGAAATGGACATGTACTGATCTATAATAAATAGTAATAGTATTGAGTCAGATTGAAATTAATTTGGTGCTAAAAGAATTATAATTGGATAATTTATCATAATTTAGGGGTAAAATCGTCAATATGAAAATATAGGCAATAGGTCGGAAACTTGAAATTAAGTGATAAATAAATTTCCTATATTTTTAGAAGTCTATAAAAATTTTTGGGGAATTATTTGGTAACCCGAACTATTTATTACGAATTTATTAAGTAAAATAGCTTAAATTATAAGTCGAGTGTATTTGTAATATTAATAGACTAAAATGAATTAAATAGTTAAATAAAAACTATTTAAAAGATTGCTGATCAGATTGGATTAAATGGAGATTTTTATTTTATTTATTAATATTTTCTGATCGGGATACATTTTAGGTGTATTAGAATTAAATAATACTTATATTGTTACAATATAAGGACAAATTAGATAAAAAATAATTCAATAATGTAAATTATGTATAATATGATCATTTTTATATAATTATGTATAATTGTATTAAAAACTCAAACCACCCGTTAAAAGCCATCTCTAGAAATAGGATTTGTAAAACATGTCGTTAGGTTTATATGAACCCAATGACACTAATTTTGTTGAAATCGAACAACCTTAAGTAATTTAGCTTATGACTATATCATATTCAAGAATATACATATTTCGGTAACCTTACCGGAATTAATAAATAAAAAGTACGTTTCGATACGATTAAAACGATATATAATACGTAATAATATATCTGATGTACAGTATCAATAATTAATAATTTAATTCGATATATAGTGATAACATGACTGTATATTATGGAAATAATATATATATATATATATATATAACCGTTTTAGATTAAACCCTAATGTTTTTGTAATTATTACAAAAACTGAATTTGGGTCTTTTGTGTAATTAGGACCTTCCAATACAAAGACGGTTGACAATTCAAGTCAGCAATAACGAACGTCTAAACATGTAAGTTGGGATTATGGCTTCACCGCTCGTTGGGGTACTATTTAAAGTATTCAGGGACCCAAGAGTACTTCTAGTTGTGTCTGTAATTAGATGATTATGCGCATGCTGTGTATGCGAATGATACTCGGTTGTAACAGGAGTTCAACTCCTTGGTGTGTTGTTCTGCATATTTGTATGGAATCTGTATTGTGTGAACTTGTTGGTCACCCTTGATTAATACTAACGATTATGCGACTAAAATATAATTGGACATGCATAACCACCCATTAGGGGAAACGATTAAGAGTGTTAGGCCAAATACCGACTTCCTTCGATGAGGATAGCTGAAATGGTTATTTCCCTATCCTTAATCGAACTAAGTGACAGGCGAGGAGGTCGCGGCGAGGTTGGGGGCTGTGGTTCGAAGGCGGTAATGGGAGGAGGGTATTCTCCATTGCACAAGCCCGGGTTTGGTCTGACTTGAGTCGCGATGAAACTCCTTAATTAGGGTTGGAGCGGATGCAATTTCTCTAACTTCATAGTGGACCGGTTAACATTGTGCGATGTTTCATTTGAGTGATTGCATTACATTTTATCATGATTATTAACCTTATTTGAGATTGTACAGTACTCTTCTGACTCCGTCCCACTTACTGAGCTAGTTGTGCTCACATCCCTATAGACTCTTTTGCAGGTGTTGAGTAAAGACAAGATGTTCAGGTACCACCGTTCCCAGGTTAGTGTGCTGCTGTGTGGGAAAGTGAGGATCGAGAAATTAACTGAACCTAAGCTCTTGACTTTGTCTTTAAGTTTTGAGGAAAACTAATTGGGAATTCCCTAAGGGTTTACTAGTTTTCTAACTTATTGTATATAGACCACAAAACCTGTGGTTTTTAATAAACTCTGATTTGTAAACTTTACCTTTAGACGTGAAACATTTGTTTAAATACTGTTGTGATACTAAACAGCAGGTTGTATAGAATAATTATCTTGTAAAAGCTCTACCATAGGTCTAGTTATTAACAGGTGTCAGAACAGATGTTTCAAGCTAGTTGAGTTGTGCGCTCTGTGTGAACTGCGTCTACGATAACAGCTGTGAGGTCAGCTTCTATCTTAGATTAGTTTACACGGTGGGACTGTTATGACTCTTCTTGTTCGAGGCGTGACAAAAATCTTAAATTAGGTGAAATTGTTTCTTCAAAAAGTGATTTTAAAATCACATCTAAGTATCATTCTCCTGAGAATATTTTTTTAGAAGTGATATTTATGGGATTTTTTTTTCTATTTTTTTTCCTTTTCCCTATATAACACATGAGAAATAATATTATCTAAATGGGGGAATCAGGCTTTGACGAAGTCATTTGTCATAAACAATGTGTACATTAAGGATTAAAATACACGTATATGTATATTTGTACTTGTTCAGTGCCTACCGTGGGAAAAAAGAAAAAGTGAAATCTTATTTTGGCAAAATATATATATATATTATTGCCAAATGTGCTCATGGGTTGAATTTGGAATTGTTTACAAGATCCATTTATTTAAATGGATCTGTTAAAGGATCTAAAACCTAAACACGAATCTAGATATGAATTTATATATGCTAAGGTAAGTCTAATATATTTATATTTTGAATCGATTTTTTAATATATAAACCCATTTAAATCGTGTTATGAGATGATGAGTGTGAAAATTATCCACACTAAGTCTTTCCCTCTGTTACAAATCTTAACTTGACTCTCAATTCAACCTAAATCTAACATAAACACATTAATCCAACTCACAGTCTCACTCACAAACACTATATTAGTTTATTGTCATGTATTTTTTTTTATTTCACTTGTTTTATTTTGTTTCATTTAATTATAGGGTTAAAAATTATTTACGCAATATTATGATCATGATACGAAGTCATTGTACCTTAGTGGCATTATCATCGGTTTCCTATTAGGATGGATTATGGTTTGAGTCCTTTCTCCATTAAGTTATAACATAGTTAGAAAAAAAAAAAAAAGGAAGCACGATTAATTACTAATTATTTATTTGTGATCTCTATTAAATTTTACATACATTTTATATACATAAATAAGACTCTAAAAAGGGATAAGGGTACAACCCACTAACATGAATTGCTAATCCTATTAATTATTGTTTTGTATAGTTTCACATTATACAAATTTTAAAAATCAAAACGAAGTTTCAATTCCTGACTCTTTTTTTCAAAAAATAAAAGTACGTGTTAACATAGGCTCTTTTCAATACAAACGATGAAAAAAAGTGGATTCTTGCAAAAGTAAATTTTTCTAGTTGACCCTCAAGGTATTTTTGTTTCTTTTTTTTTTTAAGAATTAAGAAAAAAAAAAGTAAAAGCTTGAACATGAAGACCTTTTGAAAAATAAAATCTAAGTTTTTGAAAAAGAATTATGACGGCTTGATCCTTGTAACGATATGTAGCCATGTAGGCAACTAATATTGAGTGGCCACGAAAATAAAAATATATTTTTTCTTCCTTCATAAGAGAAAATCTTTTCTTGAGTTGAACAATTAATTTTTGTTATTTCTAGCAAATATCACTTTTGGTAGTTGAATTTAGAAAAATGAATTAAATCCTTCATTTAAAATGTTACTTGATAGCTCTCTTGTCTTTAAATGTTAATGTTCCAAAACTCCAAGTTTCCAATTTTTGAAAGATCAATATCTTGGTTGAGATTGGTCCATCTATTGGATCTTTGCCCTTATATTCTTTCGACCTTAGTCGGTGGTGATTCTAGAGATAGTTTTAAAATACATTTGAAAAAAAAAAAAAATTTCTTAATTTTTCGTAGCAATTGGTATCGAATTGGTTGGACTTAACATAAACTAGAAATTAAACAAAAGAATGAAGTTCTAGGCTCATCCATATCCATATATTTATATATGCATATATTGACACAAACAAATATATAAATATATAGATAATGCTTATTGCTTGTGTAACTCCCCATAACCCGATATGTTATGGCCTATCTCGTGTCCTTATAGCGTATCAATGCATCAGGCATCTTAGAATTCAACCTATTAAAAACTCCCCATAAACTTTTACAACAACCCCAATAACATACATATTCTCCGATCAAAAAATTCAAAGGATGTTTCCTAACATCCCAATCCACCACTAAAATAAACAATCTTAATTCTCAAATTTTCTTTGTATCAAAGACAAGGAAATAACAAGTTTTGTTCAATAACATTATTTTAGTACGAAAAGAAAACATATTATTCTAAATACTCTTTCTTGATATCTGACAACCAATACTGCACTCTAGGAACATGACCAACAGAAGTCTCGCATGACTTCCCAACAACTAAAAATAAACATAAACTAGAAATGAAGTCTTATTCTCAAATTTCAAAGAAGACAACATGACTAAACTAGGTAGAATGCTTCTATCATAATAATAATAATTGTAATATGCATTTTGTTAGTTGGTTGGACTAACTTCAATGGGTCTTGCTAGACTAATTTTGGTATGGGCTGAATCTAATGGGCTCCTTACTCTTGAAAACATGCAAGAAAGCCCCTTGTAGGTAGTACCATGAGGGCCCTTCGATGCTCAAGTCAGTAAGGAGGATGATAGCATGGAAATGGGAAACTAAGGTGGACAAGCACTTAAGGCCTGATTAGGGAATGCTTGTCGGGTGTCTGTATGTGTGAGAGAAAGGGTACGATCCCTTACTTATTGGCTTCCTTTCTCTATTTAGTGAGTAGGAGCAAGTGGTACGAACCATAACTAAGAACAAACAAGGCCGATCACTAGATAGGTCTAAACATGCAGAAAGTTTGAAAAATCTAATGGAAGAAAGTGTGAAAGGAATGAATGACGAATAAAAGGTAAGCGAAACTTACGAATAGCTCCAGAGGATATGATACACCAATGGAACTTCCGAGGACTTACAGCACAATTCGATATGATGCATGAATTGGTCTGGTGAGGTTACTCGCCACCTAATCTTGCTCAAGGGTTATTATAAGAGTGATGCTAAGAGTAAACAGAGTGTTTATGTAAGGAAGAAAATATTCAAGTGTATTACGGATAATTTGATTTTTTTCTTTACAGCTGTTAGTACAAGGGTATTTATATCCATAAATTAGGGTAACTTGCCTAAAAAAGAAAAGATAAAAAAGATATTTCCTAAGAAAATGATGTACAAGATATAAAAGAGTAAAAATGAATATAAAAAAAAAAACAATAATTGGTGTAACGGATTCTACACATAATAGTATATACGTGGTGATGCTACATTAGTAAGGTTGTTAGAAGATACAGAAAAAAAAGTATGGACAGCTAGTTTGTTCGAGCAGGAATAGTTTAGTCAGTCTGGAGTCTCTCTTTCTCTGCTTCTTGATAAGGAAGATGCCGAGTCATTGATCGGCTTAGGTGCAAGTGAGTAATCTTCAATTCGGCATACTACAGAAAGACGGGTAATCATAGGGCTCAGCATGAAGGGTGACTTGGCAAGGAAGTACTTGGCTTCGGCAAAGGTTGGCTAGAATAGAAGGATTCGTTGTGCTAGTTCCTCTAGTCTTTAGGCTTGACTATGGGTCAGAGGTTTGGTAACCTGATTCCCATTATTCCTTCTGGGTTGTTTTGGATTTGGAATCAAATGCGAATGGTCTTCACTCAGTTCTTCGTTAGGGTGATGCAGACCGGGTCAGTAATGTTAAAGGCTTTAAAAACCTTATAGTCCTCGCATAATTCCAATTTGTAGGCATTATCATTGATCTTCCGGAGGATTCTGAAAGGTCCTTTCGCTTTTGTTGATAATTTGTTCCTCCTCTTGTTCAAGAACTGTTCCTTGTTGAGGTGTAGCTATACTAAGTTTCCTAGCTAAAATTGTTTAGCCGCTCTACCCTTGGTTTTTTTTCGCATTCTTCTAGCAGCTTAGTCGATGTGTCGCGTAACCTTATTATAGATGTGCTAAAGGGATTGTGCCCTAGCTGAGGCATCATGGTTCTCCTGCGTGGGTACAAGTGCAGGGGTGTAATTGAAGGGCAGCTTGAGATTGAAATCATAGACCACTTTGAAGGGAGTTTGCTTAGTGGTGTCATGTATTGTCTAGTTGTAATTGAACTCAACCACGGTAAGCAAATGTCCCAGTCAGCCAAGTTCTTGCCCACTGCAGCTCGGAGTAGTGATCTTAAAGTGTGATTAACCACTTCTGTTTGGCCGTCAGTTTGAGGGTGGCAGGAAGTACTGAATAGTAGTTTGGTCCCCATCCGACGCCATAAGGTCCTCTAGAAATGGTTTAAAACTTCGGGTCTCTATCGAAGACTATACTTTTCGATACGTCGTGTATCTACACAATCTCCTACAAGAAAAGAGAAATAATAGCTAAAGCATTGTTAGTTTTTTAACAGGGCACGAAGTGTGCCATTTTGCCTTGGATAGTTTGTGGTAGTTTGAGAACAAAGTCTATGCTCAATTCAGTCAACGGCTTCGTCGAGATGGGCAAAGGCATTGCCTTCCCTTGCTTGGCGTGGTACTTAGCCTTCTTGCATACAGTACAGCTTTCAACCACTCGGTATACATCTCTCCTCATCCTTGGCTAATAGAATCGACCATTCAATAGCTCACAAGTCCTCCTTTCTCCAAGATGACCGGAGACTCCTCCACTGTAGGCTTCCTTGATCAGTAGCTCCTTCAGTGAACGAATTGGTACACATAATTTTTTGCTGCCTCGGAAAAAATAACCATCCTCCACATGATACTCGTCCACTGTCTTCCCATCGACGCATCGTGAAATTATGGGTCCGAAGTGTGGATCTTCAAAGTATTGTTTTTTGATACTTATAAATCCAAACAGTCTAGTTTGCGGTTTTTATAAAAGCACATATCTCCTCGAAAGAGCATCTGCAACTACGTTGCTCTTTCCCTACTTGTACCTTATTACAAAATTAAATCCTTTAAGGAATTCAACCCATCTCACCTGCCACTTCAACAACTTGGTCTGACTTTGGAGGTATCTTAACGATTCATGGTCAGTTTATATGACAAATTCTCTTGGCAGTAAATAGTGCTCCCGTACTTGCAGTGCTCGGATCAGTGTCAAAAGTTTCTTGTTATATACGGAGTAGTTCAGCTGTGGTCCTTAGAGTTTCTCACTGTAGAAAGCAATTAGTCGGCTTTCCTGCATTAGGATAGTGCCTATTCTAACGCCTTATGCATTACACTCCAACTCAAAGATTTTCTCGAAGTCAGGTAAAACTAATACTGGGATAGAGGTTAATATTTCTTTTATTTTAGCAAAGCTCCTTTCCTCCCTTTTTCCCTATTGGAAGTTGATGTTTTTTTTTCATTAGTTCAGTAAGTGACATAGCGAGGTGGCTGAAATTCCTGATGAACCTTCCATAAAACAAAGCCAATTTATTGAAACTTCTCATGTCGGCATAAGTAATAGGAGTCGGCTACTCGACAATTGCTCGAATCTTTTCATCATTGACTCATAAGCCTCCTCCACTGATTATGTAGCCCAAGAATACCACTTCTTCCTAACAAAAGCAATATTTCTTTAGATTGCCAAATAGTCTCTCGGTATGGAGGATATCCAGAATTACTTTGAGATGTTCACAGTAACTTGGCATGTCGGTACTATAGACTAAGATGTTGTCAAAGTACATTATAACACACTTCCCTATGAGATATCTCGGCACATGGTTCATTAGTCTCATAAAAGTGCTCGGGGCATTCGACAAGCTAAAGGGCATGACCATCCATTTGTAAAGTCCATGTCAAGTCTTGAATGTAGTCTTCCACTTATCTCTTGGCCTAATGTAGATTTGATGGTAACCAGATTTAAGATCAATCTTGTTAAAAATCTTGGCTTTATTGAGTTCATCCAACATGTCTTCTAGCCTTGGGATCGGATACCTGTATTTGATCGTGATCTTGTTTACAGCTCGACTATCTATATACATTCGCTAAGTTTTATCCTTCTTCAGCACTAAAAGTGTAGGTACAGCACAAGGGCTGAGACTCTCTCTTATATATCCTTTCTCTGGTAACTCATTAACTTAACATTGGAGCTTAGAAGCCTACTTGAGATTCATCCGATAAGCTGGCTTATTCGGCAGTGCAGCGCCGAGTACTAAGTCAATGCAGTGCTCTATGCCTCAAGTTGAGGGCAACCCTTTAGGTAACTGTTTTGGGAATTGGTTAGCATATTCATCTAGCAACTCCTTGATTTATTAAGGTAACTCACTAATACGAATTGTGCTAAGGACAGATAATGCCGGTTGTGGGGGTGGGTTCGATCTTGTTAAACGAACGAAAAATAGAGTAGGTTTAGTGAGGGTTCTAGTGAATCCGTGAGCCACCTAACTAAATATGATGCATCAGTTAGATTCTACATGGCCTAAGACTCGTTGGATGTGATGCACCGATCCGAGTGATAAGGTTACCCACTACAATCCTTGCTAAAGGGATTGATAAGAGCCAGTGAAGGAGAGAACTTTCCAAGAGAAAAGACTCAAAAGGGGTTTTTCATTAATTTTCTCTGTGTCTGTATTATTACAAATGTTAGTATTTATAGTATATCCTAAACCCTAGCGGTAAAATTGTAAATAATGGACAAGACCCTAAACCCTAAAGAAATGGGCTCATAAATAAAATAAAGATAAATATATACAAAAATATAAAACTGTACGTTTTACAGGGAAGTAGGCATGCGGTCATTTGGCATGTCCTGGAACTAGCCTTGCATTGCTTGGTCGAGACACCAGAGAGGATGGCCCATAATTGCCGAGTACTAACCGTTTCTTACTGGGTGGGTCCAACTCTTGGAAACATAAGTTAGTCGGCACTAGTCATTATGTCTTGCTGAGTGGATCCAGCTCTTGGAAACTTGATAACTTGGCATATCGGCATACGTGAAGCCAGGTTAGTATTTGGTTAGGCATGGGTGAGGATCAGGCCTTCTACTTTTCAGCACTTTTTCTGCTCGAAATAGTCATTCGGCTTGGCAGACAGAATGAGTTGGAAAGTAAATGATCTCGGCTCTGGTAGTCAGGTTAGGTCGATACCCCGAATCCTATCATTCTCTCTCCTTTAGAGAAGTTTCGACTCGAAACTTAATAATTGGCGGCTTCAAATCCCACTGGGATCAAATACCAACCTATAAAAACCAAAGAGAGTGATATAGAAATAGTTCGGGTCTATGATCAGAGCTGGCATCATCCTTGGCTCCTTCTACTTATCATGAGCCCAATCGACCAAACTCCTTTTTATGGATCCTTCCTTCCATTCATTATGTGTTCGATCAACTCTATCCAAGTAGCCTCGACAACTATCAATCAAAGAGATTAATATAATTTTTGGCTCAAACATCAAGTGGTGAACCTAAGGAGTTTGAATATGTAAAATCTTAAACTTCTCTTCTGACTCAAGAATTGTTAATGCTTCATATGCTTTCAATATTGTTCTCACAAGTTCATGCTTGGCAGCCTTCTCCCCTTCCACGTCCTCACAACTCAATTCTTTCTCCTCCCATCTGGTGTCATACTCATTAGTTTAGATGGTTGATAATGGGGGCACATTAGGAATATTGGGGTTTAACTTCAATTCGACTTAGTCCTCTTCCCTTCTATTACTAGCTACTCCAGAAACTTTCACTTCCTTAACTCCTCTTTTAATACTCTCTAATTTGGCATTCCTTTGTTGTCTTATTTCATCCTTGAACACTTTAAGCCATTTCTCAATCTTCTTCAGCTGATCCTGTACTTCTAAGAGGTTAGCTTCATAGGTGGGTTTTCTCTCATACAATCTATTGTGATAATCTAGGGGTACAAATTTTCTTTGCATCAAACATCTTATCTTGTCCCACGTAATGATCTTAATGTTTCCCTTATCAATTCTTTGATTTATCATTCTCTTCCACTAAGTAGCTGCATAACCAATCATCGAATTCTTTACAGCATAGGCTCTCTTATGCTCAGGATAAGAATAATTTTCAAAAATCCGATTAACTCGACATTCTGAATTCAAATATTCTTCCGGAGTTCCATATCCATCAAATTTTAGAATTCGTGACATTACGTCTTCATAATAATATTCATAATCATATCCAGCATCATACGCCATGTTGATATTTAATTCAATAGTGGTACCTAAGCTTATGAGAGAGAGAGAGAGAGAGTTTCTCAATAGCTAAGGGACAGCAGTATAGCCAAAAAAGTACTAGTGCTTGGATTGCAAGTATTAACAACTTGACAATAATTAGCTTGGTTTGTACTTCAATTTGGTAGCTTAGACTCCTTCACTCAATTAAGATCGACACGTCATAGGAGCTTAACAACTTGAGTATAGCTCGGCAAATGTTTGAACAAGACAGTCTAGTTTGGAAATCAGTCTTGCTATTAGAATTACTCGATTTGGCATAATAAGTAGTACGGCACAACTTCAATTTAGCAGTTTAGCTCAGAAGCTCGGCAAAGTTCAAATTTGGCACAGTAACTATTCTTGGTAAATCAGCTCAAATATATACAATCTCACTAAACACTTAGTCTTTTTAATTCGGCAAACACAACAGTACTTCCTCGGTTGCTATTGCAATACTAAAACAGGACAACACATTAAATAACTTGAAGAAGTCATATCTCGGCAAACAACTCATATTGGAATTCCAAACTTATAGAATTGAAACCAAACTAATACCCAATAAACAAATCCTTGATATTATAAACAAACCCAATAAGCAAGCACTTCCTCAAACATAAAATAGAATAGATACAATGCCTAAAACTCTTGGCCCTATCTGGAACCTTGAGCTATGATACCAAGATGATATGAATCATGCTAAAGACAGACAAGGCCGATCGTGGGAGTAGGTCCGATCCTACCAAAGGAACAAAAAATAGAGTGGGTTTGGTGAAGGTTCTAGCAAATCTGTGAGCTACCTAACCGAATATGACGCACTAGCTAGATTCTATACGGCTTAAGACTTACTGAATGTGACATACCGGTTCAAGTGATAGAGTTACCTGCTACAATCCTTATTAAAGGGATTAATAAAAGCCAGCGATGGAGAGAACTTTCTAAGAGAAAACACTCAAAAGGGGTTTTTCATTAATTTTCTTTGTATCTGTATTGTTACAAATGTTGGTATTTATAGTACGTCTTAAACCCTAGTGGTAAAATTGTAAATAATATATAAGGCCTTAAAGCCTCAAGAAATTGGGCCATTTTTAAAATGAAGACAAACATGTATAAAAATACAAAATTGTGCGTTTTATAGGGAAGTTGGCATATGGTCATTCAGCATGTCCTGGAAGTAGTCCCGTATTGCTTGGCCGAGACACCAGAGAGGATGGCCCATAATTGTTGAGTACTAAAGTTACTCGACATTAGTCTCTCTGTTTCTTATTGAGTGGGTCCAACTCTCAGAAACGTAAGTTAGTTGTCACTAGTCGTTGTGTCTTGCCAAGTGGATCTAGCTCTCGAAAATGTGATAACTCGGCATATCATCATATGTGAAGCCAAGTAAGTATTTGGTCAAGCATGGGTGAAGATCAAGCCTTTTGCTTTTAGGCACTCTTTTTGCGAGAAATAGTCATTCGGTTCGGTAGATAGATTGAGTCGGCAAGTAAATGATCTTGGCTTTAACAGTCGGGTTGGGTCGATTATCACTCACCCCGCTTCTTCTTTTCCAATAGTCACCTAACCAATAAGAGGGTCGGCTCATTAGCATCGATGGCCTTTTGGAGCTCGACTCTACTCATCACCAAAGCCTTCTTCGATCCACGAGCAAGTTTCATCTGCAACTTATTAACTTCTCTTGGTGGCATCGAATTCAACATGATCTTTTGGTCATCCTTCTTAAATATATACGTATTCTTGTAGCCGTCATGTATAACTCTCCTATCAAACAACCATGGCCTACCCAGCAACACGTGGGAAGCGCACATAGGTAGTACATCACAAATAATCTGGTTAGAGTAATTCCCTATGGTGATCGGTAGTAGTATTTGCCGAGTGACATGTAATGCTCTTTTCTCACTCAACCAGTACAACTTGTACGGCCTCATATGTGCAATAGTTGGCAACTTCAATTTTGAAACAAGATCTACTAATGCCACATTGGTGTAACTTCCACTATCCATGATGAGGGCGCACACCTGATCATTCACCTTATAAATGGTATGGAACAAATTCTCTTTCTGCTCCTCCTTTCGTAAGGGTTCCATGTTCACAGTGCATCGAATAACCATGAGTAACTTGTCTAAGTCCTCAGTAAACACATCCTTCTCAATTAGCTCTTTTTTGGCATTTTCTTTCTTAGTAAGGACCTCCTCCTCCCTGAGTTCTTCATCCGTACTTTCTACTTCTAGCTTTGGAACTTTTCCCTTGATGACCATCGTTCTTCAGTTTGGGTACTGAGCAGCCATATGTCCGAACCCTTAGCACTTGAAACATTTAATTTGGCTCGTCTTCCTCCTAGACCCTTGCCCTTTCTCATAAGTTTGGGTTGGCACTTTATTATCAAATCGACCATTTTGCTCCGCTCGAACATTAACCTTTTTACTTGGCTTGGTACTTAGTAGAGTTTAGTGACTTCCTTATTCGGGTTGACTAGTCAGCACCCTGTTCGTTAGTCGGCTCCTCCTTTGCCTTTCTACTCACTGGGAAATCTTAACAACTTCATCTATTATATCAAATCATTGGAGCTCCATAATGTCTCGAATGTCTCCTCTCAACCTAGTAACGAATGTTGAGACCGTTTGAGTTGGTGGTTCCTCCACTTCATAACGTATCATAAGCATTTAAAATTCTTGAACATACTTGTCAATAGTTTGGTCTCCTTATCTCAGCTTCTAAAGCCGAGTAAAAGTATTTTGAAGATAAGTTTTCCGCACGAATCTGTTTTTGAGTATTCTCTTCATCTCTAGCTAAGTATTAATCTCTCGATACCCCTCTTGTCTCCTCTTGGCCTGAAAATTCTTTCACCACATGGCGGCATATCCGAAGAACTTGATAGCAACAGTTCTCACCTTCTCATAATCCTCATACTGATAGCAATCAAACATATGCTCCAGCTTCTCTTCCCATTTTAGATATTCATCAGCATTCTCAGATCCATTGAAACTCGAAATTTGAAGCTTTACATGGTTGGATGCTCTAGGGACTCGTACATGCTCTTCTTCCTCATCTCCCATGCCTACCAAATCAATCCTTCTCCCCACTCATCCACCTACCCTTTTGCCTCGAACGGGTCGAGCTGGGTTATGACCTCTAACAGGCTGACCAACTTGTAGGGTATTTTGTGTGGCCTTAGTGGGTCGGCAAGACAATGTATGTACAGCTTGGGTTAAATCCACCAAGAGGTTAGCTACCTCATTAAGTCTCTTGTTAGGGCTTCTAGGAGTTCCCTGAGACTGTTGTCCATGGTGGATAACTCTACTATCATCGCTAGTACAACATTCATAATTAGGTCAGTCATTTTTCCTCACAGATTTAAAGCTCAAACAAACACTGCAAGAAATTAACAATTAACAACATAGTGCTCAAATGAATACAGTAACTTGTTCTGTTTCATAAACAAAACAGAGTATAACCGAACTTCAAAAACACACATCAACTTGAACAAAACCTCTGCTCTAATACCAAGATGGTGCGAACCGTGACCAAGAATAGACAAAACCAGTCGCTGGATGGGTCAAAGCTTGCAAAAAACTCAAAAGAACTGATGGAAGAAAGTACGAAAGGAATGATTGACAAATGAAAGGTAAGCAAAACCTACGAATAGGTCCATAAGATATGATGTATCAATGGAACTTCTGAGGACTCATAGAACAATTTGATATGATGCATGAATCGGTTCAGTGAGGTTGCTCTCCACCTAACCTTGCTCAAGGGTTAAGATAAGAGTGATGCCAAGAGTAAAAAGAGTGTTTACGCAAGAAAGAAAATACTCAAGTGTATTAAGGATAATCTAATTCTTTTTTTTACAACTATAAGTACAAGGATATTTATATCTATAAGTTAAGGCAACTTGCTTAAAAAGGAAAAGACAAAAGGGCATTTCCTAAGGAAATAATATACAAGATACAAAAGAGTAAAAATGAATATATAAGAAAAACAATAATTGGTGCAATAGATTGTATACATGATATTGTATACGTGGTGATACTACATTAGTAAGGTTATTAAAAGATATAGACAAAAAAGTACGAATAGTTGGCTTGTCTAAGTAAAGATGGCTTAGTCAGTCCAAAGTCTCTCTTTCTCGGTAAAGAAGATGCTGAGTCATTGATCAGCTCGAGCATAAGTAAGTAATCTTTAATTTAGCACACTACAGAAAGATAGACAATCATACAGCTTGGCATGAAGGGTGACTTAGCAAGGAAGTACTTAGCCTTGGTAAGGGTTGACTGGAACAGAAGGTTTCGTCATGCCAGTCTCTTTAGTCCTCGAGTTCGGTTGCGGGTCAAAGGTCTAGTAACCTGATTCCCATCAATAAGACTACCTAGATGCATATCGGTTCAGGGTTCATCCGTACTAACAGTCAGTAGGAGAGGACACGCTTAGTGGAATTAACAAGGTAGCTTTAGGGTTGGTTGGCTATAACTACACTGGCAACTACATCTATGAACGGTAGCTTTGACATCCTCGGGGGATGTTGGGCAGATTAGCCGTACTGTGGAAGTCAGGTGATAATTAATGAGCGAGATCCTGAGTAGAAGGATTGCAAATCCGCTCCTAGTGGATCAAGTGTTTTGTGAGCAAGATCCCGAGTAGAAGGATTGTGAATCCACTCCTAGTAGATCAAGTGTTTCATCTAAGCTAAGCCAAATGTTTAGAGGCTTATGTAGTCAAGGGCATCTCTGCTTGCTTAGCCCAAGTAGGAGGGGGAAGGGGGAGCCCTTATTGTTCCAAACTCCATCGGTCTGCTGCAATGGTCCTTATATACAAGGGGGTGCACTTTGGCATTTTACTCGACGTGGTGCCCGCCCGAGTCCTCAGAAGGATAGTTTCTTGCATTCTTTTCTCAAAGTTGGAGGTGAACGGGGAGTTTAAGTAAGCGAACAATCACCTCTAGGGGTAGTGGGCCTTAATCAGGGTTGGACCTCGAGTTGAGCAAAAATCAGGGATCAACATGTGCCCCTCTACTCTCCTTAACATCAAAGATGTAAGGGGAGCAAAAGAGCTTTGGATTTCAAGTTGAGGCTTAGGAGAAGTGCTACCGAGCTAGGTTTGTTCACTTCTAATTGTGATATGACACTTGTCATGTTAGGTCAAGCCGTCTAATCTGAGTAGTAGGATGCGATTGTTGGGGCACCCAAGGTGCCATGATTACTTTTCTTAGAAAGGGTGGTACACATTTATGGCTTTGTACAAGATGGCTACATGCATGTGCCCTGACATGGATGGCTACGTTAGCAATCCACGAGAGTACACCAATCTTGGCCGTTCGCCCAATAAGTGAGACATGTATGCGATTAGGATGCAACATACGTCCCTTCGGGGGGAATGTGCTCCGAGAGTGGGAGATATTGGTCAACTTCCCTTCTTGGTTGTGTATATAAGGGGGTTTAGGGGGCCTTAATTCTGCACTTTTATGATTCACTAAGTGGAAGCTCTTCCAAAATTCAAACTTGCAAGCTGATCTTTGTGTTTTGTTCCATTTAATTTTTTCCCAATCTTTGAAAATGGCAAATTAGAGTGCAATCATCTTTAAGGTGAGTCCTCATATGGGTCAATTTAAAAAATGTTTGATGAAGACTATAAGCAGGTAGTTGACAAAAAGTGTGGTAACCCTACTCCCCCTGAAGCAACGACAACAACAGTGGCAACAAATGAAGGTGATGGTATGCTTTTGACCTGGTTGGAGAGGAAGACCTAAGTGAATGGGTAGCCTTAAGATGTGTATGTGTCTAATGGCGAGGATAAGAAGGAAGAGGTGGCTCTTTGTACAACAAACACTAATGAGAATGTATGTGCTCAAGTCTGTTACAAGTCAGATGAGACACATTTCAGGTTAGTCAATTAGGCTATGAGGGAGGTACCTGGCTAGTGAGTGAAGCTGCTTGCACATGGGGAGAGGACCTTCAAGATAGGGGATCAAAGGTCTTTCTTGATGTATGAGAAGTCTTTCGAATTGGGGTTATAGATCCTATTCTTAGAGTTTTTAGTTGAAGTATTTAAGTAATTTTGAGTGGCACTTGGTTTTTTAAGTGCAAATGCATGGGCGCAACTACTCACGTTAGAGGTTATATGCTTATGGTAGCTATAGAGACCGACAGCTTGGTTGTTTAGGAACTTGTTCCAAGTGAAGAGGTTGTTGGATGGTTGGGTTTATTACTTCAGTTGAGGTGGTCCAATAAAAGTCTTTAATAAGTTGCTAAACAAAGTGGATCATTGGAAGGAACATTTCTTCTGTATCTGGACAACTAAGTGGCTGGATTTTCCGACAATTGGGAATGTACCTATCCTTAATAAGGTCATGAATTATCTGGGGATTGAGGATAATGTTGCGAGAAATGAGGTGTTGGCCCTTGGTGGGTGGAAAAAGCTTTGTCAATTGGCAATCTATTGTAAGTATTTCAAGGATAGGCCTTTGTTGGGGTTCAAGACTGGTATCATTTTACTCCTACTAAGGAGAGGTGGTTAGGTGTTTACCGTGTCACGTCATCATCCTCATTAGGGATGTTGAACCAGCTTATCTTTGGTGTAGTAAGTGCAACTATGTTTATTTGATTTATTGCACTACTTTTTGTTTGTTGTCGCACCTATGGAGATAGCTTTAGATAAGGTGAAGCAGAAGATTTTTGCTTTTCGAGCTATGCATGAGTTAAAAGAGGTGGAGGTTAGTAAGAAGAGGAAGTGCTCATCCATTGAAGAAGAGCAAGAAGAAAAGGAGTGGGCAATAGACTCTCCCAAAGGTGATGAGGCATACAACCAAGCAAATTCCTAAGGGTACCCCTATTCCACCAAGTATAGGTAATGGTTCGAGATAAGTACCCCTCATTGCTAGGGATATTGTTATCTAGGCTGAGTAGGTTGAAGTACCTCATTAGGCCTAGGAACACGTAGATTCGAAGGCAACTCCTCAAAACACTAGGGTCCAAGTGATAAAAGTTCCTGACGATGAGGAGCCTTGGCAATTGGTGCCTTGGGATAAGCAGCTCATGGTGCATCAGGAGCTACAATTTTCGATAAGCATAGGGGAGAGGCCTGTGTAGAGTGCTGAGGAACTGCAGGATAGGTTCGGGTGCTTATTAGATGGGCGAAGTGATTTAGAAGCCACAGCAAAGATGCTTAGGAGGCACAGTGAGGTATATTTCTTTCCTATTTGGTATAAGTGTTCCATAGTGACCTTTTAATAGAAGCAATTTTATGTTTGTTGTAGCTTTATGACATGTTCGAGTATGTGCTCACACATAACTGCAAGTTCCAGAGGTCAAGGAGGCGTGCTATGAGGCCTGAGGTAGGGCGGCTTGGGCCCTTGAAGAGGAGAAGAAGTTCAATGGGGATGCTTCTGTTAGGTGCACGAATTTGGAACTATAGTGTTAAGAGCTTGTCAAGTGCGTGTCAAAGTTGGGAGCCAAGTTAGAGGAGGCTAAGGCTTCTGGGGAGGAGGTCATCAAGTTGTAAGTAGAGCTCGAGGGAAAGAAGAAGGAGTTAAAGGAAGCTTAGGCAGGTCTTACTCGTAGGGAAGTAGAGTCGCTAGTGGGTCAAGGTTTGTCTGTCCAAGTGAAGTAAGACATCTTCTTCAAGATTGGACAACCCTTTTGTGGAGAAAGCATTAACCAACGTTAGCTTTACTGTTGCTGCAGAGGCTTGGAAGTAGGTGTTTGAGCATTTCCCTAGGGCAAACCTATCTTTTCTCAATTGGTTAGATGATCCCAAGGTGGTTGGCTTTGGTGAAAAGGGAAACTCCGGTGATGGTAGGGAGTCATCTAATGAGAGCTTTGCAGGTGGTGGGGAGGATAAGGAGATTGTTAGAGATGCTGACTGTAGAAAGCAGGAGCTACATAAGAATGTCATAGTTGATTAGGTTGAGGTGGCCTTAGCTGTTGTCCCTCTTGTTTTTGTTCCTTCTTTTTTTATTTGAGTCAGTCGAGGGGTGTGCTCGTTTTTCTTATATTTTGGGTTTTGGGGGGTGGGGTAGGGATACCAATCTTTAGCACACCACCTCCACCCCCCCTTCCTTTCATTAGTACATAATCAAGGTGCTTAATGGAATCGTCTTCATGCCTTTCTGAATCAATTATTGTATCCTTTCCTTGCTACTTTCTTATGCTGTGCTTTCTTATTCTTGTTGTTTCCAAGTTGGCCGACGGTTTAAGTCATTTGTATTGCTCATCCTTGTAGTGAGCCGAGCGCACATGGCAAAGAACATTGAAGGCTAGTGGCTTAGTTGTTCTTGGGGCTAGTTGAGCACCAGTAATAGCCATTTGATCTAGCTTTTCTCTATCGAAGTCCCCTATTCACTTCGCCACCTAATGTGGTTGGGCACGATGTATGGGACTAATAAGTTGGCTTGGGTGGACTTCCTTTGGCGTTGTGTGGTCTTTTAGGGGAGGTGTGTTTACTCATGTGTATCTTTCTTAATGTAATGTGATCTCGTAGGTTAGGCATGTCAACTGTGGTGTATCTTTTCTAATATCATGTTACCCCTTATGTAGGGAGTGCACTCAATGATTGTACTATCTTAGGCAGAGTGCGCTTAGCAAACATACCATCTTAGGTACAGTGTCTTTTAGAAGCTATTAATGCTAGTATGATGCATTAACATCCCTGCAGAGGTCGATTGGGCTTTCTTTGCTTCTAGGCCATCGGATGAATGCCGTATTGATGGTCAAGATTAACTCGAGCCCTCTATATAAAGGATGCATGGGTTCTCCATCGCCGAGTTAGTTGAGAGCTACCCTTAAAGCTGTGGGTTAGATTTTCCTTGGTTATGAGTAACTCGAGGGTAATCAGAGTGATAGAGAGGGTTTATGAGCTCAGGAAGAGAGTCCTGATGTCTCCTTTTGAGTTGTGATTGTAAGGTGTAAAGAATTAATTGGTGTTGAGGGGTATGTCCTAAGTAGTGACCGGAAGGTGTACATGTACCTCTCGATTAGGTCTCTGTTTGAGCCATAGTCGGCTGTGCGAAGACGAAACCAAGGGTTTATCTTCTTAACTAGTTGAGGTAACTCAGCATGGGGACCTTTGTCTATACGAGGTTGTGGGCAGAGCCTTTAGGCATTGCTTTTTAAGCCTATATGTAGGTGGGGGTTATCGTAGTGATTACAACGGTGGAGGAGGCCTCTTTCTTGGCCTCGGTTTCCTGACTAGGCAAATTAGAGGAGCATGAAGTGACATCCTTGAGCCTTCTCCATTGTTCTATGGGTAACCTAAATGGAGTGGCTAGATCAATTGTCCCCATTCTCTTTAGGTTGCTTCCGTAGATAGTCAACTCACTTGGGTGGAATGGGGACCTTCCTTTGGAAGTTGAGAGCCGTTAGGGCTCGGAGCTCAGCTCGGTTGAAACTTAGCGATGTAGTCACTCTTGTCTTGATGGAGGCTATGGGATGAGTCAAAATTGAGAGCAGTTCCTCTTAGAGAAGAGCTCGGTACAAGTGGCGGAGTTAAAGTCGAGAGTAGATAGGAAGACCTCTTCTTGGTCAGTAGGGTAGAAATGGCCTCTATAATTTTACTTTTGTTGTTGTATGTACTCAAGGTTAGGATGCCAACTTGGAAAGCCTTATACTCTGCTTTTAATTAATGAAATGTCTATTTTCTAAATATGCTTCCTTGTGTACTTCTGCTTAGGTCGCTTTTCTTCTCCTTTTATTTATTAGCATGATCTAGCACTTGAGAACAAGAGGCATTTCGAAATGTTAACATCATTATCAACTTAAGGTGTGCATTTAGGGACAATAATCGACCCAAGGTCGTGGGCATAGTGTAAGCCACAGCTCGAGAATAGATGCAACCTATGGTGTTAGCCCAAATACTAACTTGCAACACATACTCAGGGATGGGAACTAACCTGAGGTTGCGAGTGTGGTGTAAACCACAGTTCGAGAATAGTCACAACCTACAATGCTAGTGTAAATACTAACTTAAGGTACATGCTCGAAGATGAAAATCAACCTAAGGTTGAGAACTCAATGGGGATTGATGCTCAACTGTAAGTTTATGGCCTTATAATGTTAGTATTTGTGCTAACATAGGGTGCGCATTCGAGGATAGAAATTGACCTGAGGCTGTAGCTTGGCACAAGTGAGTGATATACAAAAGAGAGAGACAAGTTTAAGGAACTCTTTGTTTTATTAATTACGATAATGTTTATAGATGTTCCTTACCATGCTATGACAGTTAGTAAAAATAAGTTCTCAAATTGTTGGCGTTCCATGCCTTGGGGATGGACTCTCCGTTTAAGGTTTCTAGCTTATAAGCTCCTTTCCCTGTGTCCTCTACTGCTAGTATTGGATATGCTTAATTGGGGTAAGCTTACCTTGCCCTTTGATCGAACTAGTAACCTCTAATTTTCTACATACTAGGTCTATAGGTTAGAAAACCTTATGCTTTACTTTTTGGTTGTAATATCGAGTAGCTTGCTATTGGTAAGTCGTTGTTCAGGCTCATGCAATGTTACGCACCTCCTCAATAGTATTGAGGCTCACCTGTAGGGCTATGTGATTGGTGTTGATATTAAAGTGTTGTACCCTACCAGTAGGCAGCCTTAACTTGATTAGGATAATAGCTTTTACTCCGAACATAATACAGAAAGGAGTTTCCCTAGTAGAGGTCTCGTGTCTCGTATGATATCCCCAAAGTATGTTTGGGAGTTCATTAGCCCACCTACTTCCTACTCGCTCCACCTTTTTCCTGAGGTTGTTGAGGACAATTTTGTTGATAGCCTTAACCTAGCCGTTAGTCTAGCGTAGCGTAATCAAGGTGTAGTGAAGTCTGATGCTATGTTTGATATGGACTCATAAGTGAACACACGAACCTAATATCACGCATAATCAAAGGGGTGGGTCCAAGCTGCACAATGGCTTTCACTCGCTGCTAGTCTATGCTCGAATGGGCTAAATAAGAGTAGCTCAAGAGAAAGCAAGATGATACTTAGCTCAAGAGAAAGCAAGATGATACTTAGCTCAAGAAAAAGTTCAATGTATTCTTTTGTATGATGTTCATTGCGGTTGTTATATTATATGACTATTTATAGTGCTTTGTTAAGGCAAGTTCTATGTTACAGATAATTACAAAAATGAATCTCTATTTGCTAAATAAAAAGAAGAAGAATGTATAGGGAAAGCATGAAATCATGCATAATGAACATCCTTTATCAAAAAGGACAATACAGTTGTCAGAAAGGACATTGCGTGCATGTTTGCACGTTTTTATTCTGGGATTTTGATAATGTTGTGAGTAGAGTAGGGGCAGTCCTCTAATCAAGCTTGTCTAGCATCGGCAACTTAGTGTCCTGATGGCTGTGGTTGGACAGGAGATGGATTAAGCGCAACTCACATTTGGGTCAACTTTGGATGGATGACCATTTACAATTTTCGACTCAGCCTCGACACTCTGGAGATGATTGTTTGCCTGGTTTGGCTCTTTTATTAGGGTATAGGGAGGGGTCAGCTTTAGGTATGGGCTAATCACCTTAGTAGCTTGCTGGATGGTGTGGAGAGTAAAGTAGCTTGGAAAATCAGACTGAGGAAAACACTGCTCCTCGGCACTTGACTCTCCTCGGACAGCTCGGCGGACCATGTGTGAGAGTCCTTTTGCTTGGGAGCGAGTGATCGGTTCTTGATCGCTATTAGTGTTTGTCATAGAATTCTTTGAACCAATTGTTGTTGAATTGTCTTCCATTATTGGTGATTAAGCTAAATGGCAATCCAAAGCAAGAGAGTATGTGAGTGAGTACAAACCCTTCATTGAATCTAACTATGAGGGTCGCAATGGCTGATGCTTCAGTTTACTTGGTGAAGTAGTCATGTAAACCCCGCAAATTTAGCTAGTTAAGAGTATGTTTTAAATAAGTACATATACATATATAATACGTGTAATATATATAGTATATATATGTATATATAATACCGTAATTTAAGAATTTACAATAACATAAACCATAAATTATATATTATAAGTATTGGAATATATATATATATATGTGTGTGTGTGTATGTATAATCGTGAGGTACATAAGAAAATTAGGAAAATATACCCAAAATAATAAAAATAACAAATATATAATTTAAATAATTAGTAACTTATAAATATGTTAAGAAAAAAAAAACGAAAATAAATATTTTATAATTTTTTAATTTAAATAATAATTTTTGTGATATTTTTGTATCATAATTTAAGTTACGAGTCACAACGTCCAAAACAAACCTCATTATGAGAAAATGCGCTCGAAAACAATCAAAATGGACTATAAGTTCATAACGATCCGAGCTAAAACGAAAAAGTTATACACGATTCGATAAAAAGCTCGAATCGATGATTGCACGTAAGTCAATAATCGATTTAAGTAAATAGTACGATTTAGCATACTAGATTAGTTATTCCCAAACTTATTACTTTCCATATTTCCTTAATGTTAGGTGATCCTGAGATCGAAACCGACTTACTTTTGGATTAATATAATCCCTGACATCATTTATGACCAAGTGAGTACTCCCGATGACTCTATACTTATTTTGTGCTTGTAGTTAGTGCACATGAATTAAAGATTAATAACTTGATGCATGGGGTTCGGGTTATGCATGTGACTGCTATTGATTGATTACTGTGCAAAATACTGTTAAATGTGATTATATAATTAGTTGTTGCATTATTTGGATGATTTGTTGATAATGTTTGACCACCTCATAAATTGACTTAATCCTATTCAACCAAGCAAAAATTAAACGGATCATGCATAGATCACGAGCATTGCATATAATGTTCCGGCCGTCACCTCACGCGGTTGGTAATGAGGGGCCTTGGAAGGGATGGATTCCCACATGATTTGATTAGTACAGTGCAGGAGCATTGGTACAACGAGACCTTACCCTTCGCTCGCGGGTTTTATTGGCGTCGGAGACGCTAGCCGTGGGTGGCTGAGGGTCGCGTCTAGAGACAACCGCTGTAGGGTGTGAGCGTGGACTGCGTGAGCCCGTTCACTGCTAGACCTGGTTATTTGTATACTATTAACTGATGGAAGTATAACCCTGTTCTATGAAATAGGGAATTCCTATATAATGATATGAGGGTAAAAACTCAGGTGCTAGAACTCGGTTGTGATTAGTGCCGATGTATCTCTAACCTTTACTTCGAAGGGCGTTAAATTCCGATGTTATATGCAATACCGGTCAACTGCATATATATATTGTTTGGTATACTGCTTGTTCATGCATTAATATGTTTGTTAATAAACTGTTTGATAACTTGTTTGTTGGTATAGTACGAGGGTTAACTCACTAAGCTCCTGTAGCTTACTCCCCAATAGTTTTCGTTTGCAGGTTGCTAGATGATCAGGCATGGGTTAAGAACTGAGGGTTGAGTGCCAACGTCGAGATGCATAAAAGTTAGATTTTGAGGACAGACTATATGGTTCATTTATATATAGTTATTAATACTACATTTAAATTTTGTGACTTTAGTAAGTTTGAGTTTTATACTTTACTACCCAATCTTATTATTTGGTAGGGGATACCGATTCTCTGCGGTTCTGTTGGACTGTGGCTTATCGGATATCTATAGTCACATATATGTGGTTGTAAGTTAATTAAATAAAAACTTTAGTGACTAATTATTTAGAATCTTGCAATCTCTGACTTGCAAGATGATTTTCAAATCATGGGTGCACACATGATATGAAAATTTTGAGCAATCCTACTAGGCCCCCGTTAGGGTCATGACAAGTCAACTGCCACCAAGATAAATTATTGACCTGACGACACCTTTAGGAAAGGTTCGAGGATGTCTAATCCCCATTGGGCGAATAGGCATGGGCTCATCAGGGGGTAAAGCTCTGAGCTGGGAGCATGAGTGATCAAGGCAGGCTTTTGGCATTGATAGCATTTTTAGGCTACGGTTTTGACATCTTCCTTCGTTATTGGCCAATAATAACTATCAAAGACTCTACAACCATTGGATTTCTATCAAAGACTCTACAACCATTGGATTTCTATCTCAAAACACACGTTAGTAATTCGTTCCATCTTCTAAATAGTACGTCATTTCTAATAGATTATTTAAGAGTTTTTTTATAGCAGAATCAGACTTTGCAATTGCATTCATAGGCTTTCTCTTACTTTCGATATTTCGTCCTCAACTTCAAACTCTTCAAACTTTGTGAATTTATAATCAATCAGGTATGGTTCACAACGTAATTCGTTGACTTATCCTTTCATTCTGAAGCAATGGAGACTACGGCCTCCCTCTCCCCCTCCCCCTCCCCCCCAAAAAAAGGAGTGGGACGGCATGTTCCTCAAGTAATTCGGTTAATAGTATAGTGGAGCGATGGGACAAACTCACCTGAATCAATTCCTTCACAGTAGATACCTACCCAAATAATAAGGAGGGAAGATCTATGACTTGGTATCTGTACAATAATATAGTCTACTTTCGCGATTCGCCAGATGGAGCAGTTAGTGCCACCAATAAGGTCCTTGTTTCGAAATATAACAAGTATTGGCAGGACCTTCCAGGGGCATGAAATCTTCAGAGGCCAAGAGAAGAGGAAAGAGTGTGTTTTTCGAGGGAGCACGGGTTCCACATTTATCTCAAGTATCTTGATTTTAGACTATGCTTCTCTTTCTTGGCATTCATCAAGTAGTTCTTCAGTTATTTTTTAGTTGTACCGAGTATGTTTTCACAGAATACATATTGGCTTATAGTAGCTTTCGAAATAATCTGTGAAGAGGTTAAAGTAAAGGCTATGCCTCAACTATTTTGGTACTTTTTTACGATTAGGCGGCAACCTGACGGTTGGTACTTTGCCATTAAAAGGCATGGGCAAAAGTTCATGGATGGGTTGGAGTCTAAGATCCATAAGTGGGACGACAAATTCGTGTCTATTGTTTCAAATGAAGAGTTAGATTTCTAAACTCAATGGATCGTGCCAATCCGTACCAAGGACATAGAGTTGATGCCAAATGATACCGTTGCGGTAAAGAAAATTCAAGAAAGGAGGAAGAACAAAATGTTCTTCTAAGATGCCGAGAGAATAATAAGGCGTTATGAGAGCAAAGAGGCTAAATGAGTAATCGCCATGTTGAGTATAACTATAAGAAGAAAGTTGATCTCGTGACTTGGGGGAATAATTATTGCCTTTGAGCCTTGCTTGGCACAGAGATGTAAGTCTGTTCTTTTTCCTTGCATTAATATTAATATGTCTACTTCATATTATAGATATGAGTGCTGGTGAGATGAATCTTGCTAAGCTATTAGCCTAAGCCAAGGCTAAGAAGTCAAAGGTTGACAAGTGTACGACCACCACTATTAATACCACTCGGCCAACTGCTGTCAAGAAAGTAGTAAAGGAGGGCGTAGTGAAGCAGGCGGCAGCCCCAAAAAAGACATCCCAATAGGCTGAGAAGCAAAAAGGGAGCGAGAAGCTTGGGTTGGCCAAGGTTGCTCATACTAAGGTACCTCCTACTGAGAACATCCCATCCGTTGTGGACATGAGAAAGGGTAGTTGAGAAATCTAACCCTAAAATGAGGCCAAAGCTACCATAGTTGCTGAAGGGTCATCACTTATGATGGAGGCGGTGTCGAGTACTAACAAGAGGAGTGGGAAGGAACTTGTTGGCCAACCCCTTGCCAAGAGGTCCAAAGAGTTGGATGAAAGGACAAAGGAGGCCATGCGTAACAAAGCTCTTGGCATCAATAGTGCTGAATTCTTACTGAACATAGAGGTCAACGAGTACTTCATCCCTTGTTGGAGTCACACCGTCCTATATATCGACTCAACCTTAGGCGATAGGACAAAATCTTTGGCTTTGATGGAAGGTATCATTCTTCCTAAGGATAAAGAAATCATGAAGGAAGACATCGACAGGGTTGGCGATTGTAATAAGGCTCATATCGTGGCCAAGTTGTATGATATAAATACCTATAGCATCCTTTCAACTATCGAGTTTGTTTGATTGTTAATACTCTTATTTGTTTTCAGATAAGTAGCCACATTCTGATAGATTTGGACGAAGCCGACAAAGAAATGAAGAAGGTAATTTCAATAATAGTCTTCATATATTCTGCTAGGTCATCTAGAATATTCACCATTTTAAATCGACTTATTGTAGAAAGTTGAAGATGCATACATTCCTCTAAAGCCTAGATTGTTGTTGTCAAGAATGTAAGAATAAGGGCTGAGATGGAGGTTAGGAAGTATCAAGAAGAATTGGCTGCCAAGAAGTTGGCACATTCTTTGGCTACCAATGAAGTCTCAAACCTTAAGGCCAAAGTTAAGGAGTAGTATAAGGAAGCTGAGAGCTTGAAAGAGGAGTTGTAGAAGAAAAAAGAAGAGTGCTAGGGTTTGGGCTAAACTCCTTGCAAAATGAGCAATGGGGAAGATAAGCTTAAGGTGCAAATCAAGGAGCTGGAGAGTAACTGATGTGAACCATGACTAAGAACAGACAAGGTTGGTCTTTGGATGGGTCTAAGCTTGTAGAAAGCTCAAAAGGAAAGTGATGAGAAATGTGTGAAAGGATAAATGTGAATGAAGAGTAAGCAAAAACCTATGAGTATCTCTAGAGAATATGATGCACCAATGGAACTTTCGAAGACTTACGACATAATTTAATATGATACATGAATCGATCCGGTAAGGTTACTCCCTACCTAGCCTTGTTCAAAGATTAAGATAAGAGTGATGCCAAGAGTAAATAGGTAGTGTTTACACAAAAAAGGAAAATACTCAAGTACGTTAATGATAATCCATCTGGTTTAGCTATAATTACAAGGGTATTTATACCCATAAAGTTAGGGCAACTTGCTGAAAAGGGAAAAGACGGAAAAGGGTATTTCCTAAGGAAGTAATGTACAAACTATAAAAGGGTAAAAATGAATATTCAAGAAAAATAATCATTGGTCTAACAAATTATACACATGATTCTGTATACATGGTGATGCTGTATTGGTGATGTCATTGGAAGATGTGAACAAAAAGTACAGTTAGTTTGCTTATCCGAGCTGGGGTGCTTTCTTTCTCGGTATCTCGACAAAGGTGATGTCAAGTAAGTGATTGGTTAGGCATGAGTGAGAATGAGGGTTAGCTGTTGTCTCAACCGTTCGCTTCTCGACACACTATCTATGAGAAATAAGCAGTCATCTAGCTTGGCATGAAGAATGGGTTAGTTAAGATATACTTAGCCTTAGTAGGAGTCGGTCGGAGTAGAAGAATGCATCTTGCTAGGCCTTCCAGTCTTCGGGTTCAACTGCGGGTCAAAGATTCAATAGCTTGATTCCTATCATTTCCTCCAGGTTAATTTGGATTTGGGATCAAATTCGAATGGTCTTCGATCAGCTCTCTCTCGGGTTGATAGAGATTAAGGCCGACAATGTTGAAGGTGTTAAAAACCCCATGATCTTCGGGTAGCTCCAATCTATAGGTGTTATCATTAATTTTCTAAAGGATTCTGAACGGTCCTTTAGCTCTGGTAGATAATTTGTTCCTCCTCTTGCTTAGAAACTGTTCCTTGCTGAGGTATAGCTATACCAAGTCTCTTTATTGGAATTGTTTAGCTATCCTACCCTTGGTTTTCTCTCGTATTCTTTTAGCAACTTGGTCAATGTGCCAAGTAACTTTGTCATAGATATGCTGAAGGGATTCTGCTCTAGCTCTTGTGTCTGGGTCTTCTTGCGTAGGCATAGGTACGGGATGTGATCGAAGGGCAACTTGGGATTGAAACCATAGATAACCTTAAAGGGAGGTTGCTTGTTAGTGTCATGTACTATTCGATTGTAAGCGAATTTGACCACCGGCAAGCAAACATCCTAATTAGCCAAGTTTTTGCCTACTATAACTTAGAGTAGTGATCCCAATATGTGATTAATCACCTCTATTTGGCCATCAGTCTAAGGGTGCAAGAAGTACTGAATAGTAGTTTGGTCCCCATCCGATGCCACCAGGTCCTCTAAAAATGGCTCAAGAACTTTAAGTCTTTGTCGAAGACTACACTTTTCGGTACGCCATGTAATTGTACAATTTCCTGCAAGAAAAGAGAAGTAATAACCAAAGCATTGTTAGTTTTGGCACAAGGCACAAAGTACACCATCTTACTGAATCGATCTACCACAACTATTACAAAATCTTTGCTTTGGGCAGTTCATGGTAATCTAAGGACAAAGTCCATGCTCAATTTAGTCCATGGTTTTGTTGGAATAGGCAAAGGTATTGCTTTCCCTTTTTCATCTAGGCACTTAGCCCTTTTGCATATGTCATAACAATTTGGTGCACATCTTGCCTCATCCTAGGCCAAAAGAACTGACCACTTAGCAACTTATATGTCCTTTTCTGCCCAAAATGTTAGGACAATCCTCCATTGTAAGCTTCCTTAGTCAGCAACTCCTTCGGGGAACAAGTTGGCAGACATAATTTTCTACCTTGGAACAAGTAGCTATCCCTTACGTGATTCTCATCCATTGTTCTTCCATCGACGCATCATATAACTATGGGTTCAAAGTGTGGATCCTCAGAATATTGTTCTTTAATACTTATAAATCCAAACAATCTAGTCTGTAGTTCATTCAGAAGCACATGTCTTCTTGAAAGAGCATCTGTAACTACATTGCTCTTTTCGTGTTTATATTTTATTACAAAATTGAATCCCTCAAGGAATTTTACCCATCTTACCTATCGCTTAGACAACTTTTTCTAGCTTCAAAGATACCTTCGAGATTTATAGTCAGTGTAGATGACAAACTCTCTCGGCAATAGATAATGCCGCCATACTTACAGTGCTCAGATTAGTGCTAAGAGTTCTTTATCATACATAGAGTAATTTAATTAAGGTCTTTTAAGCTTCTCATTGTGGAAGGCAATTGGTCGACCTTCTTACATTAGGACAGTGCCTATTCTAATGCTTGATGCGTCACATTTCAACTCAAATATTTTCTCGAAGTCAAGTAGAGCTAATGCTGAGGTGAAGGTCAATCTTTCTTTTATCTCAGCAAAGCTCCTCTCATCCCTTTCACCCCATCGGAAGTTGGTGTTTTTCTTCGTTAGCTCAGTAAGTGGTGTGACGAAGGTGCTGAAATTCCTGATGAATCTTTTATAGAATGAAGCTAGTCTATGGAAATTTCTTACGTCGACACAGTTAGTGGAAGTCGACTACTCAACAATAGCTTGGATCTTCTTATCATCCATTCGTAAGCCTTATCCATTGACTACATAGCCCAAGAATACCACTTCCTCTTAGCAAAAGCAACATTTCTTGAGATTGCTAAATAGTCTCTTGATATGGAGGACATTCAATACAATACAGAGGTGTTCATAATGACTCGGTATGTTGGCACTGTAGATTAGGATGTCATTAAAGCACACCATGACACACTTCCTTATCAGATGTCTCAACACATCGTTCATCAGTCTCATGAAAGTGCTCGGAGCATTTGATAAGCCAAACGGTATGACCATCTATTCATATAATCCATATCAAGTCTTGAACGCAGTTTTCCACTTGTCTCTTAGCCTCATGCAGATTTGATGGTAGCTAAACTTAAGATCAATTTTGTTGAAAATCTTGGTTTTACTCAGCTCATCCAGCATGTCCTCTAATCTCGGGATTAGATACCTATACTTGATTGTGATCTTGTTTACGGCTCGGCTATCAACACACATTTGCTAGGTTCTATCCTTTTTCGGCACTAGAAGTGCCGACATAGCACAAGGGCTAAGACTTTCCTTAACATAACCTTTCTTTAGTAGTTCATTGACTTGTTGTTGGATTTCAAAAGCCTGTTCGGGACTCATTCGGTGAGCATGCTTAATCAACAAGCAACATCCCTTTGGGTAACTCTTTTGGGAATAGATCGGCATATTCGTCCACTAGTGCTCTTACTTCCTAGGGAAGCTCACCTCGTTCCCTCATCTCGAACAGGTGCCTGACCAACATTAGGGTTGGCTCATTAGCATTGATGGGTTTTCGGAGTTCAACTCTACTCATCACCAGAGCCTTCTTCAATCTGCGAGCAAGTTTAGTCTGTAGTTTGTTAACTTCTCTCGATAGCATTGGGTTCAGTGTAATCTTTTGGCCATCCTTCTCGAACATATACGTATTCTTGTACCCATTATGGATAACCCTCTTATCAAATAGCTATGGTCGGCCAAGCAGCACGTGAGGCACATATGGGTAGCACATCACATAGAATCTCATTGGAGTAATGTTCGATTGCAATTGGCAGTAGTATTTATTGAGTAACATGAAGTGCTCCCTTCTCACTCAGCTAATGCAACTTGTACGACCTCAAGAATGCAATAGTCGGCAATTTCAACCTTGTGACCAAATTGGTCAATGCCACATTGGTACAACTTCTACTATCAATGATTAGTACGGTTACCTAATTGTTCACTCTACATTTGGTATGAAACAAATTCTCCTTTTACTCCTCCTCTCGCAAAGGTTTGATGTTCATTGTGTGTCAGACAGCCAAGGCCAGCTAGTTTAAGTCCTCGGCGAACATATCCTCTTCAATCAGTTCTTTCTTAGCATCTTCTTTCTTGACATGGTTCTCCTCCTCCTCGGGTTCTTTATTAGTGCTGTCTACTTCTAGCTTTGGGATGTCTCCCTTAATGACCATTGTCCATCGATTTGGGCACTATGCACTTGATCTGGCTCGTCTTCCTACTAGAGCCTTGCCTTTTCTCATAAGTTTAGGTTAGCACATCTCCATCGGGTCGGCCTTTCTGCTTGGCTAGGACATCCATCTTTCGAAATTGCTCGGCACTCGACTGAACTCGGTGGCTTCCTTGTACTAGTCGGCAATCTAAGCGGTACTAGGCTCCTTCTCTGTCTCTCTACTCGTGGGGCTATTCTAATGGTTTCATCCATTGTGGTGAATCATTAGAGCTCCACAATGTCTCAGATGTCACCATACAACCCAGTAAGGAATCTAAAGATTATTCGTGCTGGTGGTTCCTCTACTTCACATCGAATCATGAGCATTTAGACTTCTTGAATATACTAATCAACTGTTCAGCCTCCTTGTCTCAACTCTTGAAACCGAGTGAAAGTATCCTATAGATAAGTATCCAACACAAACTTATTCCTTAGTATTCTCTTTATCTCAGGCCATGTATTAATCTTTCAGTAACCTTCTTGCCTCTTCATAGCCTGGAAATTCTTCCACCACACGGTGGCATATCCAAGGAACTCAACAGCAACTGTTCTCACTTTCTCGTAATCCTTGTATTGATAATAGTCAAAAGCACACTTCACTTTCTCTTCCCACTCTAAATATTCATTAGCATTCCTAGATCCACTAAGATGATGTGAATCGTAACTAAAAACAAACAAGGTAGTTGCTGGATGGGTCCAAGCTTGTAGAAAGCTCAAAAGGAAAGTGATGAGGAATGTGCGAAAGGATAAATACGAATGAAGAGTAAGCAAAAGCCTATGAACAGCTCTAGAGAATATAATGCACCAATGGAACTTCTAAGGACTTATGGCACAATTTGATATGATGCACGAATCGATCCTGTTAGGTTACTCCCCACCTAGCCTTGCTTAAGGGCTAGGATAAGAATGACGTCAAGAGTAAATAGGTAGTGTTTACGCAAGGAAGGAAAATCCTCAAGTGTATTAATGATAATCCATCTAGTTCAGCTATAATTATAAGAGTATTTATACCCATAAGTTATGGTAACTTACCTAAAAAGGAAAAGACGAAAAATAGTATTTCCTAAGGAAGTAATGTACAAGATACAAAAGGGAATATTTAAGAAAAAGAATAATTGGTCTAACAAATTCTACACATGATTCTATATACGTGGCGATACTGTATTGGTGATGTCATTAGAAGATGCAAACAAAAAGTACGGTTAGTTTGCTTATCCGAATTGGGGTAGCTTAGTTAGTTTGGACTCTCTCTCCCGGCATCTCATCAAAGGTGATGCCGAGTAAGTGATTAGCTAGGCATGAGTGAGAATAAGGGTCGGCTATTGTCTTGGCTGTTTGCTTCTCATCACACTATCTATGAGAAATAGGTAGCTATCCAACTCGGCATGAAGAACGAGTTGGTTAATATATACTCGGCATCGATAAGAGTCGACTGGAGCAAAAGAATTCATCTTGCTAAGCCTTCCGATCCTCGAGTTTGGCTACGGTCAAAGGCCTAGTAGCTTGATTCCTATCGCCAACAATACAAGGTTGCAAAGCCATGTTACCAAGTTAGAGGAAACTATGAAGAGAGGACCCTTTGTTAAAGAGGCACTAGACATTGTCATTCCTAGTTGGCAATATGAGAAACTATTGCGAAAGAAGTTATTGGAGGGGGTCCAGGTGGCAAGAGAGGAAATCCTTAAGCTTCACCTTGATTATGATCTCTTGTACCTAGATTTTGCTGATGTTGACGACAGAGTTAGTAGCTGTGATGACGACAATGATGAGGAATCAAGCGCCGAGATTGCTGTGAGGGTTGATAACGAAGCTCGTGTTGAGGATCGGGGGGAAGATGAAGAATGTCTATCAAAGGAAATCCCTTATGAGTGAAAAGAAAAATCCACCTGTTCTGAGACCTCAAGTGCTAAAAAAGAAATATGCTCCAAGAAGGCCCTAGCCTTTGATCTAAAAATTACTTCTGCTCACTCTGAAAATTGGTCGTAGGATTGTCTTGTAATTTTATTTTTTATATGGTCTGCTTTAGGTTGAATAATTGTTATTATATTGTAATGAATGAGAATTGATAAGTTTGAGTATTTCTAGCACATTTTATTTCACGCACTATGTTGTTAATTGTCATGTTTTATTTCATACACCCTACTCTTATAGCATGTTTCATTTCATTTGGCTTTCTTGTATCTTAAATAAATTATTGTCTGTTAGCCATTTGAGACGTAGACTAGCTGTTTTACTCGGCTGTAGGATTGATTTATAAAGTTCGTTAACTGCGATAGGCTAGAAATCTTGTCAGTTCATTCACCATGTAGTTTAAACTTATTAACTCGTTAGTCATAAATAGATTAAAAAACAAAATAGAACTTCAAATATAATTCTCACAAACAAGTAGGTTGTTGCCTTACAAAGAAGTAGGCTATTGCCTTACAAATGAAATGGAAATGAACATCATCTAAAGGATTGATTAAAATAGAGTTTTAGATTCTCAGCATTCCATGCTCGAGGGATGATTGATCAATCCAACCTTTCTAATCGATAGGCCCCCTCACTAACGACTTCTCAGACCCTAACAGGGTCCTCCTAACTTGCATCGAGCTTTCCTTAACTTTCTCATGTGCCAATTGCTTCTAGCTTTTAGCAAACCAAGTCCTTAGATTGAAAAACCTTATGCTTTACATTTTGATTATAATACCTAACTACTCTATGCTGGTATGCCGTAACCTTTACTCTCGCAAAATCTCTAATTTCTTTAATTGTGTCCAAATTTGTTGTTAATCCAACTTAATTAACCATTACATCAAAATTCTATGTTGGTAGATTAGATAGATCTAACTCAATCAACAAAACTGCTTCCGTACCGTATGCTAACCTGAAGGGTGTTTCCCTTATTGCGGTTTTGTGGGTGGTTTGATACCCCCATAAGACATTCAGTAGTTCATTAGCCCATCTCCCCTTAACTTGATTAACTTTCCTCCTTAAATTGTGCAATATGGTCTTGTTGATAGCTTCATCTTGTCCATTAGTCTAAGGGTGTGCTACAAACGTGTAGTTCAAGCGAATGTTATATTTCTTACAAAATGCTTGGAACTTGTTGTCAAACTATGGGCCATTGTCCATAATTATCATCAAAGGAACTCTAAATCTTGATATTATGGAGTTGAAAACAAATACCTCCACTTTCTGTTTGGTGATCCTCATTACTGCCTCGGCCTTTGCTCAATTTGTAAAATAATCCATAGTAACAATGACAAATTGTCATTGGGCTATAGATTTTAAAAAGGGTTTAAGAATATCTAACCTTCACTAAGCAAATGGCTAAGAACTAGATAGGCAACATAATTTAGTTGAAGGTGCATAACTCGGTGCTTTACACTTTTGGCACTGTAGACAATGTCAAACAGCTATCCTTACCTCTTCTTTCATGGTCAACCAATAGTAGCTGAGTCGTAATGCGCGGACGTACAGTGTTTATGCTTTTACGTGGTTACTGCATATACCATCGTGTAGTTTAGATAACACTGGCTGAGCGCCTCTCAGCGGAAGGCATCGAAGATAAGGTTGTGATATGCCGTGTTTGTACAACTGACCATCTATCAACGTGTAATTCATAGCTTGATAAACCAATCTTTGCGCTTCTTTCTTGTCATCAGGGAGGGTATCGTCTCTTAAATAATCTACAAGGGGCTCTATCCAAGACTCTTCTCTTGGGCAAAGAGCTAATTTGTAGCTTTGTAAGACAGTGGATTAACTTTTTTATGGGAGAAATTTAACAAAAAGTTTGTCACTTAGGTTAGGAAATGCCATACTAGCCAACTTAGACAACTTATCGTCAACAATATTCTTACTTCTTAGAACCTTATGGATTGAGAAAGATTGAAATTCTTCTGCGAGCATTCATACCACTAATAGGTACTTGCTCATTTCTTCTTCTCTTGCCGCATAACTTCCAGTGACTTGATTCACCACCAATTGTGAATCAGAGAACACTTCGAATGTCTTGACACTAATCTCTTTCGCTGGTTTAAGTCCAATAATCAGAGCTTCATATTTCACTTTATTGATGCTGGTTGGGAATCCGATTTTTAAAGTAGAATTAACTTTGATGTTGTGAGGGCCTTGAAGAACAAGGCCCGTAGCACTTCCTTCTCTTGTGAAAGAACCATTCACATAAAGGTACCATATAGGTTTCTCAACAATCTCTACACTATCTTCCTCAATAGTTAATTCGGCTAAAAATCTGCTAATACTTGAGCTTTTAATGCCGTTTTAGGTTTATATCGTACATCATAGGCACTTAGCTCTAAGGCATATTTCATCATTCTCCTAGAGGAGTCTAGCTATTGCAATGCCTACCGCAATGGCTGATTAATAAGGACTATGATTAGGTAAGCCTTGAAATACGGTTTTAATTTTCTTGTTGAGAGAACTTTGCTAAGACAAACTTCTTAATTTTCGTGAATCGATACGCTGGCCCTTGCAAGACATGACTCACGTAATAAACAGATCGATGCTCTTTGCTATCATTTTGGACTAATATGGAAGAAAGAGCTCAGCAGCTGATCAATAAGTACAAATATAAATTATCTCAAGAGGTGGGTATCGAAAGTATTGGGGGTGATGCAAGGAATTCCTTGAGATCATTGAAAGCCCTTTTACAATCATTAGACCATTTGAATTCTTTTGGATTTTTTAAGATTTTAAAGAATTCTACACACCTATCCTCACTTATCAACACAAACCGATTAAGGGCAATTATTCGCCTAGTGAGTTCCTATACTTCCTTGACCATACAAGGAGATTTCATGTTTATTATCACCTCAATCTTTCTCTAGTTGGCCTCAATGCTATGTTGAGTGACCATGCATCCTAAAAACTTTCCTAAAGTTGCGCCAAAGATGCATTTCCACTGGTTAAGTTTCATGTTGTATCTCCTGAGAGTAGTAAATGTCTCCTTAAGATTAACAAGATGTCGATCCTCTGTTACCCTCTTCGCAATAATGTTGTCGACATATACTTCAACATTTCAATGAATCTTGGGTTTAAACATCTTAGTAATAAGTCTTTGGTAAGTTGTACTGGCATTTTTCAACCCATCAATGTATAACAATACGTTCCAAAATTGGTAACAAATGACATGTGAACTTCATCCTCCTTATCTATCTTAATTTGGTTGTAACTCAAGAAAGCATCTGTAAAAGAGAGCACCGCATGTCCAGTTGTTAAATCTACCATCTAATCAATTTTTGGTAGTGAAAAATAATCCTTAGGATAGGCCTTGTTAAGATTTGTAAAGTCTATGCACATGCACCACTTACTATTAGACTTCTTGATCAGCACATAGTTGGCTAGACAAGTCGATAAGGCTCTTCCCAAATAAATCCTACCTTCAATAGCTTATAGACTTTCTCTTCTATGGTTACTTGTCTCTCTAGGGTAAAATTCCTTTTCTTTTGTTAAATTACCTTCATGCTTAGATCAATCTGTAGCTTGTGCACCATAACGTCTCTAGGGATATCTAGTATGTTCGAAAGGGACCATGCAAATACATTGATATTAACTTGTAAGAAGTTGATCAAACTTTGATGAATGTCTATTGTTAAGGGCTTTCCTATCTTTGTTGTTTTCCCAAGGTCATCTCCTAAAGAGATTTCCTCTATATTATTCTCAGCACTTTCTATGCTGACTGACTTTCCTTTCGGATAGGTTTTTACTTGAAATACCTGTTCTTGTCTTAAGGCTCTCATGTATAAAGACCTTGCCAACTATTGATTCCCTTTGCATACGCCGACTCCTATGGGAATAGGGAACTTGGCTTTGAGATGTGCAGTAGAAGGGATGATGCTAAATAGATGTTGACATAGCCATCCCATGATCATATTGTATGGGGACCAACATTTGATGATGAGGAAGTCCATTTATCTTCCACAATATTCTCATCATCTCTAATCTGGATTAATAAAGAAATCAATTTGACTACCTGAACGGGTTGATTGTTGAAGGCATAAAAATCATAATTGTAAGAAGTTAGCTACGCTTTGATCTTTGGTCCCATTTGATCAAAAGCATGTTGGAAAATAATGTCCACCGAACTTCCAATGACAACGAGAATTTTCTCAACCTTAAAGTTGGCAATTCTCATACTGATCACCAGTACGTCATCATCCGGCCTTTAAATGCCTTCGAAATCTTCCTCTGTAAATAAAATCGTATTATCAATCTTGAGCTTTTTGCCTTGGATATTACAAACATAATTGATGGTGTTAGTCAAACTCAAAGAACTTGACCAACTTATTGTAGGTTCGCCGACAATTGTGTTGATTACCCCATTGAGTGCTCTACTGGAACTCCCATTCCTTGCATCTCTCTCGGCAACAGCTGGCCGAGTATCATTTTCTTGTTCCTCACATCTCCTCTAAGACAATCTCTCAATATTCTCAGCATCATTTGCAAAGAACTTACGTAAATGCCCTTATTGAATTGCATCATCGATTGCATTCTTGAGTTGGATGCATTTGTTTGTGTTATGACCTTTGTTAAAATGGAAATCATAGTACTAATTGGAATTTCTCCTTGATGGATTTCCTCTCATTCTTTTCGGTCATTGCAGAATGCCTATCTACCTACGTATCTCCATCAATATGTCCGAAATTAAACCATTGACAAGTGTATGGGACGAATATGTTGGAATCATTGGTCTCTTTCTCTTAGCATTTGAACTTTGATTGTCATTGGCTTCTCACCAAGCCTTTATGTTATCTTCTTTTCGAATGTATGAGGTGGCCTTGGCCTTGAACTCGGCTTAAGTTCTCAACTTATTCTTTGCGAGAGACTTGAAAAAGTCTCCATCGGGCTTGACTCCATCAATTATGGCATTGAGGGCCACACTTATGTCCAATTTTAGGATTTAGACCATCTCAACTATAAACCTGGCCAAGTAATCTCTAATTGACTCATCCGATCTTTATTTGATTGTGTTATGGATTGAAGAATCCTTAACAGGAAGCTTACTTGCAAGGAAGTGCTAAAGAAACACTTCTACTAGTTCTTTGAAATGGGAAATGGTATTTGGTTTCAAATGTTTAAACCATGTACTAGTTGCAATCCTTAAGGTTAAGGGAAAAGCTTGACAAGCTACTGCATTACTCAAACTGTGCAACTTGGCCAACGTGCCGTAGTACTCCAAATGATCTTTAGGATCTTTCATCCCGTCATAAGTTTCAAACTACGACAACTTGATGTGCCATGGTATCACTTCCTTTAAAATCTCAGGGATGAAAGGGCTCTTCTTGATTTGAAACTACTTACTTATTGTAGTAAGGGTGCCAACATGCGAGGGCCTGACATGATGTACCTACTGCGGTTGCTTACCCTTATTAGTTTTCTTAAGAGTAGGAGCCGAAGGTCCCATAGTAACCTCAGCTTACTTTTTCGGCAATTTGGGTGGATAGATTGAATCATCATTATTTTCGGCATCATTATCGTCATACTCCTTGTTTTGATTTGGATAGACATTATTATGAAAGAAATTAAGGATCTCTTCATGTTTTTTATTTAGTTCTTGGTTTTCTTTGGCTAAGTCGAGGCAAAGTTGCTTTGACTTAGCCAACGTTGTTCATCATCATGCTTACTTCCCCCTTAGAGGTGTCGGGAGGAAGTACCAGCACTTATACTCCTAGTCATTCTAGTTTTTGTCATATGGGTGTGTTTGAGGGGAAAAAAAAAAACAAATGGAGCCAAATGTTGTTAATGAATTTTAGGATTTGGATTATCTTGCAAAGAAAGGAAGAACTCTTGGTACTGGGGCTAACCCGGTGTAGCTACTCCAATACTTAAGTTAGTAAATGAGAGTAGGGAAAGTCAAGAGTAGTGGAGAGTTATCAGATACTCTTACACCATTTCTTTCTTGTATTTATAGGTGAATGTCGTGTTTGAAATAATAGTTATTAGAATAATTATAGGGGAACAAGGAAGCTTCTTGATTAGACACATTTCCTAAAATGTAGGGAGAGCAGGCAGTTATGTAATATAACCATGTTAGTGATAATTGTTTATGCCATTTCCTTTGAATTCAAATTAGGAATGGATCTATGTTACTCCGCGAGATGCCGAGAATGTAGGTAACTCGACCTGTTGGAAGTTGGATGGACAAGTGAGTGGAACCTTGACCAATCAATAAGTCTCAATGCTTGGATGTGAATACTATGTATTCCCATGTGGAGTTCCCTTAGGGTACGGGCACCCTCTTCCTTTCTAAGGCACCTTAGTAAGGGGATACTTTGTCCTTGCCAATACAACACATTGTTAATCAAAGTATAGTAATTTGAGGCGTAAGATAGCTTCTTTGCTTCTGTTCGATCGTTAGGTAGCGCTCTCGTCTTCAAGTGTTCTGTGATGGGGTCCATCTAGCAAGGCTTAGGGTTCGCTGGGCATATCTCGAGGATCTCTTGTGCTTCTATCCTCTGTTTAGGGTGGTATTGTATGAAGAGAGGTTTATCATTGTCATGTTAGGTAGGAACAACATATGAGGCTAACTTAGATAGCCTTTTTGGTTCTATGTTTACTGCTCAAAAGATCTTATTAACTTTCTAGGAGGTGAAACTTGTGAGTAGGTCCTGGACAATCTGCAAATATTTGATCATTGTCTCCCCTTTGGTCTCATATTCCCCTTTAACCTGCTTGACCACTAGCATGGAGTTCAAGTAGATGTTTAGCTTCTCAGCTCTGATATCTTTAGCGATCCTTAGGCCAGCAATGAACGTGTCGTACTTGGCCTCATTTTTGCTCGCTAGGAAGCTTAACTTTAGTGCATAAAAGACCTTGGTGCTATGTGGGCTTCATAATGTTATACCGACCCTACCCTCCCCTCCGGTGGAGTAGCCATAGACATAAAGCGTCCATATAGGTATGTTAAGCTCTAGTTGTGGATCATTTACTCCAGCATATTATGCTATGAAATCAACAAGGATCTAAGCCTTGATTGCTTGCCTAAGACGGAATTAGACTCCGTGGGCATTGGGTTTGAGGGAGTATTTCATCATTCGACTTAAAGTGTTGGGCTTTTGGAGGATAGCTCTGAGTGGCTGGTCGATTACTATGATGATCGAGTAGTTGACGTGTCTCTAGGGTCATACATACGAAGAGGCACCACAATGAACAAGAATAAGAAAATAAAAGGGTTTTTTTAAGCAAATTTGTAAGCTATTTAACTAGATATGATACACTAACAATATCTTACACGGCCTACGACTCACCGAATGTGACACATTAGACCGAGTGATAAGGTTGCTTGCCACAATCCTTATTAAAGAGATTGATAAGAGCGAGTAGAGGAGATTTTTTCATTAATATGTCAAACTCTCTTAAAACTCTATACATGTATTCTATTTATACATGGTATGATGCGTAATCCATGCAGTGGTCTTATATGCCAATAGGTTTCAAATGGGAATAAGAAACAAAAAGTGAGAATAAGTTTTTGACTACGAATATGTATGGATATCTTACACCAAGGCACAAACACAATCAGGGGTTAAGCTCGAAATAGGGTTCGATACAACTCACGAACACTAAATGTCACTTGGGTTTCAAATGAGAGGTTTGAGATGACTCATTAACTCACTCAAATGAAGGGTTCACCATAATCTTAGGCAAGATTGATAAGAACGCAAGAAAGATTAAAGAGTTATTCGACAATCAATAATATGAAATGCCAGCTCAAAAGGGCTCAAGAATGTCCTTACTTCCAGAAGGAAACTTCAAGTGTAAACTCTCTATCTGAATATTCTTCACTGTCTTGATAATTACAATTGTTGCTATTTATAGCAAGCCCTAAAGCCATAGTAGCAACACTGTAAATAATATACAAGGCATTAAACCTTAAAGAATGGCCCACAATTGAAATAAGAAAAACATTTACAAAGTATAAAAAAATGTACATTTAAAGTAGTGGTCAGCATGTAGTCATCCAAGTTATCTGTGGGCATGAACAGGGGTCGGTTGGTAGTTAGGTGTCTGAGTAAGGGTGGGATGTTTAGAAGTCTTGTTATGCTTGCCCAAGCTCCCAGTAAGGTCGGCCTATAGTTGCTACACTCGTGGATTGCTTGGCACTAGCTTTACTGAACTATGTTGAGCTGTTCGTTGGCTTAGGGGCTCCGGTCATTTGGTTTATTGTCATCTCGGCAAATGACAAGCTTGATGTCAGATGGTTTCTTTTCCTTCCTTCAGTCTTCTGTCATCAGTCCGGCCTCAGCAAGAGCAGGTCATCCTTGGGTTAGGACAGGTTGACTTCAGCTTTTGGTTGGTCCATCTCAGCTTTTGACAATTCGGCTTCGGCAAGAGGGTCGTTGCGGGTTGATTCCTATCATCACCGCAGGGTTGAAAAGAAGTTGTCCTCGACTTTAGGTTATGAGCGTGGGCCTGGATGCTGAACAGCCCCTCTTCCCCTTTCTCTTTACCATGGGTGTTGGGCTATTTTAGATCTCCTCTACACTCATAGGGGTCAAGCAATATCCTTTCCCATCCTTTCAAACCATGTAAGTGTTAAGGAAACCGTCGTGCATCACTTTCTGATCATATTCCCAAGGTCGGCCAAGAAGCAAATTTACTACATTCATAGGTATCACACCGAAGTCAACCTCGTCCTTGTATTGTCCAGCCTTGAATGTTATCCGAGCTCTCTTATGTATATGGACTATACCCTCATCATTAAACTACTTCAGTCCATATGGGCGGGGATGCGGATAGGTCGGCAATTTCATCTTCTCTACTAGCTCGGCAGAAACAATGTTGCTGTAATTACCTCCATCAACTACCAGGGAATAAGTCTTTCCATTCACCAAACATCAGATCTGAAATAAGTTCTCTCTTTAACTTAAGGCTTCTATCATACTAGTTCATTTGCTCATCAGGGCTAAAGGTTCTCCCTCATCGAGGTGGACATTTATCGCTTCCTCTCTTTTAGAGCTCTCATTACTATGGCTCTCTACTTGATCGTCAGGTCCTTCACCCTTCAAAATCATTACCCTCTTGTTCGAGCATTAGGAAACAATATGTCCGAAGCCTAAACATTTGAAGCACTTAACTTCTTGGGCTTTAGTGCTGGGCACTCTTTCCTTCTCTACCTTCTTAGTCTCAGCTTGGTCAGGTCAGCTAGGCTCTCCTTTCTCCATCCTTCTCTTAGGCCTTTTCTTCTCTTCATACCTTTTAAGCTGAGGGTTACCCTGTTGAGGTCGGATGGTCGGCATCTGATGCTTCCTCCTCTGATGCTTCCTCCTCTTCTGAAGTTCTACTCTCAAGGCTAGGTTGATCAGTTCATCTAATGAATTGAATGGCTAAAGTTCGACTATATCAGCAATGTTGTCTTGGAGCCTACTCAAGAATCTAGCAATGGTGCGATCTTGGGGCTCGACGATCTCACATCTAGTCATTAAGGTCTTAAATTCTTACAAGTACTCTTCAATAGTGTTTTGTCCTTGTCTCAAATGTTGGAAAGCATGGAGCATCTCCTACTTCAAGTAGGTCGACACAAACCGCTGATTCATCAATGGCTTCATAAGCCTCCAAGTTTTGATGGGCTCTTCTCCTTCAATATCTCGCTTGGTGACCAATATATCCCACCAAAGGCTTGCATATTCAATAAGGGATAATGAAGCCAACTTAACCTTTGTTCGATCATTACACTCATAGCACTCGAAGAACTTCTCAACTCAGGGAACCTAGTCAAGGAACTCTTCAGGTCGGTTACTTCCACTGAAGGTTGGCAGTTTAAGCTTGATATTATTAAGTCCTCATCCAAGTGCTTGGGGTTCATCCCTTACATTCCGAGCTAGTCGATTCACCTTTGATCAGCCACTTCTATTGGAGCTCTACTTAACCATATTCCTTCTCAGCCTCGGCTCTCTTCTCCAGGCTCCATGGTTCACCTCGGAATCAATGCTCCTACCATTGCTTCTCTTTGGCTTAGGTTAGTTTTCTCTACTCCTCGACTCAGCAGCTTTTCTCGACTGTTGTTCATCATTATTAAGCTCATTTGAACCACTTCGACTGGTGGTTGCGCGTTCCCTTCTTTCACCTTAGACATTACGTCCTAAGCCTTTGACTAACCCAGTAAGCTTTTAGATAAAGTTAGTGAGATTCTAAATCTGATATTCCAAGTTATCAACACGTCGTCTCAAGCTTCCGTAAAGACTATCACCATTATTATTGACACTATCTTCTGACATTGTGGTCCATACAATAAATCCCAGAGAGAAAATTTAACAAACACGTATCACACTCAACTGTACTCAACTTAGAACTATTACTAAGATGATTCCACAAATACTACTGTAACAAAATACAGCTAATAGCAACCTAGAAATTACTGCTACTCGATTTCTACAGTTTCCAACAGCTGATAAACACTACAGCAACTAGAATCAACTACTGAAAATACTGTTACTCAACTCAATCAGTAACATAATCCCACGATTAGTAAAAACATGAACAATGCACTATGCTACAGAACGACACTAATAGATGTCCAAACCATGAATCAACTTTGAAGAATACTAACACACGTGTCTCCCTAAAGCTCTGATACCAGCAAAGCTGATGTGTAATCTATGCAGCGATCTCAGATGCCAATGGGGTTCAAATGGGAACAAGGAATAGGAAGTGAGAATAGGGTTTTGACTGCAAATGTATATGGATATTACACACTAAGGCACAAACATAATCAGGAGTTAAGCTCGAAATAGGGTTCAATACAACTCACGAATATTAAATCTCACTCGAGTTTCAAATGAGAGGTTAGAGACGACTCACTAACTCGCTCAAATGAAGGGTTCACCATAATCTTAGGCAAGATTGATAAGAGCGCAAGAAAGATTAAAGAGTTATTCAACACTTGATAATCCGAAATGCTAGCTCAAAAGGGTTCAAGAATGTCATTACTTCCAAAAGGAAACTTTAAGTATAAACTCTCTATTTGAATATTCTTCACTGTCTTGATAATTACAGTTGTTGCTATTTATAGCAAGTCCTAAAACCATAGTAGTAACACTGTAAATAATATACAAGGCCTTAAACCTTAAAGAATGGCCCACAATTGAAATAAGAAAAACATTTACAAAGTATACAAAACTGTGTATTTAATGTAATGGTTAGCATATAGTCATCTAAGCTGTTTATGGGCTCGAGCAGGGGCCAGTTGGCTGTTCAAGCAGGGGTGGGATTTTTGGAAGTCTTGTTATGCTTATCCAAGCTCCTAGTGAGATCAGCCCACAATTGCTGTATTCGTAAATTGCTTGGCACTAGCTTTGCTGAGCTATGCCGAGCTGTTCTTTGGTTTAAGGGCTCCGATCGTTTGGTTTCTTATCGTCTCGATAGACAACAAGTTTGATGCCGGATGGTTCCTTTTCCTCCCTTTAGCCTTCGGTCGTCAATCCGGCCTTAGCAAAAGCAGGTCATCCTCAGGTTAAGATAAGTCAACTTCAGCTTCTGGTTGGTCCATCTCAACTTTTGACAATTCGGCCTTGGTAAGAGGGTCATGCGGGCTGATTCCTATCATAGTGGCAAGCTTGTAAATAAAAGGATTAAAAGGATGCCTTAGTAGCATTCTTCTAAATACAAAATAAACATAAGGGTAATTTAGGAAAAATACAATAAATAGGAATTCTAAGTAACATAAGCAAAAAAAGTGATCAAATGAGATGTCCGAGTGAGGAGTAGACAAGTTGAGCTTTGGTATTTAGTTGGGTTAGTACCCCGAATCCTATTAACATCCCCTTCTTGAAAATGTTTCAACTTGAAACTTGACAATTGACAACTCCAACTTCCACTTGGATCGAAAACAAATCTATAAGAGCAAAATAAAAGCAAACTACAACAGCTTAACTCAATGATCAACATAAACACAATCTGACACTCTTTCTACTCATCATAAAAGTGATCAATCAAGCTCTTCGTTAGACACCCTTCCTTCCACTCATCATGCATCTTGTTAATTACCCTTAAGTAGTTCAAGTATCTATCAATCATAAGGAATAACACAACTTCAGGCTCAAACATGACATGAGCTTGAGGGATCTGAACTTGTAAGACTTCAAATTCTTGCTCAACCTCAAGTACTTCATTTTCAACAGTTATTACCTCATTCACTTCCTTACAACTAATTTCTTCTTTGGTCACCATGGAGGGTGTAACAACTCCTTCATCAACTTCCTCTTTCTCTTAGATGGCCTCTTTACAGGTTTTTCTTTTAGTCCTACATCTTTCTACTAAAGTCTTAACAATCTTTAAATTGTCTTTAAGACTAGCCTAAGAGATAGGATGGAGCACAACTCGTTCTTTGTCATAGAAAGAATAAGTATTCTTCAAAGGTGCATAGCTCATGTTATGACTTATCTTCTATGGAGAACCTAAACACATGTAACAATCTTCAATGTTAGCAACATCAAATGAAACTTCATCTTGAAATTTTCTAATGGAGAAGGCTATTCTTGCTTACTTCATTACTCCAATTACTTCATCATTATAAACACAACCATACGGATTTGAGTGGTCTATGGTTTCATAGCCTAATCTTCTAACAATAGTTTTAGAGATAAAGTTCACAGGATAGCGACTAACCTGGATTAGTATAATACTCCGTTCAAGTCTCTCTTTTATGTAAAATTTCTCCATTGCCACAAGGCACAATTGAACTTGAATTAAGTTAATGACACCATAATCTACAATCTACAATCTCCAATGAACATTAGAATTGCTACACTTACCTTTTAATTCTAGTTATCAACTCGGTTCCTGTAGTTTTCTTGGTCAAATGCTAATGTCAACACTTTAGTGTACACATTCTCATGATACAACACTCACTTGTACAAGTCACACTGGTCATTCCTCCAACTAGTCCATAGTTTAGCACTGCATCTAACACTTATCTTTGGGTTGCACATGACAGCTCACTTGCACTTCAATTTTGGCTTGGCAATTAAAAATGGCAATAGCAACACTTCATGTTTAAATAGTAGCTCAGCGATTTTAACAATAATTCAGTTGCCTTAGCTTATCACTCACCTGGACCAATACATACATGTAAATAAGGACAACTCAGAAATTTCTTATAGTGAATAGCTAACATTATGGTGTCAACTTAAAGCTTTTCTTTAGTTGGTCAACTCAACAACTCAGTAATACTTCACAGTAACTCTAAAGCATACATATCCCAACAGCTTTGCATAGTCAAACTTCAATACAACAGGCAATTGCCAATCCTCATACAAATAATAGCACTTGTTTAGCCTATGTAACATGAACAACACAATCACAGTAGTTCGGAAATCAACTCAGCAAAGCACAACAAGCTCGAGATTTAATGTTAAACATAAGAAAGCTCAGTAATTCACTTGAGTAGATAGCAAGGCATAAGCACTTACCACGTACACACTTTAACATACGCATACAATCTGCTCGGCAGTTATTATAGAATGGACAACACGACCCCTTTATATTTGAGTAGCTCAGTAGTAGTCTACAATAATATAACATGATAGATTTTCCTTCTATAACACTTCAATTCTAGTTGTTGTTGCACTTTGGATCAGAGACATATTGAATAAATCACTTCGGCAACAATATCAATCACTTAACATGTAACACAGTGGCTCAAACATAACTACTACTTAATTGAATTTAAGCTCGGTATTTATAGAAACTCTATGACTTAGAACAAGTTAGTTCGGCAATTATACAACTTAATAGTTCTTTAACTATAATTCATAAAAGCTCACATGCTACCTTATGCGAACCGTGACCAAGAACAAACAAGGTTGGTCGCTGAATGGGTCCAAACTTGCAGAAAGCTCAAAAAGGGTTAATGGGGAAAGGTACGAAAGGGTAAAGAAATGAAGAATGAAAATGGTAAGCAAAACCCACAAATAGCTCCAATGGAACTTTCAAGAACTCACGACACAATTCGATATAACACATGAATTGGTCCAATGAGGTTACTTGCCACCTAACCTTACTTAAGGGAAAGGATAAGAGTGATACCGAAAGTAAACAACAGTGTTTACACAAGGAACAAAAGTACTCAATTGTATTGAAGGCAATCTGACAGCTACAAGTACAAGGATATTTATACCAGTAAGTTAGGGCAACTTGCCCAAAAGAGAAAAGACAAAAAAGATATTTTCTAAAGAAGTAATGTACACGATACAAAAGGATAAAAATGAATATACAAGAAAAACAATCATTGGTGCTATAAATTCTACACATGATACTGTACATGTGGCGATGCTGCATTGGTAAGGTTGTTAGGAGATGCGGACAAAAAGTACGGACATATGGGTTTGTCCAAGTAAGGATGGCTTAGTCAATCTAGTCTCTCTCTCTCAGCTTTTCGGTAAGGAAGATGTTGAGTAATTAGTCGGCTCGGCACTGGAGAGTATTCATCAACTCGGCATACCATAGAGCAATAGGTGATCATACAACACAACATTAAAGATGACTCGATAAGGAAGTACTCGAACTTAACAAGGTTTGGTTGGAACGGGAGGATTCGTTGTGCCAGCCCCTCTAGTTCTCGAGCTCGGCTACGGATCACTAGTATTACGACCAAATTCAAGTCGGCAACTGAACACACTCACAGAAAGCTTGGATAAACTTTATAAAGAAGCTCGGGTTGGTATTTTCTACAATTCAACAAATTCTTTAAGAGCACAGTAGCTTAGATCTTCAAGCTCATCTCAGATACAAACAAGTCACTACTTAACAGCTTTAGTTCGGCTCTAAACTTAAATAAGCTCAGACATAATTTCAACTAGGTACGATCTATTCAATGTGTAATATGTCAGTTTGGTCTCACTTTCCTTCTCCTGCTTGAACTTAACAATATGACATTCTTTTACTACAGCTCAATGTAAATACCTCATTTTTGCCACTCTTATGATTTTTTTTTTATTGGGCCAAATTAAAAAGAGAAAAAAAAATAAATGAAAAAAATAAAAAAAAAAATTGAAAGGAAAATAAAAAATTATAATGTGTCAAGTCGAGTCATTTAAGGTCAGATCAAACAGTTGTAGAAGATGTATATTCAATTTAATAAATTCCAAGTCTTTGAATAGTTGAGCTTTATTAAAAATATTTTTTAGTCTAGTGCAATATAAAGTGAACCTTTTTTTTTCTAATTTATATTGGGTTAAATAAATTTAGGATTTATCAAATGGATTAGTGTGTATTTTGGGCTAAATTAAAATGGATTGGGTCAAGCCCAAGATAAAAGGCTCAAATCAATGTAGGATTTCTAGAAATTAGATTAAATCTTCAATGAATTTAATAAATCCAAAATGAGTATTATCTTATCTTTTGTATTTTGGATTTGTTAAGTTTGAATCTTCATCCAAAAAAAAAAAAAAAATCAAAAGATTCACGTGTGTGGCTTATAAATAGTAGTTTTCAGTTGTAAATTTTTAAGGCTTTTTATTTTTATTTTTTTGCTCTCAAACCCATACGTGATTATAGCCATTACCTACACCTGTCTACAGCATACTACCCTTATTCACCACTTACGCTGATCACTTCACATCGCATGAACATCTATTTGCACACAATTCTATAATCAATCCACATCACTGTATGGTCACAACCATTCACAATTTCACACCCTTACATACAGCACTAACATGTTCTCACATAACTCATGGTTAGCACAATACACATACAAGCACTGTTCTCTTACCATCCACTCTAATACACATACACTGTCCATGCATTGACACAAACATACGACTATATTCACACACATGACACACCTTCAAGCATGACATTTACTAGTACACTCACCATACCCTTACGTCTATACACTGACCAGCACACTCATAACACGCTGATCCACAACTTATAGGACATACATCAAAAACTCCATACTGATCAGCAACACACATGAGCACTCACAACATATTGTTCATGAATACACATGCCATCATCTATTGTCCGAGCATACAAGCACGATTGATCATGCGACAATTTACGGCACACATCTACTATCCATGATAGGTTCATACATATACGTTCGATCATGTACACAATTCAATCTGTTTAGGTAATTAAATAAATTATTTTAGTTAGTTATTTATTTTGTTCTTTTAGTTAATTAATTTATTTTACTAACTTGATTTTTTAGTGTAGGTTTTTTTTTTTATAAATTCTAATAATCGTCATGCCGTTTTGTAATTTTTTAGATAAACTTTAGTTAAATTGCATTTTTTTGAAAAGTTGCATATTTTTCCTTCAAGATTCATACCTTCGGAGAAGATATGTATCTAAGTATATCTTTCATTTAGGATTTAGAAAATTAATTTTTGATATGTAGATTTTTTAAAAAAATAAAAATCTTAATTGGAGTTTTCAAAAAATTTAGTTAGTTAGGACTTTTCAAAAAGATTCACGTAGTTAAATCTTTTAGGTTTTTATTTTAAAAAAATAATAAATTGATAAATAACATAAATTTGACTCGATTTCTTTTAAAAAAATCAATTCACTAAATCTTTTCTAAACAACAGAACCACATTAATTTAAGAAAATTCGTAATAAAAAAAAATTAAAAATTCATCTTAACTACATTTTTGTATATTTGTACATATTTTAGTGTTTTTAGAAAAATTATAAAAATATAAAAAGCCCATTAGTTTTTTTTTTTTTTTTTATCTTTATATTGTGACTTAGTCTTAATAGATTAGTCCATGAACTTAGATTTTATGGTTTAATTTTCTAAAAAAATGATTTTTTAGAATATTTGCAAACTAGTGGTTAAATTAAAGTTTTTTCACTCAAAAACCCTAATTTTACTTTTTGCTAGTTTAATTGGTTAGCAACTCTAATTTTTTTAAATAATTTTTAAAAGAAAAATATTTTTTCTTAATTTAAGATCGAGTAATTTATATTAAGCGGGGTAAATGTAGTATATATTAAATTAAGGAAAATTGAAATAAGATTCGATACTCAATTAGCTCAACCTCGGAATATTAGTAGCTTAGTAAGACAAAGTTAACAACTTGGGCGTTTGGAATATAGTAACCCGGCACGCGAGCTCAGAAACGGCAGACCAGCTTGGCAGCAATTTTAATAGTTCACCTTGCCTTTATTTCAGCAGCTCGGCATGTACATAAAAGAGCTCGGACTTCATGAACAGATCGACAAGTATGGAAACAACACAGTTACAAGAAGCTTGGCAATTGAATGTTTAACACTCCCAGTCTAGCTCAACACTTCAAAAACACCTGCTACCCTCGGCTACTGACTCTGCAATTTTCAAAGAGGCTCGGACCCTGCTCGTAGCTCAGTAATAGTCGTTCGGTGATTGATTCTCGACTGTCCAACAAGAAGCAGCTTAACGATTTCACTAACACGCCTTAAGCCAAGAGCTCGGCTATTTAATTCTTAAGAACAGTAGCTTGGCTTGGCACTTGTGGCCATTTGTCAGGCTTGAAGTTCACTACCAAGCACAAGTGGGACACGACTCTCTTACATTAGCTTGGCAAGCCTACAACTCAACATGTCACACAACTACTCGGCTTGTACTTCTTGATTGGATGCTACTATCAAGTCCTCAATGCACACATATAAATAGGATGGCACTTAGGTAAAATTTACTGCACAACTCCACTACAAATTAGGTACTTCCTCTGTCTTAGAACACAGTTCGGAAAACTTCTACAACAAATCAACTCAACTTAAACACATAAACTCGACACCAACTAACCATCCAAGAGCTCGAATCGTATACTTCAACAATTCGGACATTGGCTCGGTGATTTTCAATTAAGGCAGTTCGGTAATTGAAGAATAGTACAATACACTTCAGCTTGGACTTGACAACTCAATCATGTAATCTCAGCTCGGTCAAAAAATTGAGATAGCTCGGTCACACAAAGCAACAGTTTGGCACAGTTAAAACAACAACTGTAAACACGGCAATTGATGTTCTCAAGGCAGCTCGGTACTTTGAATTGTAACAGCTCGGTTCAGACACAACAGCTAGTTTGCCAATTTCAAGTGGCACTCTACAGCTCGAAAATAAATCAACTCCACCAACTCTAGGATAATTCGATACTCCACTTCACTTCGACACTTTGGATTAAAGTAGCTTGGGCTTGGACACTTCAACACAACAGCACAACACAAGCACGACACAAACACTTCTTCCAAGCACAACTTCATTCAACACAGATTCGCACAACACTATTACACATAACACTACAACTTTAACACCAACCCTTCACTTGCAATTATGGCAAGCACTACTAGTTTTAATCGACTTGAACAATAGCACTCACTCGTGAACAACATGCCACAACAGTACACATGGCCATCATTGTAACACACCAATACGGCTGCACAAATAACTACAAGGACAGCCACCAAGTTTAGTCTCTTCTGTACACAACAATACAGCAACCACGGAGCACCGATGCACTACCCAAATCTCGTTCACGCACGATACAACTTGCTATACGAAATCGCAACTCTAGTTTTTGCGGTCACAACAAACCTTACCCAAGAAAGAATGTTGCCACCAATGGCACAACTTTGGTGACTAATAGACCAAAACTCACAGACCCACACGACTACCAACACTCAGTCACGACCACCAGCGACACAACTCGACCATAAGCGTATGGCTACAGTTCCACACCTTTTAATTAACCTTCCCACTGCTGTAAATTCAAAACCATGGAATCATATTCGCACGCTTATTGTACAAAATTGTAGCACAACACTATCTTGCTTGTACAACAATAGAGCCACCAACTTAAATTTCGAGAGACCTAGAGTATAAACATAGTACCATTGTATGGTATCACAACCAAACACCACACTTTGATGACCACTATTAACCAAAATACAATCTCATACTTGATTTCGTACACCCATATACACAAACAATAAAAATCATGTATTTTGAACCCTAGGCATCATATTCTTAAGCCAACAATAGCAAACAAACAAACCAATTCTTAGATAAAAACCATAGCAGCCATATGGTAACCTACGGCTACAATAACCAAGCATAGATACTAATATGAAAAATAAAGACTCGGATTCAATACTCTCTTCTTCGAGGCTACAAGTGTTACAAAAGAGACATCAGCTAAGCTTGTTAACAATTCCACACAGAGGATGTTGCAAATTAACCTAAGAGTAAGGTGACCTCATGTGTTGGCATAAACCCAATTCATGAATTCTCCAATAAATAAATTCTTTGTAACACGACAAAACCAACAAACCATTACCTTTTCAAATACAAATCAATAAACACAACATACTCTTTGCAGTAGTCATGAGAGGAACACAGTAACCACCTATAATACACAAACAAAAACTTCACTGAACCTAACATGCTCCCTCATCAGAATCGCACTCTAATACCAACGAGACAGATGCGTCTCGGGAGAGTGGTTTAGCAAATCTATGAGCTGTCTAGTTAGATATAATGCACTAACAAGATCTTACATAGCCTATGACTTGTTGGATATGATGCACTATTTTGAGTGACAATGCTGCTCGCCACAATCCTTGCTAAAGGGATTGATAAGAGCGAGTAAAAAAGAGTTTTCCATAAAAAAAGTCTTAAGGGTTTTTCATTAATATATCAAAGTCTCTTAAAACTCTACACATGTGTTTAATTTATACATAGTGGCAAACTTGTAAATAAAAAGACAAAAGATGCTCTAATGGCATTCCTGTAAATACAAAATAAACATGAGAGTAATTTATGAAAGATACAAGAAATAGGAAGTCTAAGTAACATAAGCAAAAATAAGTGATCAAATGAGATGTCTAAGTGAAGAATAGATGAGTTGGGCTTTGGCATTTGGTTAGGTTGGTACCTTAAATCCTATCATCAGGCTTAGAAGTATGTATTAAGCTTCTGCATGGTGATGACCACCTTTAGGGACCTTCGTGTATTTGATCTCCGACCCTTGCAAAATGTGGCTAACATAATATAGAGGCTTATGTTTCTTGGACAAGAACAGATGCCAATGGTTTGTCATTAATGGCAGGTAGAGGTATAGCTTTTCTCCAAGTATGGGCTTGGAAAGTACTAATGGCTTTCCAAGAAGTCTTTTAAGTTATCGAAGACTCTTTGGCATTTGGTCTTCCATTTGAACTTAACAGGGTTCTTGAGTAACTTGAAGAATTTTGAGCATTTGTTAGTGTTTTTAAAGACAAATCTATTTGGTGCAACTATTCTTTCGATTAGGTGTTACACTTCCTTTATGGTTTTGGGGGCTTGCATATCCTAAATTGCTTTGATCTTGTCTAGGTTGGCTTCTATTCCTCGCTTTGCTACCATAAAACCAAGGAACTTTTCATATGCAACTCTAAAGACACATTTCTGGGAGTTCAGCTTCATTTGGTATTGGTATAGTGTTTGGATGGTTTCTCGGAGGTCTTTAATGTGGCGTTTCTAGTCTTTGTTTTTCACAATCATGTCACCCATGTAGACTTTGATATTCCTATCAATTTGTGACTTGAATATGGAGGTGACGAGCCTTTGGTACGTTGTGCCAATGTTCTTCAAGCCAAAGGGCATAACCTTATAACAGTAAATTCCGAAGTCTGTAACAAATTAGGTATGGACTTCATCTTTAGGAGCCATTTGGATTTGGTTATATCCCAAGTAGGCATCCATGAAGCTAAGTAGTAGGTGTTTAGATGTTGAATCGACGTTCTGGTCAATACAGGGGAGTGGGAAACAATCTTTAGGGCATGCCTTGTTAAGGTTTGTGTAATCTATGCACATTTTCCATTAGCTTTCCTTATGCACACAGTGTTGGTAAGCTAGGTTAGATATTTCTCTTATGTTATGAAGCTGGGTTATAGCAGCTTCTACACTTCTTGCTTGATCGAGGCTTGATGCTCTGGGGCAAAATGTTGCTTCTTCTACTTTAGTGGGCAAATTTCCAGGTTAACATTAAGATGGTGAGTGGTTTTGGGTATGTTGATAATTCCTGACATATATTATAGGGCAAACACAAATACATTCATGTTTTATTTGAGGAATTTTGCAATCTTGACTTTCTCGTCATCATGCAACTCTATCCCGATTCTTGTAGTCATTCTTGGGGTGCTCATGAGCTCAATTTCTATAGTATTCTCGGTTGGCTCTCCCTACGGTGCTGAAACTGTGATGGTGGTAGACTTTATATTCACAACGTTATCTCTGGTTTAGGCTTAAGGTAGAGAGATCTAAATAACTTTTGGTTTCTTCGGGCATCGCTTATTTTGGTTGGTATCATGAATTTTTCTTTCAAGCACCTTTGGCTAATGAGCATGTCAAACTTTGTAATGCTCAGCCAGCCTAGAATTGCATTGTATGGCAACCAGTGGTCGATAACGAGGAAGTCGATGGATTATGTGGTGATTTGTTCTTTATTGGCCAATCATACTGGGAGGGTAATGATTCCTTTGGTAAGTATAGGTTTTCTTCCCCTGAAACGTATAAGGTCGTGCTTGTTTGGTTAGAGGGGTTCATCCGAGTTGTCTTTCGTTTGCTCATAAGCATTGTAGAAGAGTATGTTCATAGAGCTCCCACTATCGACAAACGTTTTAGGAACATCGAAGTAATCATTTTCAATGTTTATTATGAGAGCATCATTATGAGGGAAGTTGATGCTTTGCTCATCTTTGTTGGTGAAACTGATTGTTGTATCTATCCTTGGCTTTTTTTGTTCTTACAAGGTATTCTTCGTGCTGGGCTACCATGGTTATAGCTTTTGAAAGGAGGCTAAGGACCTCAAATATGGTGTTCACTTGTCCCTATCGTCCTTAACGATTTTTGTCGTCTGTTAGAGCATCATTTTGCTCATTATGTTGTTGTTGCTATTAAGCCTATTGTTCTTGTTCTACTCGGCATCATCAGGTTGGGTACTATATTTGGTTACTTTCGTTTGCTATGAGGTGGTCGATGTGGCCTTTACAAACAAGACCTTTGACCACATTTTTGACGTGATGGCATTTGTCTGTATTGTGGCTGTGCACTTTGTGGCAATCATAGAACTTACCTGAGTTTACTGCTCTAAGGTTTCACGAACACTAGGTACTCATGGGAGCTATTGCCTAACCTCATACATGATTTCCCAAAGAGGCCAATTAAGGGATAATCTTGTAACTTCTATCTTTGTCTTTCTCGTTTGTCCCATGCTAGGGACTATGGTTTGGGGTCCTTAAGCCTTAAGCTGTCCTTCACCAACCTGCGAATGTTGTTGTCCATCTCGAATCGATCTCTAATGGCATTTTCTTAGGCTACATGCTTCTCAACCACCTATATAATGTAAGCCCTACATAATGTAAGCCCTACAATCAGGGACTCAGGGTTCCGATCGATTGAAAAATCTAATCGAGCCTAAATTATAAAGTAAAAGAATAATAAAATAAAATAATATAAAATTTTTAAATTTTAAGTATATTACTCGTTATTTATTGAAAATGCGTAAAATGCATTCCGATAATTAACGAATTACTAGAGATAAATTATATGCATACTAAAAATCATAAAATAACCTAAATAATATTTAAGAACATTTATTTATACTATATATGAATTTATATGTAGGTAGAAATACGCATAATTACTTAAAATATGCAAAATGTGCTAGAATATTAATAAATAATTAAAGAAAATCCATAATTAATTAAGGAAAAATCAAGAAAAATGAGAAAAATTCCAAAAGTGGGGCGTAGTAATTTGAAAATTAAAGAAGGAAATTAACCAATTAAATTTAGCCAAATAGAAAGTCAAAAAGAAGAAGAGATAAGGCAATTGTTAAATCAATTTAATGCACAATAATTCCCCAAGAGCTCTATAAATACCCCAAATTTTTTAGAAGCTCATTTTGGATGTCAAGAAGTTTAGAAAATTATAGAGAGGTGAAATTGAGAGTAAATTAGGGTTTTACAAAAATTTAACAAAAATCTGTACAGTTAGGGCTTCTAAAGAGAACTCAAACCCGACGAGCAACTAGGAGTGAACAGCCACCACCACCACACGGTAGTGGCAGCGCTCAAGTGGGCCGACACACCCATGTCCACCAATGGTGGTCAGAGCCACCTAAACCGATGAATTCGATTTCTAACCTGATTTTGTGTAATTTTATAAAAATATTTAAAAATAGTAAATATTTTTAAAAAATTATGAATTTTGTTATTATAGAATATTTTAGTATGCAGTTTTTATGAAAAATATTATTTTAATGAAAATATGTCCCGTGATATATGGTCGTTAAGAAATCATTCAAAACCGAGCATGTTTCGATTTAAAAATTAATAACCTTAGGAGTATAGTTTTGAGCCCAAAATTTTTGTGTAGATTACTTAGGTGATATAGAATAGTGCCACGAATCCCTTTTTCAAAAATGAATTTTTGAAAATTTTAGATAATTTTTAAGCCTTAAAATAAGGCATAAAAAGGGTAATTTAGGGTAATTAAATGGGTAATTATGGATTTGATGTACAATTATATGTTTTAGGATGTTGAAATCTAATGAATTATGATACTTGTAGCATTTAAGGTGTTAGATGTAATTATTAGGGTAATTATGTAGTAAATAAGTAATAAGGAAAAATAGTACATTTTAAGTTAATTTGGTAATTTAGGGTAATGAGGTTTAAATCTGATTTCGGATGAATTTAAACATTTTGAAATGTTAATTGATGTTGAGATATTGTAATTAGAGTGATAGAAATATTAAATATATATTATGTACATAATAGGTAATAATACATAATATGTAATTATTGGAAATATAATAAATAAAAGATATTAGGATAAAAATTGATATTACATAAATAATTGGGATATATAACAAATTTGATAGAAAACTTAAATTTATGTAATTATATGAAAAATATAAAAAATTTTCACATCAGAAGTAAATTCGGTACACTAATAAGGATTTGAATGTATCGAATGGAATAAAATACTGACTAGGGGTAATTATGATATTTAGGATATCTTGAAGTAATGTGATTAATTTCACATTATGAGTTGAAATGAGTTTCTAGGGTTCGGGTATAAAACAGTAACCTAATTTAGAAATCGAACTAGAACCTAATTTAGAAATCAATGCAGAAACTGAACCCGAACTTAGCCCCAAACCTAGAATAATTGTAAAAGATTTGAGAACCTAGATAATTAGACATATTAAACCCTAAGCTAAAGATAACAATAAGCGTTATAGGATAAAAACTAATCTATAATAGTTATATGAAAACTGAGACAACGTTGGTGTTATAAGGATAATTGGTGAATGCCTAAGCGAGTCGGACCTCGAATGAGTGCGCAAGGAGTTGAGGTAAGTTGGGATTAATATGTTACTATATTTTGGAGGCTTGAGATTATACTTGGTTGCGTTTGTTAGATAGTTGGTTATGTGCATGTGCTTGATTATGAGTGATGCTATAATTCTGTTTGTTATTCTGGCTTATATTGTATGAAGTGATCGATTACCCTAAACTGAACTTAACAAAGATATGACTTATAAATATAAATCGAACCTGCATAGCAACCTATTAGGGGAAACTTAGGATTCTCCGGCCAAATACCGACCCCTTCGAAAGGGATAGCGCTGGATAGCATAATAGGTCCCTTCTTCATCCTTAGTCAAACTAAGTGATAGGTAAGGAGGTCGCGGGAAAGGTGAAGTCAATGGTTCGAAGATAGTCATGAGAGGAGCGGTGTCTCCATTGCATAAGCTTGGGTTTAGTCATGAGCCATTGCATTAACGGCAACTCCTCAATCCGGATTAGAGCAGGTGCAATTTTTCTAATCTCACGACGAACCGGATAACGTAGTACGATGGCATTTGCTTAAACATGCATTGTACCTAATAAGTTGCTTAATAACCTTATTTGTGTTTGTGGTATAGTTTTAAATCCTTCATCCTAACTTACTGAGCTATGGTTGCTTACATCCCTATAGACGTTGTTGCAAGTGCTGGCTAAGAAGCAGCTTATAACTACTCTGAAGTTAGCAACTGTTAGATCCTGGAAAGTGAAGAAAAACATTTGAAGAACAGACATATATTTTTAAGGTCTAAGCTCAAATCATAAAATTTTTCATTTCTGAATAATGTATTAACTAGGAAATAGATTACGGTGAAACGTTATAAACGTTAATTGTAATAACTGAATTTTAGTGTGTATATATATCTATATATATATTCTTACTTTCTTAGGTAAATGATTTATTTAAATTACGAACTATTTACTTCAAAGCGGGTTAGTCATAGATGCCTTGTATAGATCAGGTCTAGGATAACGGTTATAAAGCCAACTTCTATCTTAGAATAGTTTACACAACAGGGCTGTTACGATTCTGCCGCTTCAGGACGTGACACATAAACTTATCTAAGAAGTCAGACTTATTTAATGAGACCATATCGAATGGTCTTCTTATAGGGTCTATTCCTCTGATGAGGGCATGTAAGGCCGTTCCAGCGTTAAGCTTGGACACTTATAGCTTTGTGCAATTAGAGCACTTGAGTTATGGCTACAAAGTTTCGTTTAGCTGTTGCCTTACATTATCGAATATTGAAGAGTCTCTTCTTAGGACCTTTGAACTTAGGAAGTGCTGCTAAAATTTGCCTCTCAAGTCATTGACCGATGTAATGGAGCCATCAGGTAAGGTGTTGAACCAAAGTAGGGCTACTTTTGCTAGTATGCTAAGGAAGGCCCTACACATAATTGTGTCGAAGAAGTTATGTAAGCTCATCATTGTTCAAAAATGGGTAAGGTGGTTGTTTAGGTTAGTTTTTCTGTCATACATGTTAAGGTGCCATAGTCTTGCACTTGTAGGGAACATTTCCTCTAGGATTAAGAAGATGAAAGGGCTTTTGGTTGCTATGGGGCATGATGTATGGGCAGATAACTCTACTTTCTTCTTTTCGTAGACACTGGATGTGAGACTGATGTGTTCGTCCAGTTCGTCAACATTCACCTCCTTGAAGGCTTTCGATCATTGTTTTGGGGATAGGTTGTAAGTAGTTTGCTTGTCGTTTTGCATCCACTTCGCATGTTTTTTGTTACCATTGTAATTCAGGCCTTTATGCAAATCCACATAGGTTAGCTGGTCATGTTGAGTTTGGTTGGGTGAACACGTTAGGCATGTGGTTCGTAAATCGCAACTTGGATTTGGTTCTAAGAAGGAGTTATAGTTGCCTCCTCATTTGGGTGGTTTTGAGATACATTTTTGGGAATCACAACATCTCTGCATAGGGTTACATTAGACTCCTGGGTCTTTCTACTTTCTTCCAACATTTGTTGGATAAGGAGTCTAAGCTCTTGGACTTCGAAAATTCATTGTCTTGTGATGGGGGCATTGCTATACGCCATAGTAAGGGCTTTACATCACCGTCGTATGTTTACAACGTATTGGTGTCGCCCAAATTTGATGCATGAGGGTTGCTTTTGCTTCTAGCCATCTTATGTGAGGTGGCCTATAACGATGGGTGCTAAAATGTTAGTTGGTTAGACTAACTTCAATAGGTCTTATCGGATTGATTTTGGTATGGGTTGAATCCAATGACCTCATTTCTCTCAAAGACCTACAAGAAAGCCCCCTATAGGTGATACCATGAAGGCCCTCCAATGCTCAAGTCAGCAAAGAGAACAATAAGGTGGAAATGGGAAAATAAGGTAGACAAGCACTCAAGGCTTGATCGGGGAATGCTCACCAGGTGTATGTATGTACGAGAGGAAGGGGCTAATCCCTTATCTATTGGCTTTCTTTCTCTATTTATAATGAGTAAGAGTGAGACTACCTAGACACTTATTAGCTTAGAGTTCATGTAAACCCTACGAAAGTTCCGTAACCTAAAAGTAGAATCAGATGAAGGAGACCTTAGATAGTCTTTAGAACCACCCCAAACATGACAATAATACCTAAGTAACAGAATCAAACTCTAAGTGTTTGACCAAAACCCTAATTGAAGTAAGCTCTAAAAACCTAACTAAACGAGCTCGAACCCTAATACTTAAAAATCCCTAAAATGATAGCAAGACCTTAAAATGATCATCTAACCCTAAATAAATGATCAAAAACCTTATTGTCACCAATAAACACTAATAGTAAGGTTGAATCGATTAATACAAGTAATCGGTAGTACTAAGCGATTCAAACCCTAACTTTTAAGCTCGTACACAAATCAAATTACCATAAACGAGCACCAAACCCTTAGGGAACCCTAAGTACACATGTAGAGCATTTAAAATAGCTAAATTATAGTGTCAAAGTCGAACCAAACCCTAAACACATCCTAATTGCACCTAATTAGCCCAATCATGCCTAATTGCCACCAATTGCCCTAATCAAATCGTAATCCTTAACCAACCCCATTACATCTTAATTAGCTACAAGTCAGACATGATTAATGACCAAAATACAAACTCTTATCCCCTTTTAAAATATCTTGTACCCTAAGGGGTCAAGATCTTGCCCAAATTGGTAAAAAGCCCATAAGGTACATGGTCCCCATTTTGTACCTTATACTTGATTTCTCAAACAATCAAGGCTTGTCCCCCTCACCTCTCCTCACTTCCACGACTTGCTATTCCCTTCACCCTCCCTCATTTTTCATTTTCTCAAACCCTAAAACACATCTAAAAACTTTCTCAAACTTCCTCTCAAGGATCAAGCCTTAAACCCTTTCTTCTTCCTCTCTCAATCACCACCAACCAACTTGGCACCAACCCCCATAACTTCACCACCACCACTCCAAATCACTCCAAACCAAGTCTCATGCCACACCCACACCCCAAGCTACCTTATCGATATACACACCTACCATTACACATACTATGGCTCACAGCACACTCATCTCTAGAGGACCTTCCTACACATTGCTCCAGTAAGTACTTAGGTTAGGTTTTTACTTACTTTTCTTGTATGATAAGACTAGACACTAATGTTTTCTTTGTTGAAACTTATTTTACAGCAACTCCATAAAAGTTTTAAGGTATTTCAAGAAGGTCAACAAAGGTAAGTACAAGAAAAACTACCTTTAGTAGAATTTATAACACAAATAGGCTAAGTTATGTAGAGTAGTGTAATTGTTAGTAGAAAATCTTCAAGTAGGTTGATGAGACTCTTGTTTTCCACACATACCGCCCAATATTTGTCCCCTCATCACACTTCCACACATTTTTATGAAATGATTATGGTTTTAGATTAGTAAAAACATAGATTACTTAAGCCAAAACACCATAAAAATCAAATATTACATGAAGATGGAAAGTTTGACCGAAGATGGAAAGTTTGACCTTAGAAACCACTCTTGGCCGCCACTTTCATTGAATTACTAGATCTGGAAATTTTTGTTTAGTAGCTTAATAACATGTTTATTTAGTGTTAAGCATGGTTTAGGACTTAATTAATCAAGTTAAGTATGCTAAAGTATGGTTAAGGTCCTAAACTAGGTTAGTTAGTGATTATAGGCTTAAGAATGATGTTAATAACCCTAAGAACCATAATGGAAAGATCTATAACCATATTAAAAATAGGCTAAACTTAAGTCTAATATTAGGCTTAAGTCCAAAAAGACAAGTAGGCTTGAGCCCAAAACCCTAAATAATGATCTAGACACAAAAAACCCAAAAGAACCAATTTAGGAACCTATGTAGCTAAGTGACCAGATCTGAACCTTAGGTTAAAGGGCTGAGGAAGAGTTATTTAAAAGGCCTACAAAACCCAAAGGCCCATCCAAGACACTCACCATAAGCCTTTTAGTGATTTACAACCTTAAACTTAGTAAAAAAAACCCATTTGGACCTATAAGAGTATCACCAAGGCCTATTTTAAAAATTTTAAGTGTTAGGTAGAAAAATTCCATTTAAAATACTTGAAATAAGCCCAAAAATTATTAAATATAAAGCCTAAAGTCAAAAATCAAGCCTAAGACCCAAAACTAAGCCCAAACCCTAAAGTAACCCAACTCACCATTTGGGCTCACAACCTTGTAAGGCCCAAACCGAAAATTTTCTGACCTAGAAACTTAAAAACAACTTCTCCAAATAAAAAGACATTTGAAAACAATGAAAACAACTATAAGATCACCGAAAACGGAGTTAAAATGAAGAAGTTATGCCCAAATTACAAAAACAACTAACTTTGGAATGATGAGCGGTAAGCCTAATTAATTGGTGCAAATATAATGCTTATAAAACTTAATTATCTTCTTCAGGGGATGAAGAGTTTGACTTAGACACGGTAAAGGATTACTAGTACTGCTGAGCATCATGGCCAAGTGAGTATACCGCCCCTTACTTTGCTTATTTGCGCTCGTAGTTAGCGAACTATTTAACTATGTCGGATAACCAAATTTGTTACATGATTAAGGTAAATGGGATATCATATGTGCTTGATGATGATTGAACTTGTTTGGAAAATATCTTAAGTTGATACAAACATTATATGCCTACTGCATTAGCACTTAGGATCTTGGAGTGTCTATATATATTGATTGGCTACCTATAAAATCAGAATTAATAAATATTTGACCCTTAATTAAACTAGACATGCATTGCATCCTATAACATGATATTAAGGGTGTCAGCATTACGCAGTAGAATGGGGGGATCACACATAGTTGGATCCACATTGTACTATGTATATTGAATTTTTTATTGTACGGTGTATTTCTTACGACGTGTTCCTGCCTCGACCTTTGAGAACAACTTGGCTCTAAGGAGTGTTGCCTTTTGCTTGAGGTCGTGCTGTATCTACTATTGAGAGTGATAAGGATAACAAGAGACTTCGCATTGGACATGGATACCTGGATCTTAATGTACCAAAATACTTCCTAACCTGGGCAACGGTGGGCATTAAAACTGTGCTATATACAGTTACCGAACAACTGTATATATTATTGCATTGCATATGATTGACCATGCATTCATACACCTGATTAATCACTTATTTGATATTTCTTGTAGTAGAGTAAGAAGGTCATTCACTAAGTAGTTAAGCTTACCCCTTTATAGTTTATTGTTGCAGCAAGACTTGTGGCTGGAGTCGAGCCACGGGATGCCTAAGGTCAATAGAACTAGCTTAGGATTAAGATGTGAAGAAGTTGAGAGCTCAAGCAAACCATTTGTTTACATATATATGAACTCTTTTTAATTTCCAATTATTAAGTATCTTTAGTTTGTTGAGTAGCGTAGACTACTTATAGTGATTTATCTTGGTACTGTATGACTAATTTAGGGGAAACCTAATGTTCCTACTTATTTATGTTTTGTTAGTGATCATTTGGATAGCTTAGCTTTAATTTATATGTTTTGCTATTACTAAATGCTAGTTATTAGGAAAAGTTCATAGTTGTGAATGCTTTATATAGTGCGCTGAAGGCCTCTGAACAAAGATGGAGCTTAATCTCGGATCTTCACATATTACACAGTGGTATTGCCATGACTCAACCCCCCTCCAAGTTGTGACAGTTCATAAGTACTAGCAGCCAGCAAGAGGGGATATGCTTTGTGGAATTGACAAGGTAACTCTAGGTTGGTTGGCCGTAACCATGCTGGTAGCCACATTTATGAATAGTAGGTCTAACATCTTCAGGGGATGTTAAGAGAATCAACCGTACTATGGATGTTAGGTGACAATTAATAAGCAAGATCCTAAGTAGATGGATCAAGGATCCATGCCTGATAGATCAAGTGTCTCGTCTAAGGTGAGCTAAATGTTTGGAAGCTTATGTGGTCAAGGGAGTCTCTACTCACCTAGCTTAAGTAGGAGTTGGGTGGGGGGTAGAAGGGGGAAGGTCTTATTATTCCAAGCTCCATCGGCCTATTACAATGGTCCTTACACACAAGGGGGTGGACGTTGGCATTATACTCTACATAATGCTCGTGCGAGTTTACGAAACGACAGTTCCTTGCGTTCTTTTCTCGAGGTCAAAGGCAAACAAAAAGTCTGAGTAGGGGAACAATCACCTCCAAGGGTGGTGGTCAAGTCAAGTGAAAATTAGGTATCAACACATTTGCATCCTCATACACATCTATGTTCTTTCCATGAAAGTATTATCTCCCCCTATATGAGTACTAGTGATAGCCTTTTGAGGTAGAATCGATACCAAATTTGATTTTAGAGTTTTCTTTTATAAGGCTAATAGAAATTGTCTATGTGGTAAAATTCCTTGCCCTCTTCATAACTTATACTTGAAACGAAAAAAAAAAAAAAAACTCTCGGAAGGGTGAGTAAAACCAAGTACAAGATATATAATCACATATGAATGATCAAGCGGAGTGTATATACACATACAATTCAAGTAACCATATGTAACATCCACAAGCTATTATCTGTAGTTTAATTTGACATACAACACAATTTCAATGTCCCAAAGCTTAAAGTAACTCCTAACTCCAGTAAGCAATATATATATGTACACTATATGAATATTAGTACTGAGTCTTCCCAACACCTTAGGAACTAAGGATCACCTAAATTACCTAAGTCATTTGAAAGTGAGATTTCATTTAGGACAATGTTGCACTAAAATCATCAGGTTCTCATCCTAAGATCATTGATCCTCTTAGTCCCTTGGGCTTAGCCACTTATACGCAACATACATTAGATTAAGCCAAATAGTTATTAGGTCCATTTGATACATGCTATTTTAACAAGCACAAACAACATACAATATCTCGTAGTTGACTCAAAAGACTATTCGGATCCAAAAACATTCGCTTCATAACCTGTAAACATGATAAGTAGCTCAACTCAATCTCAAACACTTGATCTAACATCGCTTTCCACACCTAGCAACCCAATTTCTTTTACTTTCAACCTAAGTCACTAGAAGAAACTCGGATTAAGAGGATAAAAGATTGTTTTGAAAGTCATTTTGAATGTTGAAATAAGTTTAGAATTAGGTTAGTGAGCATTAGGAATCAAAAGCAAGGCCTAAGAACAAAGGAAAACAAGGGGACAACACTTTGTGTTTGTTTGAACACTTAGCCTTTGGATGCTACAAAGCATAGCGTCTAAACACCAATGTTTTGGGAGGAAATATCCCCTAGTGTTCAAACGTTATGGGGGGAGGCATCCAGATGCTACATTGCAATCTACAAATTTTTATAGACTACAATGCAAAATCATCCCCCTTTTCGATCGCCACTTTGAATCTAATCAAAAACCACCATTTCCAACAGTTCTCTTAACCCTAAAACTCTTCTTTACATGGTTCAATCTACCCTTCAAACATCAACATAGTCTGTTCTCTAATTCAACCCACAAAACTCCAAAAACAACAATTTCAACAAAAATAAAAGATACAAGGGATTTACAATCAGAACTCACCTTTAGGTTCAGAAACTACACACTCTGCCACCAAATACTCACAGTATAACCCATAAAATACAACTACAACTCGTTTTTATCAAAGCATTAAAAAGAAAACGAATTTTTAGGCCAAAAGTGTAATAAGTTTTTCAAGAAAATATCTTCCCCTGAATAACCTTGAATCATTCTCCTTCAATCATGTAGGAATGATGATATTTCTTGATCATTAGAGGTGCTACGTGGGAACCCATTCAAATACATACACATATGAGGGAGCAAGAGAGAAAAAGTGCTGCCAATTATGTGTTAGGTATTAGATGAAAACATGCCACAAATCCCACTTAAGTGTCATTAGCTAAATTCATTTAGGTTGATTATATTGTAATATGTCAAGAAAATGTTTTCCAAAAAGAAGAGAATTTTAGATGTTTTTTAAATTTTCTAAAACCTTACCCTAATCTACCTCCTTTACTAAACCTTAATATTTTCCACTTATAGTCTAAACCTCTCCTCTTTTGGTGGAAAATTAAGAGCCCTTCTCTAAACCCTACCTCAAGAGAAAAGTTCAAGTTGATTAAGGTAAGAACATTGAAGCTTAAACCTAAACAAATTCGTTTCAAGCCTTCTACCACTCTAAATCCTCATATTCCTTGTAGATTTCACCGGTCTCTAGGTGTTTCAAGTAGAGATTACTGAGTATCTTCAAGTGATAGGTCATTTGAGTGTATAAGGTAAGTTTAATGGAAGTTCTTTTAAGTTAAGCTTGATTTGCTCTTTGGTTTAGTGATTTGGAGAAGTTAAACTTAGGACTTTATTGAGGATTTAATCTTAAATCAAGTGTTATTCAGATTGTAGGTAGTGTATAGCTTCATTCTCAGGTTTCACCAAGTGTTTGGAACATTTCAAGTAAATTTTCTTGCATCTCTCCTTTAATTTAACAAGTTTATGAGGTTTTATTGAATTTGGAGTAGAAATGCAGTGATTTGAGCTGTTGTTGAATCAAAATTTGCGATTTAAATGGAGTAAAAATGTGTTATAATGATAGGTTAGTGAGTAATCAAAATGTATTTGAAATGGTATTTGTAGATACCCCATTTTCAACCCCTTTTTATTTTTATTTTGAAATTTTTAAAATAAGGTAAGTGGTCTTAACTTAGTAAAAAAAAAAAAATACAAAAAAGTAGAAAATTTTAGAAAAAAAAATCACAAAAGTAGAAAAATTGGAAAAATCACAAAAAGTAGAAGATTTAAGAGAAATTTGGAAAATTAAAAAAAAAAAAACAAAAAAGAAGTATAAATAAATAAATAACAAGAATAATAAAGTTTTAAATAGTTTAATAGAATAAGATTCTTTTAATTTAGCTTTCTTTTTTTTTTTTTTTTCCTTGAATAATTAAAAGAGAAGAGGGATTTTTAGGCTTAGTCTTAAATTTAAATCTAGCTTAAGCCAACTTAGTCTATATATGTACTTTGATTGCATATATGGATAAGGTACGGGCCAATGATCTGACGGTTCTATACTCTGACTTGATATTGCCTATGGCTTGAAGGTCTTAGGTTTGAATCTCACCCAATGCACAAAGTGCCTTTTATTTTTCTCGAATAAACACATCACCATATGTCGAGATATCATTGGGCCACGTGTCCACACGTGGCACTACTTTGTCTGGTAGCAGCTAACGTGGTGCCATGTGATGACACGTTAGTACCTTCGTGACACTTATCATGCCACGTATTCGATACATGGCACGATATGATTAGGTTGCTTAGCTAACATGGCGCTGCATTAGCGCTACATCAGTAGCTCTTTCCCTATCTTTCTTTCCTTTCCTTCCTTTTCCCTAGCAAAACCACTCTGCACACCCCATTTTGGCCTCATTTTTCATGCAATTTCCATGTGTGAATTCACCAATTGATTGATGTTTCCTATTCTCCACTCAAAATACTTCACATTGGTACCACAAACACGTCTTGACATAATGTTTTGTAGGTTGAAAATGAAGCTTGAAAATTGGAAATAAGCTTAAATGTCCAGATTTTCGTTCAATTCATTCTACTCGATTCAAGTTGCCATTCTCAAATACAAAGCTTCTAATCACCTCATTTAGCAAGTTTGAGCTCCTGTAATTGTGTTTGACTAACCAATTATACAGAAATTCCTTTTCAAATTGCACAATGAAGGTGGTCAAATTCAAATACATTCAATTTCGGATTCAAGGCATTTGATCGCTTTCCTTGCTTAGTTCGTGCTGTAATAATATAAATAAGAGCTCAAACGAACTCGGATGGCATCAACTTCATCTCTCTTAAACCCCCCAAAGAATCCTGAAGCTCTTGAGTCCCTCTCTCTCTACCACCATCTCTCTCTCTTTTGTACATCTCTCCCTCTCTAACATACGTGATCGAGCGAACCCACAACTACCACAACACTCCTTACACTCCTAGCTTTCAACCCATACCATTTATGAAGCTCACTGTGCCTCTTAGCTGCACCACTTAGAGCCACCCTTAGTAAACTCTAACTGCCATGCCCTAGCCTCGTCAAACCACCACCTTTGGTGGTCTTCCCCTTAATCTGACACCACAGAAGTGATTGCTACACTCCATAATCCCGAACCCAACCTCCCTTCAAGCTTCAGCAACCACCACCCATGCTAACCACCACTACTACCCACAACCCAACTTCAACGACCACCTAAATCAACTCCATTAGCCTTGGCATTTGTCTTAACCCCCACCCCAACTCCAATTTGAAACACACAAAAAAGTCCTCCCCTACTCACTTCAACAATCAGATCAAGCCGTAGGACTCCTCCTGAGTTGCTACTGATCCTTTGCATGTGACCCGACCATCCAAGAGCTCCGACTAAACCCAACCCGGAAGACCACTCTAAGTCCAATTCGCATACATTGTTTGGTCTGACCCTAATTCCTATTCGGATTGCTTTGCATTCTTTTTTATTTTGTTTTTCTATAATTTTTTTATTAATATTTGTTATTCTCACATTATAATTGTAACCTAAAAAAAAAAAAGGGAAAAGAAAGGAAAAAAGAAAGAACAAAATATGTTAGTTTTGTTTCTTTTTATTTATTTTATTTTCTCGATTAAGATATAAAATGTAACGACCCGACCGGAAATCCTCTTACCGATGTATTGTTCGCTTTAGTATGGAACACCGCATTGTTTTGTCCTCTAGCTCTAGCTCTAGCTCTAGCACGAGAATGCTTAACTTTAGAGTTTTGATGTACTCCAAGCCACCAAAAGACATCACGATGATTAGAGTTCCTTCTCCTAGCATGTAACGGGTATTACGATTCACTCCACTTACAGAACTGACGTTCTCGTCAATTTCGTTACACAGGTCTAGGCCCAAGACCACTACTGAGCAGGGACTTGCCCTTTCGGCTGGTAAAGTGCTTTGATACCACTTGTAACGAACCAGCCAAAACTCCTCTCACTAAGGTATTGTCCACTTAGGCATGGAACTCTGTACAGTTTTGTCCTCTAGTACAGCAACTTCCTAGGAGGTCACTCATCTCAGGATTGCTCCAGCCTAAGCACACTTAACTTCAGAGTTTTAATATACTCCGAACTGCTACACCAAAAAACGCTTCAATTATTAGAGTTCCTTCTCGTAGTATGTAAGGGGTATTACATAAAAAAAATAAAGAAAAGAAAAAAAAATACAGAAAGTAAATGATAGGAATAAAATAAAATAAAATAAAAGAAATAAGAAAATAGAAAAGTGAAAAAAATAATAAAATAAAATAAACACATAAACAAATTTTACAAGTTAGAAAATTGCTTTTCATGGAACAAAATCAAATGGACCCTTTCAAAAATTAGGAAGTTTGTTAGAACTTTCTAAAAATAAAACCCCGATTTGTGACGCATTAAATTTTCTAAAATAAAATTGAACTAATAGAAAAGGTAAACTCGAGTGTTTTCTTAAATTAAAAAGCAACTAATAAGCCTAAAGTTTTGCAAAATGAACTACAAATATCTTATCCCGATTAGCAAGTATATAGGCATTTTTGGGGTGACGTAAAAAACTAGAAAACTTAAAATTTTCCATTTTAGTTTAGTTTATTCAATCTAATAAAATAAAGTCCAATTTATTCTTCAATTAATTTTTTCTGTTCAAAAGGTGAATTCAAAAATTAACCTTAAATTCAAAAAGTAGGTGGTACCCCTAAGGGTTTCAAAAACTAACCCCTGGACTTAATCTCTGGATTTTGAAAAACCCTTTCCTAAAAATCAATTTTTTCTCTTTTGAACCAATATCTGGATCAAAACCAAATCTACCCATTTGGTTTTGATCTAAACCATTTCTCAACTACAGTTGAGTAGCGACTCCAAAAGTATATAAAATTCTTTTTAAAAAAACTAGTTTTCTTAACTCTTAGTCAAGAATCAATATTAAACGGGTTAGAATTTAATATTGATTGGGTTAAGGAAAATAATAAAACCTAAAAAAAATTAAGCTCAATGGGATTGGAGAAAAATGGGATTTAAATTGGTTTTGGGGAGTGAATTTGAAGGTTGTTGATGTTTTGGTTCGACCGTGAGGCTAGTTCCCATAGAACTACAAGACTGGTTGTGCCTAATCTTCTAGTCACAAAAGGTTGTTAAGGACTAGCCGGTTGGTTTCACTTGACCGTGCAGTTAGTTTATACCAAAAAGCTGAATTGAGTTTTTCTTCCATTTCTTTTTCTTTAACCAACTTCCTTGTATTCTAACATATTCAGTAAAGCATATTTTATACTCTATAACCATTTTTGAACATTTCAAGTGTTATAATTATGTATGAACATATTTTACGAAAAATCAAACTTCATTTGAAACTCCCTTCCTTTCTTAAACTTCTAAAAACTCATTCCAAGTGTTTTGATTACTCCTCTCCTAAGCCAGGATTTGATTTTTACCCCTTACTCAGCTATAATAGCTCTTAGAAATCTATTATAGAACAGGAGTTTTAGGAGTCCTTGGAAATGGATATTTCAAACAAGATTGAATTATTTAAGATAATTGATTTGAATTTATTTAACTAGTGTGAGCTAAAGATGCCTAAGACCAATGAGTGTTATTTGAAGAGGTGCTTTAAAAGGGAAGAGTCCTCTTAATCATGAATTTCATTACTTATGTGCTAATGGGAGCATGTTTGAGAATTGGTAAAAGAGTAGTAGTAGGTTGCTTCTAAGTGTTATAAAGTGATTTATGTTATGGTGGGGCACAATAAAGGCATAAAAAACTATCTGACGTTGTGATCTTTAGAAGTCGGAATGAAGTAAAGGATAGTTGTTAAGGTGAAGATTGAATAAAAGGATTTGGGAATCATGATGTATATTCTTAATGCAGTTATGTAAAGTGCCTAAAACTAGTCTATTGATCTTGTTATTAGGTTCTCTTGCTCGAGTCAGCACTCTTGTCTCTATTTGGGTTTAGATTTAGTCTCATCCAACTGTTCAGGTACATGGTACTTATTTGTATGGTTATGCTTGCTAGGATAGAAAAGATCTAACCAGACTAGTCTATATTCAGCCTAAATGAATAGTTTGTTGATTGTGCTTAACCTGCTCGCTCTAAGGGCTCATAGTGGTAGATCCCTAAAGGATAAACTGCTTATCATATGTAAGGTTTTCCTAGTGGATTTTCACATGGGATAATGTAGCTAGAATTCTAGGATTTATGGTCTTTAGACTCTGGACTGGGATAGAAAAGACTTAAAGGAAAATTTATACTTATATTTACCTATGTATGTAGATAAAGATCATGGTGTAGTCGTGTTATGAGTACCCCTTTATTGGTTATTAGCCTAAAATAAAGATAATTAATTTACTGTTTGCTTCATACCCATTATGATTCACATTATATGCATGTATATGTCCTTGGCTTAGCATCCGTGTGTGCTTGTGCATCATGTACTGTACTTTAGCTCAATCTTTTTTTTTTTTTCAAGCACAAGAGCTAATGATTATCTCATCTATGAAAAGCCTTTTGTGGATGATATCCAAGAGAAGGAAGGTGTCAAGTATTTATACTTTCATGATAACTATGACCGAGAATAATATGTATTATTGGAATCATGTTATATTTAGGATAGACTTGATATCATTGAGGAGATAGACTCTTTCTCGTATCTTTTGTGGTCCTGAGTTATCTTGAGGAGAATAAAAACTCCTACATTTTACTTTTGTTATTTGTGGATTTAAGTCATGAACTCAATGGATTATAATCTTAGTGTGTTTTCATGTTCTGAGGTAATGAGTAGACTATAATTCCTACTCTTTTGATGATTTTACCTTATAATGATGGTTGATATCAAAGTTAAATGTTCGTGGATTTAGAAACCTTAGCATATTTCCGTTAGTGAGAGTATGTGGTCGTAATGCCCAAATAGGGTCCTAGGGCATTGCATATACTTTTGTTTTTCTATGATCAAGTCAACCAGATTGAGGCTGAATTAAGCTGATACAGGTTAGTAAATATAATAGTTCAATAGTGTACTTTAAACATAGTTAATCATTATGTTATTACATGTGTATATATTTTAATTACGTATGCATTTAGTAAGTTTCAATACTTTTTATAGTTATTTGTTTTTTTGAAATTAGAATGATTTTACGAATCGAGATAATGTATATGGAAGTGTTTAAACATTTGATTTCAGATAGTTTAGTGCCAAACATGCAAAACTTGCACTTTAATGCTAAAAAGTTGAAACTTTGTTCATATTAGTGTCTATATTTATTAGATGTTTATATGGAGTTAATGTAGCAAACAAAAATTGTATTTTTCAAAGACAAACATTAAAAGATAGTCTATTGGCACATAAGTGACTTTTTTACACATCTATAAGAGAGATTAACTAGCAATTTTCCCTCCATCATGACTCCCTTGTTACTACATGCATCTATCCAACATTTACTCTAACTCTCCCTCATAACTCACATTTATTTCCATATTCAATTTTCCTCCTATCTAAACGCCAACTAGTAAACAAGATTGACTCACAAGAACTTTTTCTCACTCTCCTTATTCATTACCTCCATTCACTTACAATCTACTTATCATATCTCCCTTGCTTTGCATTGTATAGGAATGAACAAGAAGGACCACTTTGTAGGCATAGATGAGCACTACCCGTAAGTTGAGTTTCATCTGTTTTGATTATGCTCCATTAACTGTAGTAATAGGACTAATAATTTTAATGGGGCACTACTAGTAGTTAAGGGTACGATTGTATCCCGAACAAATTCTGTAAATGCCACTGAATTTTGTTTTCAAATGAAAATTTTACAAAACGTTACTTGAATTTGGAAAAAGGCAACTTAAATAAGGGGTTTTCAGTTTAGGGCAAAAGAAAGAAAAATTAAAGATTTTTAGTAATAACCCGAAATAGCTTTTTTATATTCCCTAAAGTTTTTTCTACATGTTAAGAGAAGGATTGTTTGTGTGTCATTCGTAAAATAAATATGTATTTTTTGTGTTTTGATTGGATTGTAGTCCCCTCATAACTAAAATGAATGGCATGTCCATTATCATGCCCCATAGGGCAAATTCACTAAAGATCCTCCAAATGTTTCATACACTTCTATTAGACTTTGATGTTATGTGAGTCAACATTGGTTGGTTTTTGTTGGAGCTTTTAAAAGCCAAGCCGCTAACAAAAGTTAGGTATGATGACATTGAGCTATTAAGGTATCACATCCTTAATAAAACTTTATTTGATTATTTACCATTCTATGTGATAAGGTAGACACTGCAAAAATGTTGAATATGCTACAGAGTTATGGAACCATCAAAAGATATATAAACAACATATGGTTTGTGCTAGTGCATCAATTGAAGTTGGGGAATCATTAAAGGGTAGAAGAGATGTAAGTATTCAATTGAAAGTGCCTAACAATGTATGTGATGATGATCAATATGTAAATTCAAATGTTGGAGATTCACAAAGTTCAAATGAGGCTATGACTTCAAGTGAGGAGGAATTAAGGGTAAAGTTGCTTGAAGTTAGGAGAAGCGTGAAGGAGCTCATGAGGGGGGTATGGCTAAAGAAAGTGCAATGAGGTAGTATCCCAAATGAATGCATAACTGGGTTAGACAAGTTCAATGAGAAGGATGATTCCAATACTGATTATGAGGAAGATTGATTGGTTATTGATTTTGCATTTGATAAGGAAGAGGATGGTGAGACAGAGTATAGAAGTAGGAAGCATGATTTCAAAGTGTTTGATCCAAATTCAAGAGAGGTGCATTTTATGCTTAGCATGGCTTTCGAGAGTGCTATAGAGTTTAAAAATGCAATAAAGGGACAATACATTGGCTAAGCAAAAAGACTTTGCACATGCTTGAAACACATGCGAGAAAGTAAGAGTATGGTGTATAAAGTTTCAAGGTCCTTTTTTTTGTAACGCACTTGTACCAGTAGGGCCTCATCCTTTTGTATATTATTGTAACATAGAGGGGGACCTTTTGTACTTTTAGCTAGGGCCTTACTATTATTAGAAAGTATCTACTTTAGGAATGGTACCATTTCAATGATTCTAATGTCTCTTCAAACTAAGCCCAAAAATACCCGTAAAGCTCTTTAAGGGATGTTATTATTCTTCTGGATTGAAGCTCTTACTCACCACTTTAGTTGATCACGACTAAAGGCATCCTGTTGTATACATACAACCCCGGTGTACACACAATTGTAGCCTTATAATACCATCGGATTTATAAAAGTGTGGTATTCATTTTACAATTCTTATCTGTGTCTCTTATATTTACTATTGCCTTTCGATCTTGTTTATGTTACTTAGAGGTTTAGACCCTGTTGGCCAGTGTTGTTGCAAGTTAGGCTTACTTATTATTGCAAAGGTAGGACAGTAAGCACTGCATAGTCCATCTGTGTGCTAGAGAAAACCTTAAACTGTAATTGTTAGTATCAGAGCCCAAGTTATTCTAATGGGAACAACCATGACACGACAAGATAACCTGGAGGAAATTCTCAAGAGATTAACTAAGCAAATGGATGATTTGGTCGCCTTTTATGCGAACATGGTTGAAGTTGAGACTAATCATCAAGAGATGAATGGTAAGATGACTAAGATGGTTGAGAACTTCAGTATCACAGTAGAGACGCTCAAAGAGAAAAAGCGTATGACAATCAATGATGTGAAACGGCAACCAAGTACTTAAGTTGAAGACTTAAGAAGACAAGTAAATACTCATGCATCAACCGAAACCATTGAAGAGTTAAGGGTACAAGTGGTTATTTTGACTTGAGTTGTGGGGAATGCTCCTACCCATGCCCCCATACATGCTCTTACTCACACAGGACATCTAAAGATGCCTAAATCCAAGGCATTCACTAACACGAGGGATGCCAAATCGTTAAAGAATTTTTTATTCAATATGGAGCAGTATTTTACCATCATAGGGACAAATGATGAGAAAACAAAGGTCACCATGGCTGCAATGTACTTGACTAGTAATGCCAAGCTATGGTGGTGCACTGTAAGCCCCAAAGTTAAGCCAAGTAACCATAGGATTGAACTTAGAACCCAAGGTTTAGGGCGATCAGCTAAAAGATCCGATCACACCCAAATTATAAACTATTGACAGAAATATTAGTAAAAATGACCCAGTAAACTTAAATTTAAGAAAATAAATAGTAAAATAGGTGACTATAAAATTTTCAAATTTTAAGCATAATAATTGTTAATTACCAAAAAGGCAAAAAGTGTAATCTAATAACTAATAAATTACTAGAGATAGATTATATGTATACTAAAAATTTTAGAATGACCAAAATAATATTTAGGAATGTTCACGTGTACCCCACATGTATTTACGTATAGATAAAAAATACGCGAAATTACCTAAATTGGCCAAAAACTAAGCAAATAATTAAAGAAAATTATAAAATAATTATGGAAAAATTAAAAAAAAATCAGAAGAGGATAAGATGAATCAATATCAAGTCGTGGCATATCAGGATAAGAAAAAGAAAAATTAGCTAATAAAAATTGAACAACTTAAAAGCCAAAAATCAAAGAATTTAGACAAAGTCTTGTCAAATTAATGCATATTAATTACAACAAATATCTATAAATAGGGAAAAAAATTACAGAACTCATTTGGACAATTAGAAATCAGAGAAAATTAGGGAGAGGTAGGTGAAAATTGAGAGAAAAATTCAAGTTAGAAAAAAAATAAGAAAAACTGTGCAGTTAGGGCTTTTAAAAGGAACCCCCACCAGACGAGCAGTTGGAAGTGGACGGCCACCACCACCACACAGTGGTGGCAGCGCCCAAGCCGGCCGATAAGGCCACGGCGGCCTGCGGTGGCCGGAGCCACCAAAATCGGTGAGTCCGATTTCTAGCCCGATTCTTGTGTAATTTTGTAAAAATAGTAAATATTATTATAAAATTATGAATTTTGTTATTCTGGGGTATTTTTGTATGTAGTTTGTAGGAAAAATATTATTTTGATGAAAACATATTCCGTAATATAGGGTCCTTAAGAAATCATGCAAAACCGAGCACATTTCGGTTTAGAAATAAATGACCTTAGGAGTATAGTTTGGAGCTCAATTTTTTTCTGTAGGATGTTCATGTGATATAGAACAGTGCTATGAAGCCATTTTCTTAAAATTAATTTTCAAAAATTTTAAGTTAATTTTTAGCCCTAAAATGATGGAAAAATTAGGTAATTTGGAGTTAATTAGGTAATTAGGATATTAATGACCGATTTAGATAGTAATTAGATGTTTAGGGATGTTAATCTCTGAAGTGGAAACTTAATCCTAGTCTATGGAATGTTAAGTGTAAGTAATGAAGGTGTTATGTGGTAAATGTAGAAAATTAGGAATATGTAGAATTGAAAATTTATAAATATGGAAATATTAGGGTTATTTAGATAATATTAGAGTAAAAATTAGAATAATATTAAATCTGAATTAAGATTGAATTTTAGGTAATTATATAAAAAAGTAAGATTTTCTCACATCGGGGATAAATCCGATACCCTAATTAGGACTAGCGTGTACCGAATAACTTGGAATACTAAATTAAGATCCAATAGGATATTTGGATACTCGAGCTTAATGTGATTAATTTCACATTAGGATTCGAGCATGTTTAGGATTTAGAAATCAAACTAAAACCTAATTTAGAAATTGATGCGAAAACCGAAACCGAACTCAAACCTAAACCCAAACCTAGAATAATTATAAATATTAAACCCTAAACAACACATAACAATAAGCGTTATAGGATAAAACAAACTTATAATAGTTATATGAAAAGCTGAAACCACGTTTGTGTTATAGGGATGATCAGCGATGGCCTGAGCAAATTGGACCTCGAGTGAGTGAGCGAGGAGTCGAGGTAAGTTAAGATTAATACAATGCTGTATTTTGGAGGCTTAAGATTATGCTTGGTTGTGCTTGTTAAATAGTTGAATGTGTGCATGTGCTTGATTATGGGTGATGCTATGATTCTGTTTGTTGCTTTGGCACATATTGTATAAATTGTATGTAATGATTGATCACCCTAAACTGAACTTAATCAAATATCCGACCAGTAATCATAATCGGACATGCATGGCAACCCATTAGGGGAAATTAGGACTCTCCGACCAAATACCGACCCCTTCGGAAGGGATAGCGCAGGATTGCAAAATGGTCCCTTCTTCATCCTCAGTCGAACTAAGTGACAAGAGAGGAGGTCGCGGCGGGGGTGAAGACAGTAGTTCGAAGGTAGTCGCGAGAGGAGTAAGGTCTCCATTACACAAGCCTGGGTTTGGTCGTGAGCTGTTGCATTAACGGCAACTCCTCAACCCGGATTAGAGCGGGCGCAATTTCTCTAATCTCACGACGAGCCGGACAACGTCGTGCGATGGCATTTGCTTGCACATGCATTGCACCTAATAAGTGATTGAAAACCTTGTTGTGTGTATGGTATAGTTTTAAGTCCTCCGTCCTAACTTACTGAGCTGTGGTTACTCACATCCCTATAGACGTCGTGCAGATGCTGGCTAAGAAGCGGCAACAACTACTCTGAAGCTAGCAACTGCTGAATCCTGGGGAGTGAGGAAAAACATTGAAGAATCAACACATATTTTACTTTTCATTTCTAATTAATGTAATAACTGAATTATAGTGATTATATATAACTTTTCTCACTTTCTTAGGTAAATGAATTGTTTAAATTACAAACTGTTTACTTCAAAGCGGGTTAGTCGCGGACGCCTTGTGTAGATCAGGTCTATGATAGCAGTTGTAAGGCCAACTTCTATCTTAGGATGGTTTACACGGCGGGGCTATTACGACTCTGCCGCTTCGGGGCATGACATGCACCAAGTATGAAGAGATCCAAAATGGTAATACATATGTAGATATGTGGATAGAGTTGAAGGCTAAGTTGCAGGCTTAGTTTTTCCACATGAATGTTGAGTACAATGTCCGAAAGAAGTTAAGGGAACTTTAAATGGGGTGATGACATGAAAAAGTGTGTGCATGAGTTCTTGACACTAATGCTGGACATTAAGAGTATGGCTAAAGATGATAAGCTATTCTACTTTTTGGAAGGATTGAAGCCTTATGCTAAGAATAGGTTACAAAAGCAACAAGTTACAAACTTGGCTACAGCATAGGCGGTATCTGAATGCTTGATTAACTACACTCATGACAATAAAGGGAAGAATGCGTTGATAGGTTACAGGGGTGGAAAGTTAGTCATGATGGGTAAACCCAAGAGTAAGGGAGCCACAAGTTCAAGCAACGGCAGCAGCAATACTGGATGGGGTCAAAGGAAATCTTACAACTCTTATCAGTTTGGAAAGAATGGGAGAACTAGTAGAGGTAAGAAGCCCTCATTCTCATGCTTCTTGTGTAACAGCCTGTATAAAGTAACCGAATGTCCACACAGAGTTGCACTTAATGCCATGGCTCAAAAGGTAGAGAGTGTATGCCAAGATGAAGAGTTAGGGAGTGATAGTGAGGAATAACCTTAAATGGGCACATTATACATATTGTCAGCTGTTAGAAAGAGCTCCTCAGCATGACGTAAGCCTAAGACCGACAATGAATTGATGTATGTCTAATTGAACATCAATGGTAAGAGTGCTAGTGTTATGGTAGAATCCAGTGTTATACATAACTTCATTAATGTGCTTAAGGTAGAGATACTAGGGTTAGTGTTTGTTGAGGACACTAGCCAGATTAAAGTTATCAACTCTAAGGCCTATCTTGTTTAAGGAGTTATAAGAGGGCTGAAGATGAAGGTTAAGGATTGGAGTGGAAATCTCAACTTTACGGCTCTCCCATTAGACAACTTTAGCATAGTCCTTCAGATAGATTTGTTTAAATAGGCCAGAGTTGCTCTCATGCTTGTGACAAATTGCTTGTTATTCAAGGGTGATAAGTCATATTATTTATCAGTTCAGAGGGATAATGTAAGCAACCATGGCAAGGAAGGAAAGAATATCGAGGCTATAATGCTATCAGCATTCCAATTGAAGAGAAGGCTTAAATATCAAGAGTCAACTTTCCTAACTGTCCTTACAGAGAAGGAAGAAGTAAGAAAAACTAAGATACTAGGGGTAATAGAGAGTATCTTGAAAGATTATAATTCTGTGATGCCTGATAAGCTCCTTAAAGGAGTTACCACCCAAACAGACAGTAGTACGAGATTAAGTTGATTCCTAATGCTAAACCACTTGCTAGAGCTCCATACAGAATGTCACCTCCCGAGCTTGCCAAGTTGAAGAAGCAATTGGATGAGTTGTTAGAGGTAAGCTTCATTTAACCTTCAAAAGGGGCTCCTATTCTATTTCAGAAGAAGTAAGATGGGAATTTGAGATTATGTATTGACTATTAGGCTTTGAATAAGTTGATTATGATGAACCATTATCTAATCCCTTTGCTCGCTAATCTATTTGAACAATTGAGCAGAGCCAAGTACTTTACAAAGCTAGATCTTCACTGAGGGTATCATCAAGTTCATATTGCTAAGGGTAATAAGCCCAATATAGCACTTATGAGCTCTTGGTGATGGCCTTTGGTTTCACTATGCTCTTGCAACATTTTGTACTTTAATGAACAATGTATTTTGTGAATATCTAGACAAATTGTGGTTATTTACCTAAATGATATTGTTATGTATAGTAAGATATTGTAAGGACATGTAGAGCACTTACCAATGGTTTTCTAAAATTTGTAAGAGAATCAATTGTATGTAAAGTGTCAGAAATATGTCTTTGCTCAGAAGCACATCAATTTCTTAGGTCATATAGTTGAGGAAGGGTAGATCCAAATGAATATGGCCAAGGTGGAAGAAATCAAGTAGTGGACAGTACCCAAGCGTGTAATGGAGTTATGATCCTTTCTTGGGCTTGCTAATTACTATAGAAAATTTGTTGAGGGATATTCTCACCGAGTTGCACCCCTTACAAATCTATTGAAGAAAGACTAAGCATGGTCATGGAATAAGAAATGTTAGAGTGCCTTGAAGAGTTGAAGCATATAGTAATAGAAGAGCCAATCCTCGCACTTCTTGACATCTCTAAACCCTTTGAAGTCTACAAGGATGCCTCAGACTTCGTGTTAAGTAAAGTGTTGGTGTAAGAAGGCCATCCAGTAGCATATGAGAATAGGAAGTCGAATCAAATGGAACATAAGTACTTAGTCTAAGAGGAGTTACTTGCAATCCTTCACTATCTAAGGACCTGGAAACATTATTTGCTAGGATCTAAGTTCCTAGTGAAGACAGACAATTTTGCTACTAGCCACATATTAACTCAGTCAAAGCTCTCTACTAAGCAAGCTAAATGGCAAGAGTTCTTTGTAGAGTTTGATATGGAGATTGAGTACTAAAGCGAGTAGACCAATCAAGTAGCAAATACTTTAAGCAAGAAAGCCAATTAAGCTTCCTTAGCACAAATCGCACACCAATCGATGAGTCAAGTCTCAACTTCAATACAAGAGCAGATTAGGTATCGTGTAACCTAAGACCCATTAGCCAAGAATCTCAAGTATTTGATTAAGGAAGGGAAGAGTTGTAGATTTTAGATAAAGGGCGACCTCATATATACAAAGGGGTATTGAGTATATGTCTCAAAGGCGAGCAACTTGAGAAGGGCGCTCATGAGAGAGTACCATGATACTCTGAGGGTTGGATACCTCGATTGGCAAAGAACACTGAGCTTGTTAAAATAGGGCTATCATTGGCTAGGTATGAAGGAGGATGTGATGAGCTATATCAAGACTTACTTAACTTGTCAATAAGACAAAGTTGAGAGGTAGAAGATGGTAGGGCTGTTAGAGCCACTTTCAATGCCATCCCATACATAGGAGAACGTCTCCATAGACTTTATCATTTCCTTACCAAAAGTGGGGAGTACTCCATTTTGGTTGCTGTTAATAGGTTCTCTAAGTATATCACTTTCGTTCCTACCATAAAGAGTTCAAATGCAGAAGGGACATCCCAATTTTTCTTCAAGCATGCTGTGAAGCTCTAGTGAGTGCCCTAGAATATTGTAAGTGATAGGGACATCAGTTCACAAGGAAGTTTTGGATAGGGTTATTCCACTTGCTAAGTTTCAATTTGAGCATCACCTCCAACTACCATCCACAAAGTGATGGCCAGACAGAGAGATTCAATGGTTTACTAGATGAATACCTTCAACACTTTGTTAATGCTAACTAAAGGATTCGGGTCAACTTGTTGGATATTGTTTAATTCTATTTCAACATCCAGTAGAGTTCTTCCTCTAACAAGAGCTTTATTGAGATCATCATCGCTAAGCAACTATTGTTAACCTACAAAGTAGCTACACCATGTACCAGGAGATGCCCAAGAGCTTGCCAGTTTATCAGAAATTAGAAGCAAAATTCACTTAAGAAGGCTTCCAAAAGGATGAATGGGTAGATCGGAACCGTCGACCTAAAGAGTATAATGTTAGAGATTAGGTTCTCATAAAGCTTCTTCCAGAACAGGTTAGATCATTGTGAAACAAGGATAGAAGGTTGATTTAGAGTTACATTAGTTTGGATCCTATCATCTTGAAAATTATAAGAATAGCCTATAAGGTCAAGCCTCTTACGTGTTTGAAGGTTCATCTAGTTTTTCATATCAGTGTCTTAAAGCCATATTGTACAAACATGGAAGATCCATCTCACAATGTATCTAAGCGGTCGCACATCAAGATCAAGTTCAACCTCAATCAAGCTGTAGAAGACATCCTTACAGAGTAAAGAGTTAAGGATCCCACTACTAAAGAAGAACATACAGAGTACTTAGTCAAATAGAGAGATCGGAGAGAAGAAGATATTAGCTAGGGGATTGAAGAAGGCCATAAGCCCTTATCTAAGAGAAAGTTAACCTTACAAACCAAAAGACCTTCGCCACCAGATCCAAGCTCCAACACTTATTGCCAAGAACATCAATAGAATTAAGTGCGGGAGGATGTCAAGGTCCTCTTTTTTGTAATGCACTTATATAAGTAGGGCCCCATCCTTTTGTATATTATTGTAACATAAAAGGGGACTTTTTATACTTTTAGCTAAGGCCTTCCTATTATTAGAAAGTTTTCACTTTAGAAATGGTGTCATTTCAATGATCTTAATGCCTCCTCTTGCCAAGTCCCATAATGCCCGTAAAGATCTTTATAGGAGTATGAGCACTCTTTTAGATTGAAGCTCTTACTCACTATTTTAGTTGATCATGACTAAAGGTATCATGTTATATATATAACCCCCTTGCATACACAATTGTAGCCTTATATTATCATTGGATCAATAAAAGTGTGCTATTTATTTTATGATTCTTACCCATGTCCCTTATATTTACTATTGCCTTTCAATCTTGTTCGTGTTGCTTATAGGTTTAAGCTTTGTTGGCTAGCGTTATGTACGAGTTAAGTTTGCTTATTACTATAAATGTATAACAGTAAGTGTTGTATGGTCATTCTATGTATTAGGGAAAGCCCTAGACCATCACACAAAGGATGGTTGCTCATGGCTCATGTAATCCCTTAATAAACCAACTCAAGCATTATGACAAGCAGCATACATGTTGTGTTTACTTTGCAATTAAGCATATAAGGAGTAGTTTGTTGGCCAAAATATTCTTGCCCTCAAAAAGGGCAATGCCTTATATCAAGTTAATGCATTTGAAGACTTTGATTAGAGAGCATTTGGGCATCAATGTAACACTTCATCAATGTCATAAAGTAAGAGAAAAAGTGCATGAAATTCTCATGGGTTCTTATAGGAAAGAGTATGCCATATTATGGGATTACTTAGGGGAGTTACGAGATAGGAACCTTGATTCCACTTATATTAATGAGGGTACAAAGGGAAGAGAACGATGGAAAACCAAATTTCCATTTACCCTATATAGAGTTAAAGCGGTTAAGAGAAGGGTTTTTGAGTGGATGCAAGTAGCTAACTGGGCTTGATAGATGCCTTTTAAAAGGAGTTTACAAGGGAGAGCTATTGGTTGCAATAAGGAGAGATGCTAACAATTAGATATACTTGATTGCTTGGGGTGGTAGTCAAATTTGAGAGCAAAGACATGGATGTGGTTTCTTCGTGCACTTATAGATGACCTTAGCATATAAGACAAAGATGGATGAGAGTAAACCTTCATCATTGACCAACAAAAGCTATAAAATTAATGCATTAAACTCCACTGTTGTTGTTTTTAAATGTTTTAGTACATACTATGTAAATTGTATTATATGTGCACTTACCAACTCTATAAGAACTTCCTAATACAAAGCAAAAGATGTATAGGGGACACATTTATGCCAATTAGGGCAAGAGGCATTAGGGACTTTTAATACGAAGCTCTTCTAGAGTAGGGCTAAGGCAACAACAGTTGCTAACTTTGAGGTTATGTTAAATTGGCTGGCTTGGGTTGATAAGGAAGCATGAGGAGATTAAATGAAGATAGATTCGAAACACTAGCGTTGGGCTTTCTTTGGGATGGATGCATGTTATGATATCGTAGATAACAATCTTTGTAAAGCATTTAATGGCAAGATCTTGGAGGCTAAGTATAAGTCCATCTGACTATGCTAGAAGACATTTGGCTTTCTATGAAGGGCTAAATCGAGAAGTAAAGGGAGGAGTTTGTAAAGTAGAATGAGAGCATATGTCCAAGAATTGCATGTAAGCTTGAACAAAATAAACAAAAGGCGTAATGATGCCACATATATTTTGGAGGTGAATCAGAGTGCAACATTTAGCACGAAGGACAAATTTATGTTGTTGATGTTGACAAGTAAACATGATTGTGTAAGGAATAAGACTTAATTGGCATCCTATGTTGCCATGGTATATGTGCAATTGTGAATCTGAGTTGTAATCTAGAAGACTATATTGCTAAGTAGTATACTAAAGAAACCTTTAGAAAGATCTACACCCACAATATTGTGGGTGTAAGGGGTGAGAAGTTCTAAAGGAGCACAAGAGTTAAAGTTCCCGAGCCTTTGCTGAAGCATGCAAAGAGGGGCAAGTTGCAAAAGCAAAGGGGAAAAGAGGAATTGGGGAAATCAATTACGAAAAGGGGTGAAAGGGAAAGGAACAACCGCAATAAGAATAATAAAGAGAGGATGGATAATGACTTGTATAGTATGCAAAGAAGCTAGACACAATAGTGGAGGTTATTGCTTGACTAAAGAATCCTTGCCATGATAGTTTGAGCAGGTAATAATTTTTCTAAAGTACTATTTACATGTAGCTACTACTTTCTTTTATGTAAAAGAATATTGTCATTTTGTAGTGTTCATAGGGTGGGGAGGACTATAGAAAAGCTGAGCATAAGGAACAAAGAGGCTACTCAAATGTTGCTTCTCATAACCAAGAGCAATGAACAAAGGTATGTTGGATTTAGCAACATGTTGTGCAATCAATGGGTTATTTTGATTTACTTATCTTATTTTGTTCTCTTCCTTCCTTATTTGATTCCTCCAAATTGAAGGAATGGATTATAGATTCTCTCAAGTTAGAGTGGAAGGAGAGGACATTTCGAACATATATGCAACTATCCAAGCAATACTTTGAGAGTACACCATTCCTAATAGAGGAGGAGCAAGATCACAACCAAAATCAATACTCCACTACTGAAATTGATAGCTAGCTACATAAGGTGAATGATAAGGAGATTGTCATGAAGGATGTACTTGAAGATACCGATTGTGATGAAGATAAAATGATGATGGATGTAACTAAGGAGTCTTGTCATGATGAGGAGAATGCATATGAGAAGAATGATGATGATAGCCCCAGCAAGTTGAATAAATAGTTATTCAAATTCGAAGTGTTTTCTTTTATAAGAAGGAAGATTTCCCAACTCATGATGACACTATGCAAGAACTGTTCAGAGAAGGGCAAAGGAAAGGGAAAGCAGTCCGATGGTATTGTGATAATTAACTAACACCTTCTAGTAATGAAGTGGAATGAGGGTTTTTTTGTCATAGATTTTGTGGTAGGATTATAGGAATGAATCGTAATAAAGTTCTTTATGGTGGTTTTTTGTTATACTAACTAGTTATGAAGTATGCTAAACTCCTCGTCCTTAACCTTCTAGTAAGGTTGTTTAGTTTTTTATTACCAGTGAGATGTAATGAACCATATATTATGATTAGTGGGATATGTGTTGGCTGATTAATTTTTTACTCTTTATTCATTATTATTTGGGTGTTTTAAGAAAAATAAAGATGAAGCTTGTTTTTAGCTTAGAATGCCAGCGATTGAGTAACAATGTTTACTTGCTGTAGTTGTGCTTGATCATGTGAAGATGTAGGTATTTTTTATTTTATTTGAATGTTTTGCTCGTTAGTGAGTAACAATGTTTGGTCACTAAGTTTTATCACAAGTACTTCTAGTTGTGTTCACTATGGTTGTACTTGACCTTGTGAAGATGCAGATCATGTTAAGTTAGCATCCAAAAGATCAACTTTGTAGCATTGTAGCAAGTAATTAATTATTCCTAAATTTGTTAATTGTGCAATATGAGGTGAATTTTCTAAGCAGCTTGTTTCATCCTAACATTATCAGACTATTTGACAAAATACAACCAACTGCAGCATGGTTCAAGACCTAGGTTGATGTTCTAATAGGCTTCTATGGTTCTTTAATGGAGCATATATTTTCATGCACAAATTATGAGTTGTGCTTTACAATAGGATATGCAATTTTTGGTTTACATGAGAGTAGATTGTAAGGGAGCAAGTTGATATAGAAAGAGACCAAGGTTTGAGTTGCTATTTTATAGTATTTAATGTATGTTTTTGGTGTTTTTAGAGTTTGAGTTGTTGTACACATTGATATATTGATTTCTAATGATTCACATTAGGTAATCATTGATTACAAAAAAAAAAAAAAAGTGCTTCATGTTGTTATTAACATGTCATAAAATTGTTTTTAGTCACATTTCCAAATTAGTCGAAACCTTCTTATCTCTTAACCAGCTTGCAATATATTCGATATAGCAGCACCAAATCTATCCAACATATTAGTCCCATTTGGCCAAAATTATAAATGCAACAATTTTACAAGAAACCTTAGCAAACATGATTCTGATTTTTCACATCCATCTCTTCCTCCACTATGAAAATTAATTAGTTTCACAAAAAAATATAAAGAAACATAAATCCATTGCCATGAAGTAAGGTCATCACACAATACACCATAATAAAGAAAGTTTTCATCCATCTAAAATATTACTTATCATCTATAAAAACATTATCAATATCTTATGCTAAAAATAAAATAAAATAAGAAAATACAATCGACAAACTTTACTGCCACTTGAAGGCATACATGACAACAACCACCAAAACAACTTGAAATGTTCAAAACGAGTGATGTACACTTCCCTACTACCTTAGTACACCTTTTAAGTCATGTATTTGTTGTCGCCTCCTTTTGAGAAGGTAATTAATGGCCTCTTTTGCTCGATTGGGAAATACGAGGTCATATCATCTAAAATATTTGTATCCACGCTCGCTATACATTACACATATAAAAAAAGCCAACTTGTATTATCACGCATCCATGATGTCAACAATATAGCAGGCTTCCCACATTTATACCACAAGTTTGTTGCTTTGTCATCTTTATTGGTGATGCTAAAATATATAATTGGTGGCAAAAACTACTCACTTCTACACCTACTATGGCTTGATCGACTAGCCATTATCCTTATGCCTTGTCTTTCTTCATATATTCTTCTTGGATTGAAAAAAGAAGTTAGCTTTGTGAAGTTGAGAATTTTAGGGTTAGGATTTTAAATACAGCATTAGGGAATTAAGGGAAGACAAGTTAAAAGAAAGAGGAAAATGTTTTGACTCATGTATTGATTGCATGTCAAAATCTACGTGTGCTCTTCCTTTCTTTTTTGGCCCTTTTAACCTTTGAAAAAGCATCTATAGGGCAAAAATAAAAGAATCATTAACCAAGTCATTGCATATATAACATCTATCAATTAAAAGCATGGATATGAATGGGGTTTCAAGTTTTTAGCACTATATATAAGAGAAGAAGAGAGGAAGAAAAGTAAGCAATCTCAAAAGTTTAAACGAATCTCCAATAAGTGAAAAAGGTATTTAAACATCAACCCCTACTATTCTTGATGGAAGGCATTATGTTATTTACTTTGAACACCTGCTTGATCTTTCAAGGTTACCAACACGCAACATGCTCTTGATTTTACCCTTATTCAAATGAGAAGATATTGGCGTTCAAAGTGTTTTGCCATCAATGTCGTGCCATCGATGTTGTTAATTGAATCATGTTGACAATCAATGATTGAGGTGAGACCTTTTATTAATAGACCTTCATGGGCTCCTAGAATTTAATCTAGAGAAAACCTCTTTGTATGCATGAACCTCTCTAGAAAGGGTTGAAAGAGAATAGATTGATCTAAAAAACCCCATTTCCAGTTTGTAATATCAAATTTTTCTTAATCATCTCAAATATACGTGAACTTAACTCTCTAAGCTCCATCACTTTACTCCTAAAGAGTCAAATTTAAGCCATCATCAAACTTAAAAAGCTTAAAATCCAATTTGGCCCTGCATAAAGAGAATTTATACTTCTTAAATTATGAAAGGCAATCAAAATCATGCATGCTTCGTTATCAAGTAGAGTAATCTAACAAACTTTTTCCTTTAAATCCCTAGCTTTTTAAGGTAGTACATAACTACACACCACCAAAAAGCTGCGTGCCACACCATCCTAATCGGCCCCATGACCCACCTATAGTGATAAATTGTGACCCGCAATGCCCTTAGGATTTCTTTTTTTCCCCTTATCGAGGATTATATCTTATGCAAAAAAAAATCTACACATTTTATTATTTTTATTAAATTATTTAAGTACATCTATTTAATAATATTATTTTATTCAATTAATTTGTTATAGATCAATCAGAAACTAATCCATATCCATTGATTAATAATAACAAATAGAGATAAAACATATATACACGAAGTCTTAAAACGCAATTGTACAAAGTGTGGATCAAAATTGAAGTATACAAAGTGAAATTTAACCAAATTTTAAACTCTATAAGGAAAAGAATGTGGCTCTCTCTTCAATCCGACAAAGCTGAGTAATTATCGTCTCGCATAAAACATGTAAGCTAGACCCTTAACATGGGATATTGCTGAAGGATGATGCCCAAAATCACAAGTACATCATTCCATATATCTTATTTTAGCTTTAATATATACCTTGGCGGATGTTTTCCAGATGTCTTTCTTATAGAGTATGTGACTGTCACTCAAAATTGTATCCCAAAGCTTACGGGCACTTTATAACAGGTAAGTATAAACCGAGACCAAATACTCTTCCAAATACTCTTTTTTTCTGCTGCATATGTAGGACATGGATACAAGATAACCACCTAGACTCATCTAGATCAAACAAATAAGAAAAATGTGAGACTACAGTCAAAAGAACCTTAATTATAGTGTTATTCTGCAAGAAAATAAGTCTAACATAAATGTAGGGAGGGCTAAGGTTACCGTCAGCTACTTAAGCATATATGCATTAACTCATGACATGAAGAAAAACCCACTTTTTTCACTTGGAACACCTGCAGATTCAATTGCAGCAGAAACACCGCATGATGAAACAAAAGGGATCAAAAGAGAGAAAGTTTCAGATAGCTGAGGTCAAAGCATATTACTTGATTGTTACACATTTCAGTCTTGTCCCTGTGTAAATCATGTTAGCTAAAAAATGGAGCAAGAATGTTCTTAAGGGGCTGAAGAAAGAAAGCAAGAAAAACAAATCTCTTGACAAAGAAAACCACACTTTTAGCACAGGCATTCGACCATCAATAACGAACTGCAGTTATCTTCAAAATTTATGACACCGAAGATAGACCAATCACCTACTGAATGTAAAGGATAAATTAACTTCTGCTCAATTGCATGGGCAGATATTAGAAGTAAATTTCCCAAACACAGGATCAGTTGTCATACCTGGAAATGCAATGCCAAACTAAACAAGCTGCACAAAAGTTAGTAGCTCTGCACTAAAAACATGCCAAAAGGAATGCCGAACATGTTATTTCAGCAACACTCTCCATATGTTCCTCATGTAAACCACCAACGACCACACAGCAAGTCCTGAAGAGATGTAGAGCAACACAACGCCAGAAGCTACTAGAAGTCCAGGACTGCCAAGACTGCATACAAGTTAGAAAAATTTTACATGGAGATCTTCAGTTTGATGTTCAACTCATGAGTGATTACACAAGGCAGAAATCCACTGTATTCAAACACAGGAATAGTGAACCTGCTGTCTCGAGTAGCCAACAAAATGGTTAGTGCTGTCATCTGTATAGCTGTTTTCCACTTCCCCAATTTATTCACAGCAACAGCCTGCAAGTTTTCACATTTTCAAGGAAATAGTTGAAAGATCAGATGCAATGGTTCTAAGAAGTCCATGGTCTTTTATTCAGTATGTAAAGTCAAACTTACTTCTAGAAGTTTACTATCCTGAGAAGCAGCCCATTCTCTTACTGCAGACATAGTAATCTGCAAGCATGTTCAAGAGTATAAATAAGTAAGGACTTACAGAAACAACTTTACAAAGGAAAAGCAGAATAGGGTTACACAGGAGAGAAAAATGAAAAGTTTCTCCTTTTTCTAATTCTTTTTTGCCAAGAAAAGTTTCTCCCTACTCAAGGAATAAAAAATGCTACTTTCAAAGCAACACTTTCAGAGACTAAGCATCATTTAAAAAAGGAGGAGGAGAAAGAAAGAAAGAAAAGGGATGAAATGCAGAGAGTGTAGATCTTATACAAATGGGATTAACATCATTAGCATTTAGCACATACGTTAAGAGTAAGGAGGTTCAAAAAATCAAGCAAGTCCTACCTCTCTACCTATTATGGCAATTGCAGGAATAGTCATCAACCAGGGTGTCTCTCCAAGCAGAGGAATATTCAAGGGTCTGGTGCACAACAACACCAATGTGGCAGCAACCATAAGCTGCAGACTAACTTTTTCAGTAAATCATTCTTGAAGTTTCAGAAAACTAAAATTGAGCAAGAAAGGTTAAGAGACTGATGCAGTAGATGCAACAGAATAGCATACAAAAGTCGCACCTTATCAGCCACAGGGTCTAAAAAAGCACCAAATGCAGAGCCTAAGCCCAACTGAGACAAAGAATGACAAAATAAGCTCTACATCCTCCAAAAACCTACTACCTTTTTCATATGAAACAGCAGCTTACCTTCCTAGCAAGGTAACCATCAAGCCAATCTGTAACTGCAGCAGCAATGAAAATGCCTGTAGTAGCTTTTGCACCCCATGGACCATCCACATAGAAGGCTAGAGCAAACAAATCAAATTAGTTTCACTCTGACCAGTAAAAAGACGTGTAAACCTACAACAATTTTTCATCAGAGGAACACTTCTTAATGTCAAACACACTCCTCTTCAACTAGAATCATGTTAAAAAGCAACAACCAGCAATAGCTATGCAATACATAGTTTATAGAATCCAGTAAAAGATTGCAACAGTACTCAGATGTTTAGCATAGAAGAGAGAAAAAAAGGCACCATAGGGCAACATGCACTAAAAACCCAATATCAATCCAACCACAAGAGGTAGATCCTTTGTGCACCCTCTAAGAAACAATGATCTAAAAAATCTCCATACACCAGAATTTCTACATAATTCTTTTGGGTGACTGATAACACAACCGTAATTCACTCCAGCTACTATTACCACTTGAACCATTCAGATTACTTGCACTATGAGTGCTCTAAGAAGTATACTTTTTGATTGCTCGGGCCCTGGAATCACTATGCATATTCTGGCACAAACCATGTGAAGGCTACAAACAAATAAAAAAGAAATATATAAGCAAGTTCTTACATATTATTTTCCTTTCCTCCTCCTGCCTCTTCTTTTATTTTTTTTTTTGGGTCCCTTATTTTGCGTGAATAAAGTTCTTACAGATTTTAACTCCCCATAACTCATGACTTTAACCACGTATGATGAGCATTTGATGCAGGCGTCACTTTTACTTTTCTGATTTATACACAGCAGGTTGGATCAAGATGATTAAGCATAGATGTAAAAGAGAACGGCATTTTCAATTTCCCAAAAGAAAAAAAATAAATTTCAAGATTGCCATAAAAAATTACCAATAACCAAAAGAAAGGAAACAAAAAAAAAAAAAGCAACAAAGACACGTACACACAGACAACACAAAGAAAAGCTATCCATTTCCAAATCTGGAAAACGAAAGGGCAAACATACTGCTAACGAAAAGCGGCACGGCTGCAACACGAGCAATCGTTAAAACAGTTGGCAGCGTGAAAAGATTATTAACCCTAGGGTTTTTCTTTAATTCTGATTCCTCATTCCTATAATCTCCATCAAATAACCTGTCTTTCTTACTGGTTCTATTCGCTAATGCATCAGAACTTCCAGCCTTAACGAATGCTTTCTTATCCGAAAAATACCGATACTTTTGGCTTGAGCATGCCTTTCGGTCTCCAATGAGAAACCCTAGGTTGGTCTTGAAGAACCAGGAGTTGGGTGGTGATGCAGAGAGTATGTGGACGGACGAGAGCGCGCTAGGGAACTGAAGTGAGGAAGCGGAGGAGCGAGCGGTGGTGGTGCGGCGCCAGATGGAGTGTTTGACGCCGTAGACAGACGCCGAGACGGTGGCCGATTTTAGTTTGACAGCCGACATGGTGGCAGGAGAACCACGTCAGCGTCTCCTGTCTCCTTGGAGTTGGAGTTTTTTTGACACAGCACCAATCCTATTGCTAAATGGCAATGCACTTTAATTACAAGACCTCTTCCTCTCTCTCTCTTTTTTCTTTTTTTACTTTATATTTTTTCAATACATTATAACACCAATTCCCAGCGAAATAGAATAATTTGATTCCGCTTTCTTTCAAAAATAATTGGAAAAAAAAAACACACACACACATACATTATTTATTTAACTTACCGTATTCATCTATCAAAACCTCCAATTTGCAATTACATTTACTATCCAATGATACAACTGCAATGATATCCAAAAAGTAAATAAAGCATTTTATAGAATTTGAGCTATAAATAACATAATTTCAAGTCACATATTTTCAGAATTTTGTAAATAGTAATCTACCAATGTAGAATTGGGAAAGTTAATCATAAAAAAAAAATAGTTGAAAGAAATGTATAACTCTTTGAACCTATGCATAAGCAGAACAAAGAAATATTGTAAAGATACCAACATATCAATTTTAGAAGAATGACATAGAAAATAATATAAGGTAAAAGAAAAACGATCAAATTTAAATAAAATAGTAAAAGAATTGTAAAATAACATGACAATAAAAGGAGAAAATAATAATCAACTTAAGGAAGATTTCAATAATGTTGGATAAAAGATATTTCATAGCATCAAAAAGGGTTAAGCCTAAAATTCCTCCAAACTTTGAAAGTTTATTAATTATAATAAATATAACTTGGTAAAAGATATTTTATTGCTCATGTATCAACACCCTAACACAAAAGATTCTCTTTTATTAATCTAACTTTCACTTCTCAAATTGTCCAACAAAATGAGATTATGTATCAGCCTGGAAACCTATTGGCATTACAACTCACTATATGCCCCTTGCTAATCAAGAACATGCTAAGGCTCTAAATATTACAAGTGTCAAAATCAGCAACATTTATTTAAAATACTCCAAATGATCATAAATTTAATTAGTCATCATCTCTTCAAAAAGGGTGTACATCCCGAAACTAACGTAAGTCATAATATATGAATTCAAGAGTCTCACATACTCCTATAACTGCAAGTAACTTATAGACTCCTTGTATAGTCAATATAAAATAAACCAGCAAAGGAGTTTATCTCCTTAGTACAACAAACATCTCCAAAAGTAACAAAGTCCCTAAAACATAATCTATCCTCAACCCCCAAAACAACACCAAGTCTCTAATTGTCATAAAAGTATAAGTAGCTCACACCATCCTCTTCCTCTAATCCATTAAAGAAAGGCTCCTCATATACAATATAATCATCACTACTTGTGCTAAAAAAAAAAAAAAAAGAATGAAACAAATTCCAGTATGTAGTACACAAGTACGTGCAGATGCCTAACAATACATAACATATGCATATAATGCAAAATAAACAATCAATGAGTTGTTATTTTATATTTTAGCTGACAAACAACAAATGTTACTCGTGATCTCACTACACTAAGATCTCTTATACATATAAGTAGATATAATGTAGTATAAATTTTTTAAATTATTACCATATATAACGGCGAAGGCCATGCGACCAATACTCAAAAACTGGGAACCATGAAACATTAGATCTAGCTGCACCGTCCTATATGTAATTCCACTAAGAAAACTTCACATATAATTAGCAGTTACCCCTTATACTAAAGGATACACCGGAAAAGTACAATCAACACCACAATGTTTTTAAAAGTTAGGTTTGATTTAGTCAAGTTTCTTCATACTAACCTAACATGCATAAGCAACAAGTATGTACTACATACCTTAGTTGTTGAGTATACTAACCAACCCAAAAGGAGAATCAAAGGCAATAGAATTCAAGTACCTAACCTAAGAGATGATGGATTTCATTTGGTTCCTTTATCTCACTATTATGTAGACAATTGCAAAGTTTTAGTCCATCCAATTAATAATGCTAAACTTGCTTACAAGTTTAGTCTTCTAGAAATGATACCTAAACCAACCTTCATATTATTCAATTAAATCTAACTTATAAACCTCTTTAGTAAGGATAACTACTTTACACTTCTCTCTTAAGTCTCTTAGTTTGATAACTTGAAAATACTTCTAAAACTTCGATTTTAGGGTAAAACTATAATCTTTTGAAAGCGAAGAGACTAAGCAAAGAGTTAGTGGAGTGATTAAAGGTTGGAAAGAGCCTAAAAAAACAAAAGGATTTTAAACAAATTATGTCATTCAGATGCTTCAGAGTGTAGTGTCCGCATGCTAAGCTAAAGCCACATATAGTAGCCTATCATCTGAACGCCTTGCTGCTACTCTACAAATTGCAAGAAAGCTCAACCTCAAATTCAAACACCACTTCAATCGACTCCTTTCCAAACTTCCATATACTTCTAAGTAAGACTTAAAGTAAATTATTTCAATGATTCTCAACACTAAAAATCAACTACAAATCCAAACCCTAACTCTTAACTTTAGCAATTCAATATAAAATTCAAAACTAAGAGAGAAAACTTATAAAACTTACTGCAATAGCTTAAACACTTGTTGGTGTGTGAAGTCTGATAATGTAACTAAAGACCACCAATAACTACAAATAACCATTCGTTTTAGATTCAACCTTCAATAAAACCTAAGTATAACTCCTTTGAAGCAAGGTTTCTAGTTGAAAAATAAATTACTGTCGAGCATGAATTTTCAGTTTTTATTTTTCTTAAACTGATTAATACTAAACTCTATTTGTTTAATATTAACCCTCAACTAGGGATCAAGGAAAATTCTTGGTTTTTTTTTTAATTTTGAAAAATGTTTCAAGTTGCCACTGGATTAAGGTTAGGAAAAAAGAGTTAGATCAAAATCAATTGGGTGGATTTATTTTAGTCTAGTTACTTGTGTGTGACAAAATTACTTTTGAAAATGTTTTGAAAATAAAAAATTTTGAGTTTAAGGGTTATCTTATTAAACCTCAAATTGATACCACTTTCAACCTTCGTAATTTAGTTTTATTTTTCAAAATAAATTTTTCACTTGAAAGAATAATTCTAAATTTACAAATAATAAAAATTAATTTCATTTACAAAAAAAGAGAAGAAAATAAGAAATTAAATTTATTTACAAAAGGGAAAATAAAAAAATTCTCATTTTAAGTTACCTTGTAGATATCTATGTAACATCTAGTAGTGATTAGACTACCCGTAGCTCAGTTCTGAAAACTTAAATGTATTGGTTTTTTTTTTTTTAATTTTGAAAAACTAGCCAAATTTACATTTTTAGTTTATTTATGTTTTTTTTTATTTGGAAAAAATTGAAAAAGAAAGGGTCCTAATTTACTATTTTTGAAAACTCTAAGAGGAATCCTAATTTTGAAAAAGGATTTATTTATAAAACTTTATTTTTAAAAATATTTTTCTAAGTGATAATACTTCTTCTTCTTCTTCTTCTTCTTCTTCTTCTTCTTTTAAGTATCAAAACATACTTTTATTATGCATACATGTAAAGAGCTTTGAAAAAGAATTGTAAAAACAAAAGGAAAATAATAAAAAGGAGGAAAATTTTTTTTTATTTTTTCATATCTATCTTTTATATTTTATTTTTATTTTTCTTTTTTTTTAAAAAAAAAGTGAAATAGGAGTTATGGCTAAAAGAAAAATAGTGAAATAAGAGAAAAAAATAAAATAAAAGAGGGTTGGACCTTGGCACTTAAGCTATATACGCGAGTTAAGAGGTTGAATCTAAGTTGGGCTTCTAGTGGCATGTGCCAAGGCTAGTAGGAAAGAGACGGCAACTGTCAATGTGCTTTAAGCCTTTCTACGCAGCTTTTCAAGTAAGGAACTAGACTTTCATGTGAAAGTCACTAGCAAAAAGCTAATTGGTGGTGGTGCCATGGCGAGTAGCGGCCGTTTAGTGGTTGTAGAAGATGATTGAGTTATAGTGATGGTTGGGCATGCGACTAGAGGTTGCTAGTGGTGAAAGGATGGTGGTGTCTTGGTTTTAAGGACACAAGGAGGCTTGTAGTAGTGGTAGTTGTAGAGATAACTACTAGAAAGTGGTGATTCGAGGGTTGGTAAGGGTTTTCAAAACTCTACGTGTTGTGAATCCTAAGTTGTAGATCATGACAACAACAAAGGGTAGTAGCGTTAAGGAGCTCTAAAGATGGAGAAGCTAGTTGAAGCAGCCAAATAGATCAAGAAGCTTCAAGCTTTAAACACAACCTAAAGAGAGAGGTATAACTTGTGGTTAGAGAGAAAAGCAGAGAGTATCTGTGATTTAGTGGGATTGGCAGAGGACTATTGATTACTTAATGCTTGAAGGATGACAAGGAAGTCCTTTTATATGCTTCCAAGCTCATTAATCTCTATAAGGAACCATTAATGTCTAGATTGGCCATTGAAAGTAAGCTTAGTGGATCTTCTCATATGGGGAAAACAGGAGATTAAATATGATTTAGAAGTTGGAATTAATTTCAAATGTCTAAAGGATCACTCTAAAGGTTTTAATTTTACCCAATGTGCTCAGATTTTATTCCATCGTTGAAGTGCTAGAATCTTGGATATTATCTTCTTCTTTTTTTTCCAATTGCAAGGTTAGATTTGATCCATGTAATGAGTATATTTGGACGTGTTATTGGGCTTTATTTAGAGTTTCTTGAGTTTACTTTGCAATTTCAACATTAATTTAGTGAAATCATAAAGAAAAAAAGGTAGGAAAAGATCAAGAAGTAAGTTATGTGAGTAAGAGGTTGGTGAGAAAGGAGGAGAAAGTGTAGGAAATGGAAAAGTGCCAAGCGCATCTAATCAATGCTTAGCACGTATGTGTCCTAACTGGAGAAAAAGAATAAAAGGGGCTAAGTGCCTGTATTAAGACTCGAACCTAGGACTTTAAACTAACATGCATGCACCATTAGCCAATTCACTTGACTTTTTTCTCAGTAAGGTAATGCAATTTTGTTGTATTTAAAATATAGCTTAAATCGAGCATAAACAAAAAAGGCCATTTCAAGCTCAAGTGGATTGGCTCTAAAAAAATTGAAAAAGTGGCGCCTTCCCTTTGTGGGTTAAGTACTAATTTTCAAATTGAATCCAATAGTTTTATGAGTTTCGGTTATGATATGCCTAGGAGCTAAATTATCACTAAATCTTATCATAAAAAGTAGTAATAGTAGGTCCTTCTAGGTATCAAAAAATGAAGGAATGTTTAAGTCATCAACTACAGTAGCTTCCATGAAGTTGCTTCGAGGATATGATACACTAATGAATACAGCATGACTTAATATTTGCCAGATATAACACACAAGCTAATATTATGATCCGTTCGCCACTAATCTCAAGCTACTCAACAAAATTAGATAAGAGTGTAAGAAAGAGATGTACTTGGAGACTGGTATCTTGTAAGAACAAGAATATTCATTAACTTATTATGTGTAAGATGATTACGACTATAGTATAAAAGACTATTTATAGTAAGTCTTTTAGGGTAACAATATAATAATGGAAAATTACATAAAGAATAATGTAAGAAAGAAATTCCTAGTATATACGAAATGGATAAATAAGACAAAAGACAAAAAAAAAAAATACAGGATAAATGTCAGAAAAGTAAAAGATAGGTGGCTGCCTGTCAATAGGTTCATATTCTAGGATCTTAAGGTGTTGTAGCTAACGAAGTTGATGTTAGAGATGCTATCAATGATTTGTGTTAGGAGCTGCCAAAGTGATGAACGTAGTTGCATTTGATAGGATGGAAGAGTAAAGCTCAATGTACGAGGATCTCAAACTCGACACTCGATAAGTCAGAGGCTAGGTAAGAGTTCAAACAAAGTATTATGGGTATGAGTCGTTGTTTAGTACTCAACAACTCAACAATTCCGCAGGAGTTCAAGTAAAGCAGAGTGTATCCCAATTGAAGCTTTAGAGAGTTCACTTACATCTCTTCCATGTATAAGAATTTATCTTCAATAGGTTAACTAGAGAAAATCCTCCTTATGAGGGATTATAGGCTTTAAAGGCGAGCGTAAGTGAGATGTTTGGAGGTTGGCAATCCATCAATTCCCTAGGGTTGTTAAAGATTTTCCTTCAAATCTTAGTCTTCTTCTTCTTCTAATACAAAGGGAGTCAGGTTGGTGATGTTGAAAGTTGGAGACACTTCGTATCCTTCAGGTGGCTTTAGCTTATAGGCATTATCATTGATGCGTTGAAGAATTTTGAAAGGGTCGTCTGACCTAGGAGATAACTTGTTCGTTCTCTTCCCTAAGTATTGCTCCTTGTTGAGGTAGATTCAAACAAAGTCTCTTAGGTTTTAAATAACTCGCCTTCTACCACGGTTTCCTTGCTTGTTCTATTAGCACTATCCTAGCTAGTTGCTTGACAACCCTTTGATGTAGTTTTTGAAACTCCTTGATGTGATACAAGCCTGATTGACTTTCTCCTTGAGAGGTCGAGTTAGTAATCAAGTCCAATGGTAAGTTTGGGTTAAGTCTATAGATGATCCTGAAGAGTGACCTTCCTGTCAAACTATGGGTGGAGCGATTGTAGGCGAACTCGATGATGGGTAAGCAGGGATCCCAATCACATAGATTTTTCCCAACAGTAGCTCAAAGGAGGTTGCCCACTGTTCTGTTCATAACCTTTGTTTAGTCATCTATCTACAAAAGGTAAGAAGTACTAAATACGAGCTTAGTGCCAAACTTATTCTATAGTGTTCACCAAAAGAAGCTCATGAACTTTGAATTACAATCAGATGCAATATTCCTTAGGACTCCGTGCAGTCACACGATCTCTTGCAAAAAGAGGTTAACAGCAAATAAAGCATCATTGGTTTTGTGGCAAGGGATGAAATAGCTTATTTTGCTGAACTGATCGATCACTACTATAATAAAATCATGTTTCTGAGGTATTCGAGGTAGGCCAAGCATGAAATCCATGCTTAGATCGATCCACAACCACTCAAGTATAGGCAAGGTGTATGTTCTTTATACGGCTCACTTCTCCCCCTAGTTCATTTGCACACTTCACAACGTTCAAAAACTTTGCGCACATCCTTCATCATCCCTAAGCTAAGCCCCTAGCATGGGCTTCTCGAACAAGTAATTCTCTAGTTAAGCTGTTTGGAACATACTCTTGTTGGTCTTTCATTAGGACCCCTTGGCTCAAGTAAAACCTGTCAACGACTCCTCCAATAGTACACTTAGATACTAAGGGTCCGAAGTACGGGTTGTGCTCATACTAATTAGGTATGGTACTGAAACCAAGTATCTTAGCCTATAATATAGTAACAAGAATACACTAACAAGAAAGGGCATCAACTACAGTGTTTGCACTTCCCTTCTTATACTTGATAATATAGCAAAAGGTTTCTAAGAATTCGACCCATTTAACATGATGTCAAGAAGGTGTTTAAGGGACTTATGGTCTGTGTAGATGATAAACTCTCTTGACAGCAAATAATGTTGCTAGTTCTAAAGAGCTCGAATGAAAGCATAAAATTCCTTATCATACACATAGTAATTTAGAGTGGATCTCTAAGCTTCTTACTAAAAAATACAACAGGTCAGCGTTCTTGCATGAAGATAGCACCAATACCCACTCCTGAAGCATTACACTCCAATTCAAAAATTTTCTTGAAGTCAGGTAGGTTAAGTACTGGGGCAAAAGTCAACTTGGACTTGATCTCAACAAAATTACTCTAAGCTTTCTCAGACCATTTAAATTTAAAGTTCTTTTTGGTTAGCTCAAGCAATAGGATAGCTATGGAACTAAAGTTTTGAATGAATCTACGATAAAACGAAGCTAAACCACGAAAACTTCTAACTTCAGCAGCACTGATTAGCATCAGCCATTCGAGAATAACTTAGACTTTCTTGTCATTAACTCTAATTCCTCCTTCAAAGATAACATTTTTTAGGAATACTACCTCGCTTTGATAGAACATGCATTTCTTCAAATTGTTGAATAATTGCTTGACATAGAGGATATTGAATACAGATCTCAAGTGCGTGACATGAGAAATGAGGTCGATACCATATACCAAAATATCATCAAAGTAAACAACAATACATTTGCCAGTCAAAGATCTTAGAACATGATTCATGAGTTGCATAAAGATACTCAACACATTCATGAGACCAAATAGCATCACCATCTATTCAAATAGACTATCATTCGTTTTGAAAGCAAACTTCCACTCATTTCTAAACATTTTTTGGATCTAGTGGTAGCTACTCTTTAGATCAATCTTCGAAAATACTTGCTCATCATGCAACTCATAAAGCATATCATCCAATCGTGGGATTGGATATCAGAACTTAACAATGATTTTATTGATCGCTCAACGATCAATGCATATTTTCCTAGAGCCATCATTCTTCAACACTAGGATAGTCGGTACGACGCAAGGGCTCATGCTCTCTTGGACATATCTACTTAAAATCAACTTGTCAACTTGTTTTTTTAGCTCGATTGCCGGCTTAGGATTAAGTCTATAGGCAAGTAGGTTATATAAAGCAACTCTATGTTAGAGGCCAATGCAATGCTCTATCCTTCTAACAAGAGGTAAACCTTTCAATTACTCGACAGGAAACACATTGGCATACTCTTGAAGCAATGCCTTCACCTCATCAGGTAAGGCTCCGTTCTCCTTCAACTTTAGAAGTCTTCAAACCAATAAAAGTATGCATTCTTCTTTCTTAATATTTTTTGAAATTTGAGCTCAGGAAATCATTAATAAATATGTAACATACAAATTTTTTATAAAATTGGACAACATTTGTGTAATTTCCAGAGCTTTCATTGATTTATTGGTATAAAGTTAATAAATTGTACATTTGATAGGTCACACAATAAAGTACTGAAAATTGATCAAAATGGGTCTTAATTGACATCATGTTGTGCTGGTGTGCTTTTTATTCTTAGTCAATGTCATTTTTCTTGTAATTAATTTTTATACTTGTGATAGAAAAACATGTTGAATCGAAAAATATACATACAACCAATTATAAGTGCAAAAATACACAGAAAGTGGAGACAAGAATCAAGGTCCTCGCGTCAGATGGCATCCCGAGGAGAAAATTTTTGAAATTCCTTCTTCAATTCCATTTCCGTCCAGGAGGGTGCTTATCGCCTGGGGGTATTCAATTGTTTTTTTCTCCTTTTAAGTTTACTATAAAGCAACTGCGTGGGACCCATAAGGAAGTAAAATTAATCGTTATTTATTTTTATCCATGTTCGCTTACATCAAAGGGAGGATTTTTAGTGCAATTTCGATACCCATTTTTCAGCTGACACGTGGAGACCATCTTGCCCCTATCCATTCTTCGTTCCTCGAGCGCGGCCACAACGAAAGAGAACACACACAGTAGCTTAGGGGAGGAGTCGATATACACAGTACAGTAGCTTAGTAAAAGTTTTTTCTTTTGTTTTGGGTGTGGGCGTGTTGTGGTTCATTTCTTATCACAGTAGTTTTTCTTAGCTTTTCTTCAGTTAAGAGCAAGCGGTAACTTTATTTGTATATGGATTCGGATATAGGATCTTCAAGATAAGGTTTTTCCAGTCCTTTTCTTTATTTCATGTTATAAATGTTGTTGAAACTTGTTCTTATTAAGTTTTACTAATAATATAAATTGATTTATACTGGAGTATTTAGTTGGTGTTTTGTACTATTAATTTATGTGTTTGTAGTTGAGTTATTGGTTCAGATTTCACTGAGCATGTATTTTGAAATATTTTTGGATTACATGTTAGGTTTGGATTGCGTTTGAAAAGATTATTTTTAGTCACATTCCATGAATGGCCAATTCGAATTAAGGATAAAACTTTAATTTAATTAAGAGTTTAGGAACAAATTGCTTAGCATATGTAAATATGATATAAGCTAATAGTGTACTTGACTCCAATTAATATTCCGATAAATTTGTTATTGATAAAATTAAATTTAGGTGTTGAAATTCCATTTTATTAAAATAGATTATATTAGTTGCTAGAAAATAAAAACCGAATCTTTTTATTGAGTTGTTTAGCTTCGAATGATTCTATCATCTTTGGAAGCTAGCATTCCATTCTCTGTGAAATACGACCTTAACTCACTAACCATACTACTTGCACGACTTAATACACTTACCAGTTTTTAATGTTTTATAAAATCATGTAGCTGTTGTTAATTTTTAAGCGTAAGTAAAAGCAAGTCGATCACTAAGGACTTTCTCTATAAGGATTTGGAAACCTTGATATGTGATTCCTAAACTTCTCTTGAGCTCATATGAATCAGCACAACCTTTTTTCCCATCCTTTTGGAAAATATAAACTTTCCTATATCAATCATGTAATACTTTGAAATCAAATAACTAGGGTCGACCAAATAGTATGTGTGAAATAAACATGGGTAGGACATCATACAACACCTCGTCCTTATATTGGTCACTAACAGTGATCAACACTTTGACTTACTCAACAACAAGTAGACTTCCCTTCTCATTTAGCTAGTAAATCTTATAGGGCTTAGAGTGAGGATAGTTTGGCAACTTTAGAGCCTTCACTACTCCTTGTGCTACAACATTAGTACAGCTTCCTTAGTCGATTATCAAAGCACATGGTTTGCTAGTCACTTGACAATTTGTATGGAAGAAGTTCTCTATTTGTTCATTCTTGTCAAAGGTAAAGATAATGAGAGATCTTTGTATGACCATACCGTAGTCTCCCATTTCAAGTTAAGTTACGACGTTTAAATCTTCTTGAAACTCTTCTAGCAATTAGTCGACTCCCACTTCTTCTTCCTCTCCTTTACTAACACTCTCCACTTCAAACTGAGGCTTGTCTCCCTTGATAGTCATGACATGTTAGTTCGGGTACTAACTAGCCATGTATCTAAAACCGAGACACTTGAAATACTTGATTTCTCAAGTCTTTTATCTTAAGCTCTGACCTTGGTCCTTCTTAATCTTAGGCTCCTCAACCTTAGTCTTATCTTGACCATCATTAAGTCCACTTGGCATATGACTTTGGCGGTCTACCTCAGAACTATATTAAGCTTAGTCATATCTAGGTTAGCTCAACTACTTGGCAAGCCAGGTCAGCTACTTTATGCTTGGCTAAGCTAATTTCACCTCTGCCTTTTCACCCTTTGTGCTACTTAGATAGTCTCATCTAGATTTCTAAGCCTCTACACCTCCATTACATTACCAATCTTAGATCTTAGTCTAGAAATAAACTTGGCTATTGTTTGCACTTCGAGTTCATCAACATTATAGCAGATCATCAGCAATTGAAACTCTTGAACATATTCATCTACAGATCGGTTGTCCTACTTGTGTTCCTAAAGACATCGGAATATGTCTTGTTCATAATGTTCTGGCACAAATCTACTCCTTATAACTCTCTTCATCTTGTTCGATATTTAGATTTTATGTTAAGCTCGTTGATGTACATTTTACAACTTCTTCCACCACATTACTGCATACCCATAAAATTCTAAAGCAACTACTCAAATACGCATCGAGTCCTTGTAATTATAAAAGTTAAATATCTTTTCAATCTCTCCTCTTAGTCTAGATAGTCATTAGTATTACCAAACCCATTAAAACTTGGAATCTACACTTTGAGATGCTTGGCTCATCTGAAGGTACAAAGCTCATATTCTTCGAATCCATCATACTGCTCCTCCTCCTCTTCCCCATACTCCTTAACTTCATCTAACTCAAGTCTCCTCCTCACAACCCTTTCAACATGGTAGGGTAAAGCTAAGTTCATATTAATAGTATCGGGTGCTTAATTCCCACCCCCTTGTCTTTTCAACCTATCTCTCACTTCTTAGCCATGTTCATCAACTCTCTCTTAAGATCTAGTCTCTACTATCCTCTGTATAGAAATGGCCGAATTAGCTACAATAGTAGTAAGGTCTTGCAATTATTCATCAATAGTTCTTAGTTTTGTTGGGTAATACAACCACAATTATGACCATCAGCATTACTCTCAATATTATTAATCTCTCCTTAAGCATTAGGATTCAATATTTGCAATACAAAACTTCAGGAAATCCAATACTTCAATAGAAAATTATACACAACTTTGATAATATGATCTCGTACAGTGACTTAACAACTTCCTCTGTTTTTCTACTAAAGAATAAAGTATAACAGAGTATACATTATAACAAGAAGTAACTACTATAATACTTAGTTTTCAGTCATAACCTCAAGCGAGTTGGACTTTTGGAGCGGGTTAGAGCACAGGTCGGGTCTAGGTCGACAGGTTAGATCTCGGATCTAAGTCGGCTTTGAGTATCCTCAATAGTAGCTACAATAGAAGGCGATTTTAGGCACCAAATGAAGTGGGAGAAGTGCTTTTTATGAGTATTTGATTGGGATTGGGGGGGAGGGTGCTAGGTTTGATGCCATGGTGTTTAAGTGTAGTCGTTGGCAATGGTGGATGGGTTGTTTAAGTGGTGGCAGCTACGGTTCAAGGGAAGAGTGGGTCTTGGATTTCTAGTTGCTACAAGTACGGTTATAGCATTAGTTTTGGTCGCAAAGCAGTGGTGATGGTGTTTTGAGGAGGTGGTGGCGATTTTAGCTAAGGTTTGGCAGTGGAGGGTGCTACTGGTCACGGTGGCAATCGAGATGAGTTGGACTTAGTTGCTGGTGGCTAGAGGGATCTAATTGTGGTAGTGGTGCACTTTAATGGAGGCTTGAGAGAGAGAATAGCCACGAGTGTAGAGAGAGAAAGCAATCAAGGAAGAGAGAGAGAGTTTGTGAATGAGATTCTGATGCTCATGTCCATAAAACGAAGTCCCAAAGCCCTTTTTTATGCTTAAAAACAACTCAATAAGCAAGGAAGGTTGAAATCGGATTAAATGTAAATTCTAGAATTTTAGTTTTTTTTTTTCCAATTTTTCACTGCCTATTTGAATGCCAAAATGTATGAATCTAGATGTATTCTTGGGTTCTACTCAAAGATGACCATGGATGAAATAAGTTTAGGCCAAGAAATCGTACATGTGTGTGTAGAAATTGTGCAAAGAGTTAAGCCAAAGTGAAGGGAGTAAGCTTGTTTTCGAGTGATAAATCTAAAGAAAAAGAGGGAAATGGGGAGAAGACGTGGCGCTAACGTAGTGCTACGTCAGCCATATCATCTAACCATAATATGTCACATATCCCGATCATGGCACATGGCAATCGACATGGTACGGGGCAGCTGACGTGGCATGCCACGTATCATGCCACGTAGCACTACGTTAGTGTCGTCCAATTCAATGACACCATATGTCAGGACACGTGGCGACGTATCATGTACGTTTTGAGGTAAAAAAAATAAAAGATATTTCCTACTTTTTGTGAGATTCGAACTTATGACTTTAAACTAACCTAATGTTAAATGTTTAAGTGCTTATTCGTTAGGCTGTTGGCTTATGCTTTATCCATATATATAATTAAAAATTATACATATAAACTAGGTCAGCCTAGATTAGATCCAAATCTTAAGCTTAGGCTTAACAGCTATTTCTTTATTTTTTAAAAATTATATTCTATTAAACTTATCTAATTTTAAAAATTTCTTAAATCCTTTATTTTTCTATCTTTTTTTTAAATTTTCTATTTTCTGAATTTCTTATTTTATTTATTTTTTGGTTTTTCCTTAATTTTATATTTTTCGTATTTTTTTTTCTAAATTTCTAATTTTTTTTCTTTGCTTAAAATTTCTATTTTTTGTATTTTTTCTAAATTTCTTTTTTTTTTTTGCTTTTCTTAAATTTTATATTTTTCGTATTTTTTCTAAATTTCTTTTTTTTTTCTTTTCCTAAATTTTCTTTTTTTTTTTTGTATTTTTTATAAATTTCTTTTTTTTTGTATTTTTCCAAATTTTTTATTTTTTATTTTTTGCTTTTTTAAAATTAAGATACTTTACCTTATCCTAAAAAAAATTCTGAAAATAAGAAAGAGCAAAAATAGAATATCTACAACTGCCTATTTTTGTGGTGAAGTTTAAATAAAACTTTACTATAAAAACAAACGAGATACTATTTTTGCCCCAAGGGTAGAATTCGTCTTAAGGAATGCCCTACTTAGCTATCTTAGGTTCAGTTAATTGAGGATTTGATAAATAGTGAAAAGAGAAAGGAGGTGCTCTAAGAGCTAGCCAAGAGATTGAAAGAGGAATTAAAGCTTAGGTGTACTTCAATGAGATGAAAAACCAAGGTGAATACGTAAGCACTTTTTGAGCTGGTTAAGACCCTAAAGGCTGACTAACTAAGATGAGATGAGCGAAGTGCTCTTTGAGCCAACTAAAACCCTAAATTAAATGAGATGAGTAAGCGTTTCTCAAGCTGACTAAGACCTTAAAGAAATGTTGAAGACTTAGTTGTGCCTGTATGAGTTGACTAACCAAGATTAAACGGGCGAAGTGCTTCTAAAGCTAGCTAAAACCTAAAAAATGTTGAAAACTTGGTCGTATCCTTATGAGCTAACTAACTAAGGTAAAACGGGCGAAGCACTCCTGAAACTGGCTAAGATCTTCAAGAGATATTAAAGGCTTGGTCGTGCCCCTATAAGTTAGCTGATTAAGATGAACGGGTAAGCGCTCCTTAAGCTGATTAAGACTCTAAAGAGATGTTGAAGACTTGGTCTTGTCCTAATGAGCTGACTAATAAAGATGAACAAGTAAGCTCTCATTAAGCTAGCTAAGACCCTAAAGAGATGTTGAAGACTTGGTCGTACCCTTATGAGTTCACTAACTAAGATGAAATAAGTGAAGCGCTCCTAAAGCTAGTTAAGACCCTAAAGGAATGTTAAAGACTTGGTCGTACCCCAATGAGCTAACTAACCAAGATGAGACAGGTAAAGCACTTCTTGAGCTGGCTAAAACCTTAAAAGATGTCAAAAACTTAGTCGTACCTAATGAGCTGATTAACTTAGATGAGACAGGCGAAGTGCTCCTTGAGTAGGCTAAAACCCTAAAAGATATTGAGGACTTGGTTATACCTCAATGAGCTTACTAACTAAGATGAGACGGGCGAAGCGCTCCTTGAGCTGGCTAAAACCCTAAAAGATGTCAAAGACTTGGTCGTGCCCCAATGAGTTAACTAACCAAGATGAGATAGATGAAGTGCTCCTTAAGCTAGTTAAGACCCTAAAAAATGTTGAAAACTTAGTCGTGCCCCAATAAGTTAACTAACCAAAATGAGTGGGTAAGTGCTCATTGAGCTGGCTAAGCCTCTAAAGAGATGTTGAAGACTTGGTTGTACTCCTGTGAGTTGACTAACCAAGATGAAACGGGTGAAGCGTTCCTCAAGTTGGATAAGACCTTAAAGAAATATTGAGAATTTGGTCATGCCCCTATGAGTTGACTAACTAAGATGAAACGAACGAAGCGCTCCTTGAGCTAGCTAAGACCTTAAAGAAATGTTGAAGACTTGGTCGTGCCCTAATGAGCTGACTAACCAAGATGAGACAGGCAAAGTACTCCTCGAGTTGGTTAAGACCCTAAAAGAGATATTTACCAAAAATAAGCACCTTATGGGCTAGCTAGAGACTCTGGCTAAAAGTTTGCTAGAAAATGCAAACACTGGTTATTATCCAAGTAGATAAAATGTAAATGCAAATGCAAAGTTCAAAAACCAATGTGCTAACATCGTATAGAAGTACATACCTGGTCTCGCCAATAGCACCCAAACTGTCAAACCTTTCCTTGAAAAAGTTATATAAAAACCAACTAACTCGTTTTTTGAAATGAATTCAAATTTTTATCTTTAGTTGTTAACCCAAGTGATCTTAGTACAAAGCCTCTGAGATTTTGCTGGCTTTTTAGAGAAGTCACGGGAATTAACAATACAATATGCCACCCGCTACTTTTTGTCCAATCGAATGGTTGTCTTTTTAGAACTGAACTAAAACCTTTATTCCTAATTAGTAAATCTTTGTCGTGAGGTGATTGCCTATCTAAAGTTTGCATCTCCCTAAAAAATAGATAATAAAAACTCCTTATCAAGGGGGATCAATTCGTAATAAAGTATTTAAAAGAGTTTTGTCAATTACTGATGTTCTATATCTCACCTTTCAACTTCTCTTGTGTTTTCAATATATGGGTTCGATTAAATGGGGTAAGGGAGTTAGACCTTTTAGTGGAGTAGGAAGAGAGGGTGGTGATTTCAACGTAAACAATTGCTAAGGATACCAACATTACTTATAGGGAATGAAATTAGACCACAATAACATTCAAAGCGACTGGCATTTTGATGTTGTGAATAAAAATTTCCATTGGCTTCTTATGGATAGTACAACTTTAAAACATCAACATTGATAGGGTCTCTCAATTTTAGACTATCCATTCGAGACAAAATTAAAGCTCCTCCTAGTAATACTTGCTTCACAACATAAGGGCCTTTGTAATTGGGAGCAAAGTTTCCTTTGGAGTCTTGTGTATTAGGTAAAACTTTTCTCAACACCATATCATCCTCTTTGAAGTTCTGGGGTTGTGCTCTTTTGTTGAAAGCCTAAGTCATTCTTTATTGGTAACATTGATTATGACACAGGGCTATTAATCTTTTCTCATCAATCAAATTCAACTGCTCGATGCATTTTTTTACCTAATCAGTTTCGTCCAACTAGGTTTCTGATAGTACTCTAAGAGACAAGATCTCAATCTTTACTAGTAACATTGCTTCAGTACCATATACCAAAGTGTAGGGTGTTTCCCCAATCAATATTCTGATGGAAATTCAATAGGCCATGAGTGCGAATGGCAACATCTCATGCCAATCTTGTATGTAATAGCCATTTTTTCAATTATTCTTTTAAGGTTTTTATTGGCTGCTTCAATAGCTCCATTCATTTAAGGTCGATAAGTTATAGAGTTTCTATGAATCATCCTAAATTGTCGGCACAACTTTGACATAAACTTATTGTTGAGATTAGTGCCGCCGTTGGTGATGATTGTTTCTAGAGTCCCGTATCGAGCCAAGATATCTCTTTTGATGAACTTGACTACTACGCCATTAGTGACACTTAAATAGGATGACGCTTCAACCCATTTGTTGAAGTAGTCGATGGTGACCAGTATAAAGTGATGCCCATTAGATGCTTTTGGAGTAATCAGGTCGATGGTATTTATGTCCTACATTGAAAATGGCCATGGCATAGAGAGTGTATGTAATTCTTGAGGTGGGGAGTTTATCTTATTTACATAAACTTGGCATAAATGATAATGCCTAACGTGTTTGATGCAATCACTTTCCATTGTTGACCAATAATACCCTAGCCTCATAGTTTTCTTAATCATCATGTAATTGTTCATGTGAGGGTGACATACTCCTTTGTGTACTTCTTTCATCAACATCTAGGCTTACTTGTTGTCTACATACCTTAAAAGTGTACCATCAAAAGATCATTGATACAAAGTGGACTCGCTTACTAAGAATTGGGTAACCAATCTCCTAATCATCCTTCTATCCTTTTTCTTGACTTCTTCAAGGTATGTGCCTTGTTGTAGGAACATTTTAATATCATAGTACCATGGCTTTTTGCCATTTGCACCTTCAATTGCTAGATAGAAGGCAGGCTTGTCTTCAATTTCAATAGTGAGGAGCTAAATCTCGACTCTACCGGACATTTGGATCATAAATGTTAAAGTGGCTAAGGCATCAACAAATTGATTCTGAGTCCTTAGTACATGATTAAAAATGATTTCTTTGAATTTCTCCATCAATTCAATCAAGTGCCGGTGATAAGGTACTAATTTAGGATCTTTTGTCTTGTATTCTCTCTGAACTTGACCGATATTGAGTGAAGAGTCCCCATACACTTCTAATTCTTGAATATCCTTATCTGTGGCCATTTTGAGTCCTATGATGCATGCTTCATATTCAGTGATATTATTAGTATATGGGAAAGCGAGCCTTACAACCATAAGGTACTACATACCTTTAAGGGATATTAGTATTGCCCCAATTCTACACCTAAACACGTTAGCTAGCCCATCAAAAAACATCTTCCCATTCGGTGGTTCATCATCTTCTCCTTTATTAGAACTTCCTTCAACTGTTAAGATATTTTCATCGAGGAAATTGACTTGTACCTCTTGACGGGTATTATTAAAGGGATTCTCTGCTAATTAATGTGCTAAAACTTGCCCTTTAACTAAATTCTGATTCACATACATAACGTTGAACTCTAATAGTAACGTTTACCACTTTGAGATTCTGCCAATTAGGGCTAGTTTGTCTACTAAATACTTCAAGAGATTATGATGAGTCAACAATTCAACCTAGTAATAAAGCATGTATTATCTGAGCCGATGCATTACCCAGATCAAAGTACAGCAGGTTTAATAAGAATCAGCCTATGACTATCTCCAAGTCAAGGATGACCTATCCCAAGTCGATGCTAACTTGTCGAAAGTTGAAGCTGACCTATTCAAAGTCAAGGCTAAACAGCTTTTGCCGAGGTTGAGCTAATACTAGAAGACCAAGTGGAAGAAAAGAATGCATTCTGCATCAAGTCTATCATTTGTCGAGAAGCTAAGAAACCACACAGCCAATCACTCGTAGCCACAAATCTACTCAGCTTGACACAAAGAGACTAGTGCCACCTAATTCTAGTACTCAACAATTGTAAGCCAACCTTTCAAGTATCCCAGCCATGCTGATGGGTTACCGACTACTAGTCCAATTACTCGCGCATGCCTCAAAGGCCTCTAGTCCCTGTCCTGAAGGATTCTTCGTCCTCAATTTGTCGATGATGAGAAATAATATACCGAAGGAGGATGGTTGAATTCCATGGGAGCTTCAGGTGATTATATTATGCTCTATTCATTATCCTATGCCAATGTCGACCTTCCTCTGGCTGAGAGCTCTATGTTAAGTGACCAAACTTTCAACTGCCAAGAGTCTTCTGCTGAGTAAATGTAGCTAGCTCTTGGTTGGGTACTTTTCTTCTAGCCTCCTTCCAACTCTCACAACATCCTTTCACTTCTCAACTTCCTTATTGTTGTAGTACCTCGGTTCCTCTCGCCTATTGTGCTTAGAGAACTCTTATACGGATCCAATGTCATACTGCCACCTGTCCTTTTCATTTAACATTGTACTATTTTTCCCTTTTTGTCTTTTGCCCTTTTTACTCCTTTTCATATGCATAAAGAATCCTCTTTTTATATATACCTTCTTGTAATTTCTTTATTTGTAATGTTGCCTTAGGGACTTACTATAAATAATCCCTTTCCTTTGTAAGTTGAGATCATTTGACTTTACACATAAGCATTGAATATATTATTCTTGTGAGATAACCCTCTCCAAGTTTACTTTCATACACCCTTATCTAATCTTGCCTTGTAGCTTAGAATTAGTGGCAAGTAAACCTTGGCATTAACTTGTACGTCGTATCAAGTGAAGCGTCAAGTCATGTTGTGTTTGTTGGTATATCATATCCTTTGAATAGCTCTAGTTAGCTACCCTACCTAGTTCGTAGACCTACTCATTCTATTTTCTTTAATATCTTGAAGGACCTACTGGTTTAGATCTACAACAATAAATTCTAGTGATACTTGAGCTCCTAGGCGCATCACAAGTACTGTAAGACTTCATGGACTCCTTCTTGAGCTTGGACATCCAACTACCGACCTCGCCCAATTCGGATCCTACTCCTTCCAAGACAAGCCAAGTGACTGCATACCGACTTCTTTTATCAAATGCACAGTTTTGTATTTTTGCACATTTGTTCTTTATTTTTAATTATGGGGCCTTGTACATTATTTATAATTTTACCACTAGGGTTTTAGGACTTGCTATAAACAGTAACATTTGTAATTAGCAGACAAATCATCAGATAATAAAAGAACATACATACACTTAGAACTTTCCTCTTTCGAGCAAAGTCATTCTTGAGCTCTTAGAGCTAGCATTGGCGGATTACTGGGTGTCAATTAACTCTTTAATCTTTCTTGCATTCTTATCAATCTTGTCCTTAAGATTGTAGTGAACCCTAAATTTGAGCAAGTTAGTAAGTCACATCTAACCTCTCATTTGAAACTCGAGTGACATTTAGTGTTTGTGAGTCATATTGAACCTTATTTCGAGCTTAACCCTTGATTATGTTTGTGTTTTGGTGTATGATATCCATACACATTCACTGTCAAACCCCCATTTTACTTCCTATTTGTCATACCCACTTAAATGCTGATTGCCTCATTCTTGGTTCAAGACTCACTGTCATATCAAGGTTCTTTCAACTTCAAAATATTTATGTTCCCCTTCAGTAAATTTCTTGCTCAACTAATATACAGCTTATTCTTTTCCTTCCTCGTCTTTCTAGCCAAGTATACACCCCATGGATTCCAGTAATATTATTAGGTATAAAAATAAAGGCTACGTAGGCTTTAGAGCTACCAAAATTGAAGGGTTCATGAGATACTCTTTAATCATTGTGAAGGCTTGCTCGCATTCTTCATCCCAATCGATCTTGGTGTTTCTTTTCAATAACTTAAACAAAGGACGGCATTTTTCTGTGAGTTAAGATATAAACTGGGCTATATAGTTCAAACAGCCCAATAAGCCTCTAGTTTCTTTGAGTATGCGTAGAGGGGGTAAGTCAATTATTGCTTTGACTTTATTAGGATCCACTTCAATGCCACTTTGGCTAATTATGAAACCTAATAATTTCCCCGAAGTCACTCCAAAGGTATACTTCTCTAGGTTAAGCTTCAATTGGAATTTTCTCAACCTGTTAAACAATTTCCTTAGATTATCTACATGATTTTCTCCTTCCTTAGACTTTGCAATCATACCATCAACATATAACTCAACTGCTTTATGCATCATGTTGTGAAAGATTGTAACCATGGCTCTTTCGTAAGTTGCCCCGATGTTTTTAAGTCCACGGAGCATTACTTTATAGCTAAATGTGCCCTAAGTTATGATAAATGTGGTTTTGGCTTTATATTCTTTTGACATTCAAATCTAATTATATCTAAAGAACCCATCCGTGAATGAGAAAAGATGGTTCCTAACCGTGTTATTGACCAAGATGTCAATATGGGGCAAGGGGAAATTATCTTTAAGGATTACTTAGTCAAGGTCTTAAAAATCTATGCACATTCTAACTTTTCCGTTCTTCTTCATTACTAGCACAATATTGGCTACCTGCTTAAGATAATCAGATACCTCAATAAAATTGACCTCCAGTAACTTTCTAACTTCTTCCTTAATTTTCAACAAGACATTCGGTTGGAACCTTCTTAGTTTCTACTTCTTAGGTTTGATATCCTTTTATGTGGGTAAGTGGTGGACCACGATTGATGGATCTAATCCGGGTATATCTTTATAAGACCATGCAAATACATCTTGGTATTCAGATAGTAGTATGGTCATTTTTACCTTTTGTTCTTCTTTCAATTTCTCTCTAATTTTCAATATTTTGGTGTTGGCATCAATCTTGACATTAATTGTCTCAGTTAGCTCGTCAATGGAAAGTTTACTCTTTTTATGCCTTTGCCAACTTTCCTACACGTCACTGTGATCATTGACATCATTCCTAATGACTAACCCAATAGGGTTGAAAATGATGTCAATATTTTTATCACCTATCTATGCGAGGTATCCATGGCCTTTATTCGAAGCATTGGATATGGGCAAAAAGTATGTAAAGGAAAAAGTGTAAGTAAGAAAGAAGTAAAGAGAAAGGAGACTAATTCTTATTTAGAAGAAATTCTTTTGAGTACAATATTGTACAATAAAGGTAATTATTACAAAACTTTGTAAAATACTAAATCATAATTCATCCTTTACCCTAAAGAATACTTATTACTATTCATAGGGATGGAGAACCCATTATTCAATTGCTAGGACTTGTTGGATTGGCCAGTTATTTTTTCCCTATTGGAGGTGTCCTCTTTAGTAGGCTCTAAATTCTGAACATTAGCCTAGATGAAAGTTTCTAACAGTAAGGGGAAGGTCATTGGAGTATGATACAATCTTGTTACTTCTTTTGCCCCTCACTTGCATATTTCACAGCTCATCCACTAGAGTTGAGACGTAACCTTACCCATAGGTATTGACTTGGCCTTCTTTAAATTTAAGCCTCTTATCTTTCTTTCAATTGGTAACCACACGTGCTTCTTTAAGCATTTGAAGCCTAAAGTCCTCTTACTCCTTAGTGTTAATGTAGGGGATGGCTATTTCTTTATATATTTCTTAATCCTGGTCACCTAGAATCATTATAACCTAATCATTTGAGATAAACTTAACCTTTTGATGTAAGCTTGAAGGTATAGCTACTGCTGAATGTATCCAAGGTCTTTCCAATAACAAGTTAAAGGTCCTTAGGATGTTTAAGACCTGGAATCGAATGTTGAAAGTCTGTGGGCTAATATCAACCGATAAGTCAATCTCTCCTATAATTTCCCTTTTAGACCCATCAAAAGCCTTAACTGTTGTTGAACTTGGCTTAATAGCAGTCATCTCAATGCCCAATAGATCCAGGGTGGCAAGAAGACAGATATTTAATGATGATTCATTGTCGATGAGGACTCTTGCTGTGATAATGTTGTTTACCCTTACTATTATGAAGAGAGATTTGGTGTATTGGTTACCTTCTTCGCTTAGTTTCTCGACGGAGAAAGAAATCTAATCCATGATAAGGATAAAGTTAGTGATAGACCCTATTCTTTCAACTAGTATTTCGTGAGGGACTTTGACTTCCCTTAAAGTTTTGAATAAAGCTTCTCAATGTGATTTTGACGCCATTAATAAACTCATGAGAGATATTTGTGCTGAGGTCTTAGTGAGCTGATCCGTTATTTTATACTTACTAGACTTGATTATTTTGGTAAAGGTAGACAAACCTTCTTCATATTCAGTTGGTTCATTGTTTTGCCTTTCCAACACAGTTTTCTTTTTTAGGTCTTCCTTCGGGTCATAAATTTTACCAGAATAGGTAATCCCTCCCATAAGTGAGCTTGATTGCCTTTGATTTACTGTCTAGTAGTTAAGAGGGGTAGTTTTATAATTTTTAAGGGCTAAAAGCACATGGAAGGTGTACCTTTTGGTCTGTGGAATTTGCTTTTCCTCTTATTTATAGAATTTATAAATCCTGGGCTCTCAGTTGGAACCGATCATGTTGATGGCAGGATCTGAGTTATAAATATCATATTGATGATGAGCCCATGGTTAGGCAAGAGGTTGTTGTTGATGTTTGAAACTGGAGCCTCTACGAAGTCTAGTTGGACTGTGCCTTTATTGATTAAATCTCGAATTTTATTTCTTAATCTCCAGCATGAGTCTGTGGAATGGCCTACTCACCCTAGAAGATATTGACACTTTGCATTAGGATAAAAAACTCTTAGTTTGTACCTTTCATTAGGAACCTTAGAATGAAGCAAATTATCCTCTTTTAGTTTTTCAAATATTTAATTAAGAGGAACAGGTATTTTAGTGAACTGCCTTAGGGCCCTATTGACTTAGCTTCTGAATTATGTTTAAACTGGTAAAGGATTTACCCTAAAAGAAACCTAAGCATTGGGCCTGGTATTTGAATTGACCATGTCAACAATAGCTTCTCTAGGCTTGCTGGTGGTGGTTTTAGTAGAGGGTGGTCTTTTGTTTGATGGTTCTCGTAATTTATCGGAAGAGACAACACTTTCAATCCGATACCCTGTTACTACAACCTCTACAAAACTAGAAGAGGCTTGCTCAATTAAGTAAGAGAACTAGGGCCTCTCAAGAGTGTTGATGAAAGCTGAAGTCAGTTCTTTCTCGGTTATAGGGGTGGTTATCCTTGCAGTTAGGGATCTCCATCATTAGAAGTATTCTTTAAAAGATTCATTGTGCCTCTTCCTTAAGGCGACCAAGTCTATCATGGTTGGTGCCACCTTAACATTGAACTTATATTGTTCATAAAATGCCCTACCCAGCTTTTCCTATGTATTTACCTTATTCAAGTCCAATTAAGCCTACTAAGTTAATGCAGGGCCCATTAAGCTGTCCTAAAAATTTTAGACCATGAATTGGTCATATTGCACATATTTGCCCATCTTTCGTACATACAACCTAGTGGTGTAATTTAAGGCATCTAATCTAGTTATGCTTCTCTAAGTCAGGTACTTTTAATTTCTCTAAGAAGCTTCCATAGTCATAAGCAAAGAAGCCTATTATACCAGCCCACTCGAATTCATCATACCCTTTGAGCATAATCATCTTCTCAATGATCTGTTAGGTCAATCACCTCTCAAGTTATTTCAATCTATCTCGATTAGCTTTAGGCTTTGAGTTGATAAGAAACAAGTAAATATTTGGCTTGAAAGTCAAGTTGACCTTCGAATAAACCCTTTCTATCTCAAAAGATTCAAAAGTCTGGTTAATTTTGGCGTAGGCTTCTTCTACTTCCAGCTTTGAAGTTTTCTTCATTTGATGGAGTTGTGGACCTGAGTAAGGTAATGTTGTCAACAAGGAAGCTTAGTTGACTTGTAATCTTCCCCACTATTCGTTCCAAAGAGCAGAACCTCAGCTCAGTGGGATCAACAATTTTAGGGTTGATACTGCTATTATTAGTGTTGATGTTGTCATTTCCTTGGCTAGCCATTCTGATTTGAGAGCGGGTTTAGATAGGACTTCTCTAGAAGGTTTGACACTTAGGAGCTATCTTAGCGACTTGGTTTAAGATCACTTCTCAACAAGTTAGCACATAAATATTTTTAAAGAAATGTACAGGAATGCAAAGATACAGGGTACACAAATGTAGAGAAAATCGATAAATAACTAGCAAGATGGGAATTTTTATTATTTTGTAGCTTTTGGAGTTCCCTTTGCAATATTTGAAAAAGAAAATACATTTGTTTCACAAGAACAATATTCCTATTTTTGAATGTTCTTTTAGCACTTAACAGGTGTTCCCTTTTTCTACTCACTCTTGTTGGTGTTTCCTTCCTCCTTTCTTGGCTAGGCTCTTTTGCTTTTTCAAGTTCTTTGAGCCTCTTCTAGTCATCCTTAATTGATGTTCTAATGCCTAGGAACGTTTTCTTGATTCTCGAAAGAAATCCTCCCACATGTCTTACTCTTTATAGATTACTTATACATGGGCTTGTACTTGGTCCATGTAGGTCTTGATTTCAAGATCTAGTTTAGCTGGTGTAAGTTAGATGATCTCTGGTGTTCGATATTGGATCTCCCCTGCCTTATGAGCTGATTGTACAGTTTTTTTTTTGTGACCCTATGCTTGTCCACCTCTCCTAGCTACTCTCCTAAATCAATGGTAAGGCTAACAGTTCTCATTTCCCATAATTGTTTGATTGCCCGAAGTTTAGACATCTATTGTGGTAATGGAATCTGAAGGTTTTCATAATCCAAGGTCGTGATATCCAATGGGGGCCTATAAACTATATTTTAAATTCTCCCAAATTGTCTGACCATATTGTTAGGGTAATAGCTTATGCACAATTTCATCCTGATTAAGGGTATTGCTTGATAATTTTTGTAGACTAAAATTACCCTCTTAAAGTTACTCCATGTTGTTGTCTATAAGATATCAACAACTTGGAAATTTTGCAATACTTCTATCCAGTAGTGAGTAGATTTTTCTTTTGAGAGATAGACCTTGTCGACAAAAGAATCGATCAAATCAATATTATGGGCAAATTCTCCTCAAATCAGATCAAGCCAATAACACTTTATGTAGCTCACAAACCATACTATCAGTAGTACCATGCTGGTCTTTAATGCACTATTGTTCTTTTCTTTCAAAATGTTAAGGCTTTTGATTGTTTTACGAAGAGGGCCAAGACATATGATTTGGCTTCAAGAAATTGGCCTACTAATTCAGCGACCCTAAAATGGATGAGGAACTTTCCATTAAGTAATAGGAAAATGCAACTAGGATAAAAGCTTTTATTTTGTTCTGTCCCCAATTTTTAGGATTGCCACAGGAGATGCCCTATTTGTCAAATTTAGGCTCAATGGTGAACCAAGCTCTTAGGTTTTTCAATTTGATGCAGTTTCCATTATAGCTTCTAAGGGCCTTGTTCACTTCAACTTTTCTAATCCCCAGGAATGTTAAAAAAGCATTCATCGGGTCCACTTCTAAATTTGGGGTATATGTATTTTCTAAAGAAGGATCTTGAAGTAGTTAGGTATACTCTTCAAGTGTTGGACTAATTAGGTCAAGCTTAACTTGAAAAGCCACTTTCTTGGGTTCCTAAAAATTAGTCAAGGCCCTAATTAAGTTAATCTTAATTTTTACCCTGAGAAGTGATAGAATGGGCTTGATCTTGCTAATAATGGTCTCTTATTCCCTTAGATTGAAGCATTGAAGCCATTGGTCCAAGATGGGCTTGGGGTTGATAGGCATGTCAATGTACTTTTCTCTTAGGTGGATAGAGTTGGATGAACAGTCTATTTCTCAAACTAAATTACAAGGAAAAATATGTTACAAGATTGACCAACTGTTATTTATAGTAAATAAAACCTATTTACACCAATTCTATATTTACAATACGTTAAAATTACAAGGGAAATCAAGGAAAATTCGAGCCATTGTATATTTTCATTCATATCTTGCTTGATTACTTATCGATTCCGGATGTCATGAATGCATAAAGGGTGAGTTCTAAAAAGTCCTTAAGCTTGTGTGACCTCACTTGTTAAAGAACACTTTCATTGGTCACATTAAGCTTCAGTAGGGGTGGCTTAATCAACCATAAGCGATGGTTACGTTACAGCACCTAGAGCCTACACAATGGCCCTCCCGTCCTAAGTTCCTAATACGGTCCAGGTTTGATCGTTTCTATCACACATTTATGGTGTAGATAGTAAATTTCCCTCTCCTAACAAGTTAAATTAAAGCTAACCCTGTAGAATCGTTAGTACAACTATATATAAAAATAAGAACAAACAAATAAATAAATTACATTCAGTAAGGTGATTTAAAAAAAACATAATTCTTAATTTGGAAAGTTAAAAGTTAGATGGCTAACTCTCTTAATGTCCCTAGTTGAGTCGCCAAGCTATCAAGCCTAATTTTTCTCCTGATTTTTTTTTTGTTTTTTTCTAATTAGTTTTTTTTTTAAACCAATCAATATTAAACCCTACCCATTTAATACCGACCCTCAACTAGAGTTTAAAGAAAATTGGTTCTTTTAATCTTGAAAAATACTTTGGAGTTACCACTCAACCGAAGTTAGGAAAGAGAGTTAAGTTATAACTAATTGAGCAAATTAGTTATAACTTAACTACTGGCCTTTAGATAAAACCAATTTTAAAAATGGTTATTAAAACTAAAGATCTAGATTCGGGGAGATATCCTATTAAACCCAAAATGGGTACCACTTTCAACTTTCCCATTTTAATTTCACTTTTCAAAATTACCTTTTAGAAACAAAACATCTAATCATATGTCAATAACATCTAAAAAAAGATCATTGAATTATTATTTATAAATATCGAAAAAAAGGAAAATTTTCCATGTTTTAAGTTGCCTCGTATTTGTGTACGAGTACCTGCGTATTCACTATTCGAAATCAAACTTCCGTAGTTCATTCCTATTTATAAAATTTTAGTGTGTAGTTTGGTTTTAATTCTTGAAACGTAACTAAGTTTACATTTTTAGCCATTTCATTTATTTTTAAAAATTTCTAAAGGGTCCTAACTCGAGGTTTTTATTTTAAGAAAGTTTTAAAAGAGTCCTAATTTTGAAAATGGTTGTTTTGTTTTATTTATTTGGAAACTCAGTTTTTCTAAGTGATAAAAACGAATTTTTTCATTTTTCATTTTATCATTATTATTATTTTATTATTTTTTATTTTTCTTCTTTATATTTTTTTATATTATTATTTTTTTGTTTAAGTTTTAACTGAGAAAGGAAATAAATGAATAACAAGCTAAGCTATTTTACAACTTTTTTTTTATTTCTTTTCTTTTCCTTATTTTTTATTTTTTTATTTCATTTATAGTCACAATGGAATTAAAAAAAAAAAAAAAGCAAAACAAAACAAAAAGGGGAAACAAATAGGGCTGAACTAAGGAGCTTCACATAAGTTAGAGCGCAAGTCGAGTTTGGGTTAGTGGGTTAGATCTCGGATCCGGGTTGGGTTTCAACATCCTCAATAGCACGGCGGCAAGAGGCAATTCTAGGCAATCCAGGCACCAAATGAAATAGGAGAAGTGTTTTTTATGAGTATTTGATTAGGGGGTAGGTTGGTGTTAGGGTGATGTTTAGGTGCGGTGGTAGGCAATGGTGGATGCGGTGTTCAAGTGGTGGTAGCTGTGGTTCAAGAGAAGAGTAGGTCTTGGGTTTCTAACTGCTACAAGTATGGCTATAGCATTAGTTTTAGTTGCAAAGTAGTAGTGGTAGTGTTTCGAGGAGGTAGTAACAGTTTTAGCTAGGGTTTGGCAGTAAAGGGTGCTAGCAGTCACGAAGGCAGTTGAGATAGGTTAGGTTTGGTTGCTGGTGCCTAAAGGGATCTAATTGTAGTAGTGGTGCACTTTAATAGAGGCTTGAGAGAGAGAAACGAAGAGAGAGAGTAGCTACAGGTGTAGAGAGAGAAAGCGATTGAGTAAGAGAAAGAGAGTTTGTGAATGAGATTTTGATGCTTATGTCCATAAAACGAAGTCCTAGAGCCCTTTTTTATACCTAAAAACAACTCAACAAGCAAGGAAGGTTGAAATCAGATTAAATGTAAATTCCGAAATTTCGGTTTTTTTTTTTTCCCGATTTTTCATTGCTAATTTGAATGTTAGAATGTATAAATCTAGATGTATTCTTAGGTTCTATTTGAAGATAGCCATGTATGGAATAAGTTTAGGCCAAGAAATCATACACGTGTATGTGGAAATTGTGCAAAAAATTGAGCCAAAGTGGGGGGAGTAAGCCTATTTTCAGATGAGAAATCTGGGGAAAAAGAGGGAAATGAGGAGAAAGAGAAAGGAAAGGAAAGGAAAAGAAAGGGGCTGACGTGACATTGACATGATGCCAACATAATGCTATGTTAGCTATATCATCCAACCGTAGTCTACTACATGTCTTTCCACTTTGGCTCAATTTTTTATATAATTTCTTATTTTATTATTTTTTTTCCTAAATTTTTTATTTTTTGTATTTTTTCTAAATTTCTTATTTTTTTGGCTTTTCCTAAATTTTCCGCTTTTTTTTTGTATTTTTCCAAATTTTTGATTTTTTCTTTTTGCTTTTTTTAAATTAAGACCACTTACCCTATCCTTAAAAAAACTTATGAAAATAAGGAGCAAAAATAAGGTATCCACACCTAGTATATATGAAAAGGATAAATATAAAAAAGGATGAAAAAAGAATATAGTACGAATATAAAAAAAGTAAGAGATAGGTGGCTACTTGTTAATGGGTTCGTGTTCAAGGATCTTGTAGTGTTGTGCTTTAGTAGAGTTGATGTTGGAGCTACCACTGATGAGCTGTGCTGGGAGCTGCCGAGGTGATGAACATAGTTGCAGTTCAGTAGGATGGAAGAGTAGAGCTTAGCAAATGAGGATCTTAGACGTGGCACTCAACAGGTTGGCAACTAAGTAAGAGTTCGAGCAAAGCATTATGGGCATGAGTTGTTGTTCGGTACTTAATAGGTTAACAATTACACAGGAATCTGAGCAAAGCAAGCTATATCCCAACCAAGGCCTTAGAGAGTTCACCTTCAACTTTTTTATGTATAAGAACTCGTTCTTGGCAAGTTAACAAAAGAGAATCCTCCTTATGAGGGATTACAGGCCTCAAAGGTGGGCATGAGTGAAAGGTTTTTGGAAGTCAAGAATCTATCAGGTTTAACAATTTTATGGTTGATTCAAGATTATTTTTTTTTATAAATTAACCAATTTAAATCAAATTAATAAGCTATTTCAAGTTACAATAAACTTGAAATAATTTCATTTTTACGAAAGAATATTTATTATGAACCATGGTATTTTATAAAGGTTTAATATTCTTAAATATAGTTCAGAACCATCAAATATGTCATTTGACTTTCTTTGACCCCAAAAAATGAAATTGACTTGATAATGATACTTACGATGTTAAAATGACCTAAAATTTTCATTTTTCTAAAAATCCTATTTTCCCTTTTTTTATTGTATTTTTCCATCTTTTTATTTTTGAAATTTCCAAATTTTAGGTATTTTTTTTAATTTGCAATTTTTTGTATTTTTTAAATTAGGACCCTTTTCTTTATTTAAAATTTTTTTAAATATAGGAAAGCAAAAACAGGGTATCCACGTAAGCTCAGGGAATTCCCTTATGAAACTTACCTTCAATACTTGAATGAACTGCTTTTGGTGAAAATTAAGAATCTCTACTTGAAAACACTTACGAATGAGCTGATCTTATTAAGAAATAGACGGTTTTAGGGTGTTAGGAAACTTAATATGAATTTTATTTAGTTAATTCTCCAAAATCTTCCCTTAATCTCCTCTTGGGTTTCCTCTTTTAAATTGGGTTTAGGATGGCTACTTTAAGTTTCTGTACAAAGGGCGAGGATTAGACTTTATTTGATAAATATTAGAGTTTTAGATAAAAGAAGGTTGCATAAGGTAAAAAGAGTTTTAGTAAGTCTTTGAAATATCCAAAATGCCCTTTATTTAGAAATAATTTTTACATACTTTTTTAAGAGTGGTGTTGATCTACTGATTCTCCACTTTATAGCAAATGTAAAAGCTATTAGAAAAATTATAAATAAATAAAATGTAAAACACACTATCAAACCCCATCTCAATCTTTAGCTAAGGGGAAAAAAAAGGAGCTCATTGTATACCTAAAACATAAGTTTTTTTCTCGAAAAAATTCTACTAGAAAAATGAAAAAAAAAAAAAACCTTTGATTGTAGCAACTCTCATATTATTTATTGAATTACAAAAAAGTTGTTTTGTTCATTTAAACAATAAAAAAAAAATCAAATGATATCTAGGATAACATAATAAAATAAAATTAACTTATTCATTAAAAAAGAAATATTTGTAAACCAAAAATCAACTCATGTTGAAGGGAGAGGTTTTAATTAGGTTTCATAGTCTTTTATCATTGAAGGTAAGAAATGCTAGAAAGTGCACTTCTATGCCTTCACCATAACCACTTAAAAAAAATTGAGAAATAATAGAAAAGGCAATATTTTTATTATATTGGAAAAAAAGAAGAAGCATAAAGTGAGGTGATGTACAATTTTGCATGATAACGTATTAGGAGGAAAATAGAATTATAATGGAAATGAAAATGAAAATGAACATGTTTTCCAATATGCAGAAAACCAAAGTCCTATGACTTGTTTTAAAAAGTAAACTATTTTTAATTTTTTGTTTAGATGACCATTGCTAATTGGAGAGAGAAACTCAAGAGTAGTTGATTTTTGGGAAACCTTCACAAACCATTATAATGGAGAAAACATGAGAAGATAGATTAAATTTCTTGTTAAAGAAGTTTTTTATTTTTTCCTTAGATATTTTCAAACTAGATTATTGTAATTTATGGTTTAATTATAGTTTTCCAGCAAATTTAATGGGATAATTGTGATTGACAAAGATATACCAATACTTTCAATTTTTTAAATTATAAATATACACATATTTTATATGCATTGTACCCATCTAAAAAAATTGGAAATGTATAAATTTAATCCTTAGCATTTGTCATATTTTCCATTTAGGTTCTAAACATTTAATTTTTTTTTATTGTAGTCCTCTACATTTGTAGACATTTGTAAATAAATACTCCATTAGTTTACTGTAATTTTTTCGTTAGTTGTGATGTACGTCACCATCTCATTGATCCATGCATTTTTATTAAATAAAAAATTAGAAAAATAAATAAAGTAATAAAAAAAAGCATATCAAAGTATGGTAAAATATGGAAAAAAGTAGAAAATTTATTTAGAAAATATTGAAAAATTATTTAAGTAAACTACAATAATTTATACTTTTAAGGTAATATATGCATTATTTAAATAAATAATTGAAAAAAAAAAATCAAAAAGTTAAAATAGCTTAAACCTTAATAGAAAAGGAAAATTTAGCCACTCAAGAGTAAAGGGTACCTAGCGGTTACTAGGAGTGGGAAGGAGGTTACTATGGGAGGGAAGGAGTTAGGCAATGCTCTATAGGTGGCCATTAGTACCCTTTACCCTTTGGTGTCAAATTTCAACCTAAATGGATAGCGGATCATAACCTACTTGAATAAGTAGGTTATTCGATCCTTAAGGTAGCCCTTACGGCTGTCACATAAAAAAAAAAAATTGAAGCAAAACCTAATCAGGTCACCATTAGGTTGGCAACTAGTTGGATTAGGGTTTTCAATGTATTCCCTTTTTTTTTTTTTTAATTGTGGCACAACTGCCCTAAGGGTCGAACATTGCAACCCATTTAATTTATGGCCATTTCGATCACCCCCAAGGTCAAAGGTGCAACCTCCACAGGTTACTATCGGCCACCACCAACCTTATGGTGGTTAGACTATTTTTTTTTTTTAATTTTCTAGATATTTCTCCTTTTTTTTACTTTTTTTTTGTTACTTTATATATAAACATACACACATACATATATATTATTTCCTTACTTATATTACATATTTTTTATAATTTTTTGAATTTTTCTCATATTTTTATTTCTTTATCTATTTTATAATATAATATTATATTATTTATTTAATAAAGTTTGCAGACCAATCGGATGGTATCATATGTCACAACTAATAGAAAAATTAATAGATAACTTGTTTGTAAGAATTTATAAATGTGGAGGACTGTAATATAAAAAAAAATAAACATTTAAGATTCAAATTGAAAAAGGTGGTAAGTGTTGAGGACTAGATTTATATAGTTTTACATAGAAAAAAAAAATTATCAAGGATTTAACCATTTGAGTATGAAAGACTTGAACTTTCTTTACTTCTTCATTTCAAGAACCATATTATTATTTTTATAGCTCATTCTCTTACAATTATATTCAACCCAATCTAAGAATTAAGGGCTGCAACTACTTTTGTTATCCAAACTTAAAATTTCCTTTGGTTTACTAAACGACATCGCTTAAAGAGAAGGGTTGTGTTTAAAAGGGAGTATTTCATTATGTCTTTTTATACTTTGGAGATGACTTTTAAGTCTATCCTTTTTCTCTCTCTTCACTTTTCCCAAACGAGTTAAGTTTGGAACTATAATTGTCTCTTTCTTTATTTCACTTAAAGCTTGTTCACCTCACCAAGTAGAATAGACCTATAATGTAATCCTATTCATTAGAAACCAAGTAAGCTCATAATAGCTATTACATTATTTACTTAGATAAAAAAGCATATTAGGAATAGACTTGTAAGATAATTAAAAACACCTCATTATCCCTCTCTTCTGTTCCCTCTTTTCTTCTCTCTCAATTTTGAAGAAATTATATAGTAATCTACTTTTATGTAAATCCATTTTATAGTATGGATTTATGTTAAAAAAAAAAAGAACATTGAAAATGAATCTAGTAAAAGAATTAGCATAACAAGATTTACATGATCATTTAAATATCTCTCTCTTTATAATCAACTTTCATCATTAAAAGCTTTAATTTAAAGGGAAAATCATATAACCCTTCTCAGAGTATACATCTAATATACAATCAAGACATATATCATTTGGGTTTTATGGGATTTGAGTAAAGGTCGAAGAACAATTTCTATAGAGGTTGAAGAACACAGGTTGAAGAATGATTTTGGTTACTTGTTTCATGGGATTTTATGATTTCTACATAGGTAAAGACATAAACCATTCAATTCCTCCCTCTAAAAGTTTCAAACGCATTTAAGTTTCGCTCTTTATATTTCTTTAAGTACGAGGAAAAATGAGAGAAACTAAAGGTAGTTTTATAATTTTAGGGTTTTGTTGATCAAGAAAAGGACAAACTTTTTTTGTCAATTCATCATATAAAGGCCTAAATTGAAGAGAGAGAATAGTTTATTTATATCAGGGGACTCAGTGCGGAGGAAGATGATGAAGAAGGAGATGAGGACAATAAGACAAGATGGCAAAGATGACGATGTTGATAATGTCGGTTTCTTTATCTTGTTCCATTTCTCTCTCTCATAAGTAGGTTTGTAGGTGGCGACTGACTTTATGTGTTTAGTAGGAGTATACGATGACTATTGGTGTCTCTCTTGGTTTGTGGGTCTATAAGTGGGTTTATGAATGTGTTGCTGTTGTGCAATGAATGGAAGTAGGTATGTGATGGTGGTGATGCTACATGCGGGTTGGCTAATGGCAGTAAGTGGTCATAGTGGTGGGTGCTTTAGTGGTGAAGAAGACAGTAAAGGGTAGTAAGTGGTAATTTATTTTCTAAAAATTATTCTTAGGCTAGGGTAAAGAATTTCAATTCCTAGATTTTAAGAACTAAGTGAAGTGAACACCGTAATACACTTCTTCTAAGAAATAAGGGATGAATGAAATAACCATTTGCCCCAAAAGAACGCGTTTTTAATCTCTCAAGTTTATCTCACTATTCTCTATTGTTTATTAATTATTGCCAGTCTTAAGTATGTTATTGTACTACTAGCTAAAGCTTATCTTTGATTCTTCTGAGGCATTATGATAGATTTGCAACATCTTGAGTAGGTACTCACTATAACCATTCGATTAGAAATTTATACATCGAGATATTATTCACTTTGATGTGATTTACATTACAATTTTTTTGTTAACGCTATCTACTTCTCGAGAGATCCTTATCATGGGAGTGCTTCCTATTGAGTATATTTAACCTTAGACTTTCTATGAACTATAAATCATTACCTTATATTTGAGGGATATCATAATTTTGTCCATTACAAAATTGACATTGTAGTCAATTTCGATATATAGGTCTAAAACGACATATGGAGTACTTTAAAGGTGCTCTCTTATAGAAACAAGAGTGCACCCATATTATAGCACTTTGCCTTAGCACTTAACTTATCAACTTTTGACTGGTGAAGTTCTGATGCCACTTGCAATGCCTCAATCAGAACTTTGCACACCGAGATATCATTTGCTTGGACATGATGCCCCTTGTAATTTTCTCCTTGATGCCAGCTACTTTCCAAAAAGGTCATATATCAAGAGGATACTCCCTATTGACAATGCTTAACCTTAAACAGCAACAAAACTGTTACACCAAAAAGAGCTCTCGATGATTAGAGTCCAATAGATTCTGATTGAAGATATCGTACTCACTTTAGGTTTTTACCAATTAAGTAGTAATGCTCCAAGAAATCAAGAAGATTTCAATAAAGGGTATGGAATTAATACCTTAGATATATTCTTTCTTCTTCTTTTTTATAATATATATAAATCTTATTATGTTAATTAAAGATATATCATGCAACCATGGTTAGTTGATTACTTATTATTACCTTGACTTTCTCCCCATATATGATAAGGCTGTAATGAATCATATTTTACACTTTGACTTTTATAAATGCTATTAAAAGTTGACTTGTGCAAATTTATACTGTTATGGCTATGGAAACTCTTTTCTAAGAAAAGCTCTTGAAAAGTAAAAGAAAATAGGTTTGGTTAGCTTTTTTTTTTTTTAAACCAACAATGTTTGTAATACCCCAAAACCGGGAGAGCGCCATAACCTGCCACATATCCTTACCTTTCAGAAACACGTTAAGGCTCTAAACTAACTACAATCTCCAAAATCACTCGTAATAACTTCTTAACAAATACAAAATGACAAATCTCCAAACACATCAACTCGAGTGACTCATAAGCGAGTTACTTTAACCTTAAACAAACTAAATAACTAGATCTTAATCTTTTACAACATACTAAGTTAGTCGCCTCTTATTCCTGATCCAAGGATAGCAATTTCTATACTTGTAAATTTATCAATTTGACTTGCAGCTGTAAAATAGAAGAGTGAGTCGAAACCCATTACGGGTGTATAAACATATACTGATGTCAAGCCTAGAATATATACATGCGTATAATACAACTGTAACAGAATATAAACAAACATTATGTTAATTATCTTTAATTTAAACTAGCAACCAATAAAAGGGTACTCATGACCCCGCCACACCTTGATCTTTGTCTTTATATATAAGTGGATATAAATATATGTTTGCCTTTAAATCATTTACGCCTAGAGATTAGAAACCTAATATTCTAGTTACATCATCCCATATATGAGTCTATTAGAGAATCCTCACATATAATTGGCAGTTGCTCCTCTGTGGAATTACTAATATAGGCCCCTAGAGCGAGCAGGTCAAACACAATCAATGGTCAAGGAAAATTAAGTTATATATGAATTGGTTTGATTACATTCTAAATCTTAACAAGCATAGTCATACAAACAAGCACTATGTACCTGAAATCGCTTCACAACCGAAAATAGGACTCTAATCTCACAACCTGAAATAAAAGCTCAAACCTTAGCAAGGGAAACCGAACACCACCATGAATCTAAGTGAAAAATAAGTAACACATTAACTTTTGAGTACTCTAAGACTAAGTTTTACCTAAGAGTTACCTATAGACCTATAATTTATCTAATCAAGGTCTCAAAAGAAAATAGTTGAATCAAATAATAAGTCAAAATAGAAATAGAACGTAATACGGTTAAGCCAAAAAGTTTATATAACTATATAAGATTACTTATTTAGTGAATCATAAAATAAGTTATATATATAAGAAAATATAAAGAGGAGACATGATTAGAGTATCAAAATATATAAATTATCAGATCAATATGGTAATAAAATAATACGTACTTAATCAAAAAATAGTATGATTCGTAAAATTTCGTAAAGAATGACATAATAATAATCAACATATAAAATGGATATACTATGCATAATATATTCTATATGCATAATACTATTGTGATAAAAATACTTAAATTATAATACCATCAATATTAATGATAAGGCATACTAATAATAAAATAGTATCATCATACACCAAATTAATACTCGGAACTTACGTATAAAATATAATCATTAACATAACTCTATAATTAAACAGAAAATAGTGACCTAACTCGAATATAACAGAAAACAAAAATTTGGCCCTAACATATATACCTATATCTATTACTCCGATATACGATAAAATATTTAATGGTAACTTTTATATAAAATAATACTATATAACACGATAGTTGAATATTTTAATAATAGGAATCGGATGCTAATACTTAATTATTTTCATAATAATGGAAAACAAAATAAAAATAATACACTACATACACGGTATCGAATAGGAAATCAAAATGGCTCGTAAAATTAAATCGAGATGAAATCACTGGATGGTTGCGATTTGACATTGAATGGGAACCTATTATACACAAAAATAAATACATAAATTACTTTCTATTTAAATAAATACCCAAATTATTGATTAGTGTTAATTACCGGAATGGGCTACGAACGATGACAAGAATGAAAAGAAGAGGAAGTTAGAAGCTCGTAGTTATCGAATAGAATTAACGAACGCCGAAGGAATGAAGCTCAGAATGTAGAGAAATTGTAGTTACCAAGGTCCGTTAATGGATTTGCTGCGGCAAGAGTTTGTGAACTGTGAGAGAAAATTTCGGCGTGAGAGGAATTAATGAAGTAGGTAAATAAAATAATAAAAAAAAGAAGGGGTTTGTTTATTTTAGTATGGGTAAGAGAGACTTGCGAAATTGAGGATGAAGTGTGGGGTTCAGTGGCCTAATTTACTAGAAGGCAAAAGAAGTGAAGGGAGGTGGGGTTTAGCTAATGATTTTGATAGAGAGGCATTGTGAAGATGGGAGGGTGAGACGAGAGGGCATTAGGAAATGGAATTGAGGGGATTTGTTCACAGAAAAATAAGAGAGAGAGAATAAAGAAAAAGAGATTGCAGCTGAAGGAGAGAAAAGAAAATAAGGTAAGGTTTAGGCTAGGTTCTAGAACTTTCTGTAATAAAGGGTGGATTTATACTTAAAATAGAAACATAATGAGTTAATTAAAATAAGAAATATAGTATTTAGAAATAAAATTCATGTTTTAAAAATATTGTAAGATATATATATATATATATATATATACACACACACAATACTAATAAAATATTTATACCTTATACGTAAAATTAAATATAATTTATTTAATACGTACGTAAAATAAGAGTCATAGAATATGTTACGCCTCGAAAAGGTGAAATCGTAACAGTCCCGTCGTATAAACCATCTTAAGATAGAAACTATTCTCATAGCTACTATCTTATACTTAGTTCACACAAGACGTACTCGACTCGACTCGATTCGATTTGATTCGATTCGATTTGACTCTACTCTTTTGAAGCGTTCAATTTGATACTTGTTTGATATAAACTTATAGAGTAATCTTGTGAAATAATTTGTAATAATAAACTTGTCATTTAACCATATAAAAAAAAGTAGTAGTAAATCCCATAAGTACCTATCATTTCATAGATAGACTAAAATATTGAAAACTACTAAGCCTCTTTGAGGAGTTTTATGTAGTTTTCCTTAAAAGATAAAAAGTTAATACTAAGGGTAATGATCGGCTATTTCTTGTTGTATCTAGCTTCTCGTCCCAATTTACTAGGGATTTTGGTGTTAGGTAAGCACTTATAAGCAATTTGGAACCTACAAAACAAACTATAAGGGAATGAACGATAACTTGCTCAGTAAGTAGAGGTAGAGACAGAAGTATGCATTTAGCACATCACAATCGGGGTTTTCAATTAAGCTGGTTAGATGCAATGTATGTACAAGCAAATGCCATCACACAATATTATCCGGTCCATCATGAGATAAGAGAAATTTCACTCGCTTTAATCCAGGTTGAGGAGATTGACGTCATACACTCATGGATTAAAACCAAACCAGGGCTTGTGCAATAGAGAATATTTTCCTCCCATGACCACCTTTGAACCACGGCCTCCAACCTTACTGCGACCTTTTCTCCTGTCACTTAGTTCGGCTAAAGGTAAGGAAAGAACCATTTCAGCTATCCTCATCGAAGGGAATCTATGTTTAGCCCGAGAATCATAGTCATTACCCCTAGTAGGTTGCCATGTATATCAAATTAGATATTAAGCCAAGTTTAAGTTAATTCATCTTTTTAAGATGATCAACCACACTCAAACAATTCAATAATAATATTCATAGAACAATCATATCATAGAGCTTAACTCCTATCATAGCAAATTGAAACCCAACCACAAGCATTGCATATGCATATGCATAAACAGCTAACTACATTCACAAGCCAATACATACCAAAATCCCTAAATATTCTGAAATAATATTCCAAAATGTGGTAAAGCATTGATCCCACTTACTTGTCCTGGTGCTCACTTTGAAAAACTTATGTTGTCAATGGTCTGATCATTGGGAAGTCCTATATATACAAAACTTAAATTTAATTTTCATAATGGTTATAAAAACATTAAGGTCTTATCTAAAGCAGCTATACATATATATATATATATAAAGTATATTATCATTTTTTATTACATAATAATATATAGTTTTATTATATCGATCGAATTAAGTTATTAAGTATTAATAATATATGCAATTATACTGTTACGTGTAGTATATTATTCCGATTGTATCAAAATGTACTTTTAGTCATTTAAATCACGTTTTAATTATGATAGAGTTAAAATAATACGTAAATCAATATTATTGTAGAGATATAAGTTATATTACCTAAGTTAATCCGATTTTCGTAAAAATAGTATCATTAGGCTCGTATAGACTTAACGATACGTATTATAAGTCTTAATTTTTAGAGATGATTTTTAATAGGCAATTTGAGTTTTTAACACAGTTATACGTATTTAATCAAATATTATCATACTATATATAATTTATGTTATTAAACTATATTTTACCGAATTTATCAATATAACCCATAATATAGGTATTATCTACCCTAATAACTCTATAACGTATCCCGATTATTAAAATATCATTAAATATATTAAAAAAATATAATTTTTATCCAATCTGACCAGTATACAAATAAATATTTTTTATTCACTTATTTATCATATTATAACCTATTATTATTAAATTAGGTATTGATTCGTTATTTAAACTATTTTATTACGTAAATTCATAATAAATAACTTGGGTTACCAAATAATTTCCCGAAAATTTTTATAAACTTCTCAAAATATTTGGAATTTAGCTAGTACTTGGTTTCGAGTTTTTGATCTATCGCTTATATATTTGTATTTATGATTTTACTCTTGAATTATCCTAAATTATCTAATTAATATCTTTTTTGCATCAAATTGATTTCAACCTGTCCCAACATTATTATTATTCACTAGAAATCAGTACATATTCATTTCATCATTTAATTTCATAATTTCCTATTTATTTCACAATTTCAACTTATTTTCGAGTTATTTTTAAGTTGAAAAATACAATAAATATTAAAAATATTCTAATAAAAAATTGGGCTACATAGAAATTATCTATATATTATAATTGTCTTATACAAAAATTTTGAGCTAGAAACTACATCATTTAGTGTATTTATTTTAAATTTCAAATTTCAAATGAATAGTACATTTGTTAAGCAAGTACATTAAATACTTTTAATTTTATAAAAATAAATTTACTAAATAAAAGTACATATAAAATAACCAAGGAATTAATTTTTTTATATTTTTCATAATTAATTTAATAATTTTTCAAAAATAGAAAAAAAAATATGATAGAAACTCGAAACTTGAGTTCATTAAAGCTTCGGCCACTATTGGCTAAAGAGAGGGTGGCTCTGCTAGGTGGCGGTGGGGCTCCACGTCAGGTCATTGAGGGGTCGGGAAACTATCTAGGCTCGGTCCTTACTCTGTTTTTTCTTATTTTTTGTCAAATTTTCCTAATTTTTTTCCCGAATTTTCCTTAGGTTTTCTTGGTTTCCAAAATGTTGATTCTAAGTCCTAGCATCCTATTTATAGTAGTTTAGGTCGGTTGAATTTTTTTCTTAATTATTAAGTAATTTATTTTAATATTTTTCTTGAAAAACGCTTAATAAGAAGTGTCAATTTTTTATAAATTTACTTTTGATATAGCTACTTATTCTTTTTAAGCTGCTCAACATTGAATCTAATTATATTTTAGGTCTTTTTTTATGATTTTTAGATAATATTTTAGGGCATTTTGGTATTTTATATTAGTATTTAATAATTTTTGTTAATAGACGGATATATATATCCTATATATATCATACACGTAATGAGTAATTATATATGTGTAATTGTGTTTTTAGCATATCTTTTATTTTTAAGATACTTTTTCCTTATTTAATTTTGCAATTCTATTGCTTATTATGTATAATTATATTATTTTAGGTTAATTTATAAGTATATTTATTATATATACCAGGTATGCTCATAAAAATACGTGTATACTCATATAGTATATTATGCTATAGTATTTTTTTTATTGCCTAATTATCTTATTTCTAAGTTCTTGTTGCATTTCGAGATTAGTTTTAGAGGTTTCAAGCAATTTTGGACTATATTAAGTAATCATATTTCTAGAGGAAAAATTGGGATTTTAGGTAATTATTTTCAAAATTCAACTTCACCAAATTACTTCAACTAACTTTTCTATCTTAATCATAAAGTTTGGGTTTAATCGAATAACTTTTTCCAAAAGATCTAAATTTAGATATGGTTACTCTAAACTCGACTTTAGGGTCTCATATGGAGCAAATTTTCCCTATCTTGATTATATTCTTGATATTTTATTATATTTTTTATATTTTATTATATTTTTGACTTCCACGTATACGAGGATTCCTCAATTAGGGTTATCGTGTTTCTCGTAAGTTTTTAGTCTACTCGATTTACTTTCCTAAATACTCTAGATGAATTATTAATCCTAATCATACAAGGATAGGGTTTTGTGACAATACTCAGATATTCATGTCTGGATTGCTAATTTATGGGTTATTATAGAAAATATTATTGAAACCTTAAATTAGATATCTATTTTATTAGATATGCTTAGAATGAATATAGAATTACTCGAAGTTTACTAGATTGAGTAATTATCTATTAAGAAGCTATTTCTATCAATATAAGCTTAAAGAATTTATGATTTGATTTAATTAAATTACTAAACTAATTGGAGTATTTTAATGTTATAATTTAGAGAATGCGGGATTTAAATCTTAGTTTATCTTAATGAAAACCAATAATAATACAATTGAGTTACAACAGTCGTAGTATTTAATTGACTTATTTAAAACCTAATTAGTTTCCATATAAAAATTTTCCAAAAATAAAGGCTTTTATTTTAAGAACCTCTTTCCCTTTTTTTCTAAACTTTTCCCCTAAAGCAAATTTTTTAAAAAACCAAATAACAGGCACATAATTTACATAGTTCACATATCAAAATTTGAAGCCACATGTACATAGTTTATCAAAATAATAAATTAAATTTACATACTAAGAGAGACACTAGTGATAAGACTGTTATAACTTAATGGTATTACCATTAATCTCCTATTAAGATTGACTAAAGTTCAAATCCTTATTTTCCAGAGTTTGTAACTTAATTGGTAACAAAAAAAAAAAAAAAACAAAGAAAAAAGGTTTAAGTAGCCTTTGATTGTTAAGATTAGATAGGATAAGGAAAATTAGATAGTATAAGTACAAGAAATATAAGATAATACAATATTATTGTACATTTTTATAGTATTAAATAAAGATTTTTGTGATGTCCCTTATTTAGTAAGTTTAAGTACTAGACTCAATATTTTTTTTTTACTTTTATACTCTCAATAATATCTAATATTTATTTAACAATATTTTTATATTATTTTAAAAGTACAAATTTTAAATATTATCTAATATTTATACCAATAATGTCTAATATTTATGTAATTATATTTATATCTTCAATACTTATGTTTTTGTTTAGTGAAATCACTTTTGTACCATATTCTAAATGAGACAATTTTTAAGCATTTTGTCTAATCCTTCAAACCCTCTTTTTTTCAGTAACTAAACTCAAATTATAAATTAAATATTGAAAAAATATTTTGTTCAGTCTAGTCTTATAAATTTTAGGGAAAAACATACTTTTAGTTTTCAAACTTTATCGCTTTATCACTTTTTCTAATCGAATCATCGAATTTTTTTTTTTTTTTTCATTTCAACCCTTAAATCATCCAAAAGATTGCAAAAAAGTTATCTGTTAGTAAACTGTTAGTTTTTTTGTTAAGGAAGAACTCTTTTATAAATTTTTGAAAAATTTGAGAACTAAAGTAGAAAAAAAATGAGAGTTTAAGGACTCATTTAAAAAAATGCTAAAGTTTGAGAACTAAAAATGTAAAATCTAAATTTCTCATTTTTTTCCTTTTAAGATCTTTATATTTATTTGTGTTTTAATTTATAATTTACACTTATATATATATATATATATACCTACATACATATTTGTTCTTTTAGGACATAATTTTTAATGGTATTTATAACGTAAGAAAAAAAAAACAAAAATTGCTAGTTTTATTCATTTTTAAGAATTTCGGTCTTGAAATGGAGAAAAAAATGAAAAAATAAAATTCTAAAGCGATAAGATAGGAAAAAAATTTTTATTTTTTAAATGTACTTTTTCCATTTTGATTAACAAATACTTTAAATAATGAATGATTTGATTAGATATTCTTAATAGAATCAAATCACATTTAATTTTATAATTTTTTTAAATTTATATATAATAATAGTTTTTTTTTGCCAACTACATTATATATTATAACAATTTAAAGGGAGGAATTCGAACTAGGTCCATCTTTTTAGGAGACTAGTACTAGAAAAATGATTATATAAATTATTTGATATTTACTTACAAATAGTTATCATATTTAATTTAATAATACTATGTAAAGTTAGTTAAAATATCATTATATATTTATAAATAGAAAAATATAATAATGATTACATTTATAATAAGATAAATAATTTTTTTTTACCAATTTCATCTAACAACACAATTAATTATTCTAATTTATTAAGTTGTAATTTTTTTTTCTAGAAAAATTAACAAAGGATGAAAAAAAAAATATAAAAAAATTACACTTTTAATTCTTAAACTTTTCTACATTTTCTATTTAAGTTCTTAAATTTTTATATTTTTTTATTTCAGTTTTCAAACTTTTTAAAAGTTTGTAAAAGAGTACTCCATTAATAAGAAAACTAACTATTCACTAGCAGAGAACTTTTTTATAATCTTTTGAAAAGTTTAGATTAAAATAAAAAAAAAAACAATTTTAAGAACTTAACTGAAAAAAAATAGTAAAGTTTATGGATTAAAAATATAGTTTTCTCTTAATTTTATGCAACCAAGCTATGTATATATATGAAGTGTTATCCACCTTGCACCATTTCGCCTAAGCCTATACAAAACTGGGAGGAAACCTAACGTAAACCCTAACTAAATCTGCATTGATGGAACAACATCAGAGGTCGTCTCTTCTGCTGGACCAAGCCCTAGGGCTTTATCAGCAGAGAGACGAACCATGGTCTCTTCACGGCAAGTTCCTTCTCATCGAAGACTGCGTCGAGACAAGTGCTTCCTTCGTACTTCATCACCTCATCAAGCGATCTCTCTCTGCTCCATCCCCCAATCCTTCCACTAACAACGTCGTTGTTGTTGTCGCCTTCTCTCATCCATTCTCTCACTACAATCGGATTCTCAGAAAACTCGTAATCTCTCTATCTCTCGCCAGTTACAAGCTTATAGTTATATTTCGTTGTGATTTGTACTCTGAGGTCTTTCTGGGGTGCTTCAATGGAGTGGCGATTCTGATATCCGAATTATTCGTGCAACAGGGATGCAATTTGGTTGCACAGAGGGAGAACGACAGATTTATGTTCTTCGACATGCTTATGTTCAAATGCCAAGGTGAGAAGAGCAGGTAAAAAGCATCTTGTTTCAGTATGTTCTTAGCCTCTCTGTTGCTGAAGTCGAACAAGACTTAAAAGGACTAGTTTATTAGGCTGATTTTTGGACTCGTGCAATGTTGGAAATACTTTCGGATGTATGAGTTTATCAAAGGCACCTTTACTTTATTGGGTATTATCATTTTTCTTAATGTTGGAAATACTATCTTAGTTGTTTCCTTCATTTTCTTGCCGGGAAAAACACTGGAATCATTTGGATAAATTGATTCGATAAAGTAAAGTTTGCTTTGTCGTCGTATAACATGTGATTTTATGCGCAAGTTGAATGAGTGGAGATAGCTTTGCAAGGAGATTACCAAAAAAAAGAAGAGAACTTTGTAGGGTAAGATCATGAGGGTCATGGTGTGGGCATAAGATCTATCTCTACCGAGCCAGCCCTTTTCCTCTTCTCTAATTCTTGGTCTCTCCTTCTTGTTAAAACATATTAATGACAACTGGTTGAAATCTATTCCAGCCGATGAAGACGGGAAACTGCACAAAGATGGATTTTTGGCCTTGTTTGAAAAGATACAAAATAATGTTGTGTCCTTAACTCTCGAGAAGAAGAATCACATCATCATTGTGATAGATGATGTGTCCCTAATGGAGGTGGCTGCCAATGGCTCTTTAGACAATGTTATGAACTTCTTGCATTATTGCCACACTTTAACATCAGAATTTGTGAGTCATGAATTTTTATCACTAGAAAATATATACATACATACATACATACATATATATATATTTTCCCTTTTTCTTGCAGGATTGTTCGGTAATTGCACTCACACATGACGACATCTATCCGAGTACAGAGAGTCCATCGCTTTTACAGTATATGGAGCATCTTGCGGATATTTTAGTTAGAGCAGAACCTTTGGCCACCGGATCAGCTATTGATGTGCATGGACAGGTACAGCTAAACATTTAGACCACTAGTTAGTCAATTTAAGCTAACATTCGTCAGTTGATAAAGATATCAGCTAGTGGAATGCATAATCTCCTCCGTAGCTGATATATTAGTTAGCTATGATGCTGGGTTAGTCGTTCTCTTGAATATATGGTTCACCTACATTTCTATCGACAGAAAAACTAGGTTGCCTAGCCTGCTTTTAATTTCATAGATTTAAAGGTTTCCTTTCTTCCGATCTGATCTTGTTCTCTTTGTCATGAGCTTCATGCCAATTCTGTGTTTTTGTTATTACAGTTGACGATTTTCAGCAAGCGACTCAGTAGCAAACAGGAAAGTTCCAGGAGTAAAATTCATAACTTTCACTTGAAGATCAAGGACAATGGTGTTGAATGTTTCTATCCTGGGAGTAGGGAGTTATGACTGTATTCTGTTGGGTATATAGATTACTAGATTTTATAAACTCAACAAAGGGGCACTTGGCAACTTTTAAAATTGCATTTGCTATTTGCTGCAGGTGCTACATCGTCGTAGCGATAAATTCACAGAAGTTATACAAGTATGCCTTTTGTTACTAACTAAATTAGCTGGTGTCTTTGTGGTGATCATTAGCTGTTATATGCCAGCCGTTATGCTTTTGCTTAGTTATGGTTGAACATCTCTCTCTCTCTCTCTCTCTCCACGCATGCATGCATGTATGAAACGCGCGCACACACACTTGTGAGCGTTACATGCACACAAATGTGTTTCTTCTTGATCGTGTCTTTTCTTTATAAATTTGTGTCCCTCGTTGTTATCCTTCATCGGAAAAGAAAGAGGATTCCTTTCTTTTCCATACACGGGCCAACTAGTTGCATGAAAGGTATTTTGGATTCCTATCTTTTCCATATATGGGCATTTTAACCCGTTTCCTCTCCAGGGTGGCTTCATGTGGACCAGCACCACACTGATTAAAGCATCTTCTTGTACATTATATAGTCTGTGAAATCGCCTAGACCACTCTTTCTCTTACCAAAAATGTTTTGTCCTAGCATTCACCCAAAATGCTTCATACTTGGTTAAAAATTCTGGTACAGCTGTGGTTATCCCTTCATTCTTTGTTCATTTTTATTGGTTTTGTCATCACATCGGGAAGTGATTTCATGCTTTTTCAAAGTAGCCAACATGAACAAGGTTCTCCCTTTCTGATCCGATGGTGAGGAAGTTGAGGAACATGAGTCAAGGTAAGAGGATATAGTTCAAGACTTCGAGAGATAGTTTTGCTTTTTGACACTGCCAATGCGAATCCGAACCATGGATAGTGTTTTTCTTATTACCTTTCGTCTTTAATTTATACGACGAAAACTTAGTGCCATATTGGTCCGGTATGAAGTTTCGTTGTAAAGTTGGTATTAATAGCTTTGCCGTAGTAAATAAAATCGAATCTTTCCTCATGTCTTTTAATCTCTCTATCTACTCAACTCATTATTTAGTGCTCTTTTATTTATTTATTTATTTTTTTTGTGGGTTCATTCACTTTATCCTTGTAGTATGGATGTACAATACTGGCATTAAAGTAAATTTTTAGATATAAACAGGCTGGAGTGATCTTCAGATTTTTTTCATATAGGAATCTTTCGGTCCTAATATAATTACTTATAAATCAGAACAAGGATAAGCACATAAATATTAATAACAAAAATGTAGGAACAAGAGATATTAAATTATAATTGATAACAAATAAATATGATATCTGTCTCATAAGGTGATGTTTTTGAGCTGAAAAAACAGAAGAAGAAGAAAAATTGTATAGTATGTTAGACAAGATAAAACGCGACGTGTTGCTTTCTAATATTTGGCTCCTTTTCGATGTGTTAAATCAATTTTAACATTGATGTTACATTTAGCATCAAAGAAGGCATTGTTTTGATGATTGCAATAAAATGTTTGTACCATCTACCATTCATTCCTCTTTTTCTAAAAGGTTATCTCCTAGAGCGTCCTAGCTGTATTCTGTTCTAATTTTTGAAAGGTAAATTTGTATATATTTTGTGTGTCTTACTTATATTAGGCTTAACGGATATTGAAAAAAAAAAAAAAAATGGGAACAACAAGCACTCATTGGTTAAAATCAAGAGATCTTTAATTAGTGAGTCAATGAAAAGAGCAAGGGAAGAAACAAGGGGAGGAAGGAAAAAGAATTGCATTTGAAGAAAAAATATTTCAATAGTAGTCTTGCTAAAATTAATTTGAAAACTATAACATTTGACGTCGAATCTTTAAGTTGTGGTTTCATTCTCATAAGAAATAGTGTCTATAAATGAAATAATCTTTAAGACACGATTTCGTCGAGCTATAACAAGAATCGAAGGTCCTCTTCCTCATTCATAGTGCATTTCTTCTCTCTATTTAAAAAAAAAAAAAAAAAGTTCTAGCTTAGTTGCAACCAAATGCCTAAAGGGCACATTTCTACACCTAAATTAAGTAAATTTCGTCTAGTCACTATATTGTCACCTGTGAAGCTTCATTTTAGTTTTTTTTTTTTTCCTTCAATTTTGCGTTCTATAAAAAGGCTTACCTACACTCGTGTGTTAAGTTGATTCAAACTCTATATATCTCCACTCAACTTAGGTGTCTGGATTGGCCTATTTTATTGCATTTAGTAGGTCTAAGAGCATAATGTACGTCCTAACTACCATATACCTACTCAATGCCCTTGTTCTTTCGCCTCCTAAACTCTCATAAGATGAACAGTGTAATTGAATTACTTGCAAATTTTCACTTAAAGTTCCATTTTCTTAACACTTGGCAAATTTTGCAATCTATGATAGTAATTCTAGCCATTGTAATTGAGTCTAATTGAGAGTAATCTTAATTTACCACAAAATTTAGGCGTGTATAGGCCATTAAATTTTGTTATCTAAAAGCATTCTGCATGCTTCTTCAAGCATATGCAAAGACTCTATGAACATCTTAAGTGGGTTCTAGCACATTTTATGGACCATCCCTTTGAGTTTGACTCAGTCACTATATAATTATGATGGTTTATTATGTAGTGCATCTTCACTGCTTGAATTAAGTGCTTTTTTTTTTGTTTTTTTTCTAAAAGTGCATTTTGACCTTAAATCATCACTAAAACTTCACTTATTATAGTTTTTCTTGTTGCATGCTACATAGTCACTTTTCATATTCTCTTTAGAGAATGGCATGGGCCTAAAACTCCCAACATCTACATTTGTTGAAAAACTACGATGTTGGCCATGCTTCCTTTATGACCCTTGAGGCTCATCTAACACCCGTAACCAATCTTCCACTCCTTACTATCATCATCATTACTAACTTTAAGAAAATCTTCAGCAAAAATTCATAACTTACATCCTTGCTTTTTGTTTCCCCCATGTCTTCTTCATGTGCAAGAAATGTTATTTTCAATGAGTTGACTGCTGGTGGCTTCTTGAGTCATAGCAATTTGTTGCGATTTTTAAACCTATGTTTGAACTGCATCTACATTAAAGTGTCCTGCCTACACTTGTTCATTGAGCCTATGTTATTTTTTTAAATTTTACTAATTATATCAATAATTTCTAATTTTTTTTAATTGATTTTCGACTTGATGTGGTTTTGATTTTTCTGCTCCCCCCCCCCCCCCTCTTCTCAAACGTGGTCTCCTTTCTCTCTTTTTAAAGTTTTACTAATTACATTAATAATTTTCGACTTGATATGGTTTTAACTTTTGTGTTTTTTTTTTCCCCTAAATGTGGCCTCCTCTCTCTCTCTCTCTCTTTCTTTTGTTAGGGGGGCTAACTTACCGATTTAATGGTGGGCTGGCCTACCGGTTTAGTGGGCCTACACAGTTGAATCGCTTAAGCTCTTAAGACTTAGTGGTTCAAAAGTCAATTCAGGCTTACCATGAACCGGGCCAGGTCAGTTTAAGGCCCTTTTAGGTTAGTTCGCAGTTCTAAACCTGCCCCTGCACAAGTCAAGTCTTACTTATAATTATTCTCCTGTCGAACAACCATTTCATGTATTTCCACAAACAACTCCATCAAGCTATTGTAGCCACCTCTTATTTCTAAAGATAGCATCAACTGCACATCATAAGCATCACCCATAACACAATAGCAAACCAATTACCTCCATTAGATGGATACATGTAGATAAACTCAACTCGATGGGTAATGCCATAAGGTGTTTATCATAGCATACCCCATTGTCTCCATCCACAGTGTTCCCATGAGGATAGCAATTTACCTTAACACAAGCCATTTCCACCTAAGCATGTCTGGCATTCAACAAAACAATGGTTGAAGTTACCCACCATAGTTAATTAGACAAATACCATATTTCATGTTGTAATAAGCTTACTTACTATATTATAGAATACCCCTTCAGAAGATATATCATGCTTAAATTTATCGAACTAAGCTCTAGCAACATCATGAATTAAAATTTCATATTAATAAGTCATTCAGCATGTAATCATGAAAATTGATGTCTTCGGTTTCTTTTAGTGGTTTGATATAGTAGGTTTTCTACCCTTCTCTTTCAATATTAATGAAAATCACAAAAAAAAAAAATCTAATACTATCCGAAAGTACTTAAATTCCAGTATAATTTTAAATGATATGGTAATTTCACTCAAAAAATCGCTTCTGGTAATTATTGTATGTTATTGTTAATGCATGGAAAAAAAAAATTATGATGATCTATGCATTTTATTGTTTTTATCATAACTTCAACAAAACATATTAAAATTAGTTAATGTTTTTGAGTTGAAAAAACAAAGGAAGTATTGTATGTTAGACAAGATAAAACGCAATATGTTGCTTTCTAACATTTGGTTCCTTTTCAATGTGTTAATTCAATTTAACATTGATGTTACATTTAGCATCAAAGAAGATACTATTTTGATGATTGCAATAAAATCTTTGTACCATGTATCATTGCTCTTTATTTGCGATTTGTTCCCCTTTTCTGAAAGGTTATTTCCTAGAATGTCCTAGCTACATTCTATTCTAATTTTTAAAAGGTAAATTTATATATATTTTGTGTGTCTTATTTATATTAGGCTTAGATAATATGCACCATTTGAAGTAGATGGGAACAACAAGCACTAATTGTTAAGATTAAGAAATCTTCAATTGGTGAGTCAATGAAAAGGGATCGGAAGAAACAAGGGGAAAAGGAAAAAAATTGCAACTTAAAGGGAAAAAAGAATCCAAAAGTAGAGTATTGTTGAACCTAATTCCAAAACTATCTTACTTAAAATTTATCTTCAAATCATGATTTCATTCTCATGAAAAATTGTACCTCAAAGACGCGACTTCATGTCCATAAATGAACTAGTCTTCAAGACACAATTTTTATTGAGTTATAACCAAAATTGAACATCCTCTTCCTCATTTCATGGTGCACTATTTTTTCACTTTAAAGGGAGAAGAGAAAAGCTATAATCTCAATTGCAACTGGACACCCAAAATGCACACTCTACACCCAAAGTAACTAAATTTCTTTGTCTAATCACTACATTACTAAGTATTGAAGCTTCATTTCAGTTTTTTTCTCCGATTTTGCGTTATATGAAAACCTCTAATTATACCTGCTCATTAAGTTTATTCGGACTCTTTACATCTACAATCAATTTAGGTGCTTGTAGTAGCCTCTTTTATTGCATTTAATAGGTTTGAGAGCACAGCATAAGAATCTTCCCAACTAAAATATACTTATTTAATAGCCTTTTGTTTCACCTCCTAAACTCTCATCGATGAATAATGTAGTTAAGTTGCTTGCAAATTTTACTTGAAGTTTCCTTATCTTAACACTTGGCAAATTTCATACTTTTGTGATGATAAATCTAGCCATTGTAGTTGAGTCCAATTAAGGATGATCTTGGTTTAACATAGGTTTTAGGCATGCATGTAGACCATCAAATTTTGTTATCTAAAAACACCTCACATGCTTCTTCAAGCATGTGTGAAGTCCCCATAGGCATCCCAAGTGGCTATTAGCTCATCTTAAGGGCCATGTCTTCGAGCGTGACTTAATCACTATGTAATTGTGATGATTTATCATGTGGTGCATTTTCATTGCTTAAATCAAGCGCTCTTTTTGTTTTTTGTTTTTTTTTTCGAAAGCATATTCTTACCTTAAGTTCATCGCTAAAACTCCACCTATCATTGTCCTCCTCGTTAAATACTACATAGCCACTTTCCACACATTCTTTAAAAAATGGTATGGGATCAAAACTCCTAATAGTATCTACATTTATTGAAAAACTACAATGCTTATCATGCTTCCTTTGTGGCTCATGAGGCACATGTAGCGCTTGCCACCAATATTCCCCTTCCTCATTGTCATCATCATCGTTGACTCTTAGAGAATCCTCAGTACAAAATTCATAACCTATATCCTTGCTTTTAGTTTCCTTCATATCTTCTTCAGCATGGGAATAGTACTTTCAATGAGATGACTATTGGTAGCTTTTTAGGCCACAACAATCTATTCTGATTTATAAACTTGCATTTTAACAACATCTACATTACAATTGTCTTACCTATAATCATTTTTCTATCCAACATCCACCCCTTACTATTGAAGATAGCATCAGATGCACGTCATAGTCATTACCTATAGGCATAGCATAATAGCAAATTCGGTTGCCTCCATCAAATGGATACTTATGGATCAACTCAACTTGGTTAGTCATCTTATCAATTTGAAGGTGATTGCATATGATTTTAATCAACTATTCATAGTTTGCATCATTAGAAACCCTAATCGTTGCTATAGGACATTTATCATAGCCTAACCCATTGTCTTCATCCAACATAGAAAATTGCCTTAACTTAAGCCATTTCCTCCTAAGTATGTCTAATATTCGACAAAACAATAGTTATAGTTACACCACCATAGTAGAACAAACAAATACCATAGTTTATGATGTAACAAGTTGACTTACTATATTAAAAAAAATCCCTTTGTAAGATATATCACACTTCAATTTATCTAACTAACCACTAGCAACATCATCACTTCAAAATCCTTATGAGTAATGCATTCACTATGTAATCAGGAAAATTGATGCCTTTGGATTTTAACATTGCTTTTGTATGTTGGTTTTTTTTACCCATCTATTTCTATATTAATGAAAATCACAAAAAATTTTGACATTACCCAAAATCACTAAGATTCCAATATGTTTTTAAATGATAAGATAATTTCCCTCAAAAGATCTCTTTTGGTAATTATTGTATATTATTGTGAAGGCATGAAAAAAGAAATTCATAAAGATCAATGCACTTTTATGGTTTTTATCATAACAACTTCAACAACACATATCAACTCAATTACTCACTTAAAATTTGTAAGGAAGTATCTTTGAAAATTTCTTCCTTTTTCAATACCAATGACTTAAACAAACACATAAACAATAATAAGGAAAAAAAAAAATTTTGGAATTTGGTCGAACACTTGGGTGTGCATCAAAATCCACTCCTACTAACATACCTTAAATCCAAATCAACACCACATACTCACCATGTGCATTTTCTACAATAGCTACAACATGAAAACAACACCAAGAAATTGAAAAAAGCAAAAAAAGACCTTACTTGACACATAAGTGTAGTTAGGGCTTTTCATGGAATGCGAAATCAAAGAAAACAAACCTAAAATGAAGCTCCACGTGATAAAGTAGTGATTAGACAAAGAAATTTACTTGCTTTGAGTGTAGAAATGAGCCTTTTGGGTGTTTAGTTTTTTGTCTTTTACTCTCTTTCTTTTTCTTTTTTTTAACACATACGCTATGAAATGAAAAAGAGGATGGTTGGTTTTAGTTATAGCTTGACAAACTTGTGTCATGAAGATAGGATTTTATTCACGGACTTGAAATCATGTCTTCAAGCCATGATTTCTCAAGAGAATGAAATCATGATTTGAAGACACAATTTCAAGTACCATAATCTTGGAATTAGTTTCAGCATAATCCTATTTATTGAACTTTTTTTGTAAAAGAAATTTATTTTCTTTTTCTTTTCCCTAGAAACAAGAGTCATAAAAGGACATCAAAACAACACTTTGGATGCAATATACAACCCATCATACAAAAATACACCCTTTTTTCTTTTTCACTTACAACTTCAAGCGGATGAGAAATTGAACCAATCGTTTCTATTGGGAGATCAAAGTTTATACTATTAAATTATAATAACTTTTACAAAAAGATACCCTAACCAAGCGTCTTTTTTTGTGTTGTAATTTTCCAATGCTGCGAAGAACTTAACCTTGCCCCCTTCTAAACTGGCGACTTTTAATGCTCTGTTAATCTAAATCCACCTACCATTAGGATACCGAGTAAGGCCTGGTCTTACAAATCTAATTATCACGTGCCATTTTCTTTTCCCACAATTTAAGGAACAAAGCAATTGAATTAGGTGCCCTGTTGATTATACTAGTAGCATCCATCAAGCAAGTAGAAATTAACAGTATTATATGGCAAATTAAGATGTTTGATGTGTAGGCTGTAGATGAGCAAGAGGCCGACCATCCAATGAGAGAGAACTGGCGATTATTGTGTCAGAAAAGTAGTTTGGCAATGGCAATGAAATTCTGTAAAAAACTTGATTGAGACGCATCAAGTTTAGCGAACCGGTTCGATCTCCCGTTCAAGATCATCTTGTCGCACTCAATGAGCCAATGTGATTACCAAATCACATCACTCAAATGTACACGATCCCAACATGTAGGAAAGAACGTGAAATAGAGCGGACAACGCAGGCAGGCTATTTTATAGCCTCTGCCTTCAATTGAATCAACTCGTGCTTGTAGGCAAAGGAAGCGAAACCCAGTGAAATTTTACCAAGCATGGCTCTGTCTCCCTCCCTCTCTTGACACGTGCACGAGCACATTTCCGTGCATTTTCCATGTTTTGCTGACTCGTCAGGTGCTGTGATCTCTGCATCTGCCTTCTATTTCATTTCAAGCTAGTCGTTGTTCAAATCCTCAAAATTATGTACTTGTTTCACGATTTTGGGTAGCGTTGTCATAGAAAAAGGATCTTTATAATCATATTATTGTTTTTGGCCAAATTCATCATGTTCTTTTTCTCTTCCTGTTTAGGATATGACTCCTCTTCAATGAAATTGATAGCGTCTGGAAGTGCAGACTTTATTAGGTCCTAAACTTTATTAAAGGACTCAAAATTTGACGAAACAGTTTAACTTCTGACACACAATTATGAAAGGTACCTTCAAGACAAACAGCACACAGAATACAGGAGTTACACCAGAGAAAGGTAACATCTTGCAGCAGTCTAAGCATCAGATGCCACAAATTCATGAAAATAAATTAAAGTTAAGGGAGTCTTCCTGGGTCTCATAGCTTGCATAGTAAATGTTTTGCATGATAATAATGGTTTTCCACCACTAAGATCTATTTCCTTCCTCAAATTGAAAGCCCTATCCATGCTCATGAATAAAAAATCTCATCGGCACCGTTAGGGCTTTGTTGTTTGACTTGCTTCCTTCCTTTGTTATCACCAATAACCTGACGAACAAATTGCCCTCGGATGCGTGGTCTCTGTTCTGCCAGCTTCTTCCTGCTATGGTATCGTACCTAGAAATTGAATATGCGGAGAAACTAAAAAATTTTATCTCCTCCTCAAATTTTGGAAAAATGAAAAGAAAAAAACTGGCAAGACACTTAATTGATATGAATTACTGGATTCCATTTCCATTCTCACTCTACCAAGACAACATATTTTACTCAAATGGATCAACTGCATGAGGAGGACGTGACGACACAATAGTAAAATCACAAATTCATTAAGTTTTTTAATGAGTGGGTTGTGCTTTATTCTCTTACTTTTGGGCTATTCTTGTGCATTTTTTAAAATGCAGATGCTAGACTATCATTAAGATTGCATAAAACAAAATTAGACAACCAAATATGGAATTAGGTGCCTCTTAAGACCAAGCATGAGAAAAATTTGCCCATTATTGCTCATGCAAACTTTTTACCAAGGTCTATATGTTGGAAGATAAGTTAGGTCATGTTGGTTGTCCCAATCGGTGTATGACTCGATGCTTTTGTTGTTTCTGGTTTAAATTTGTTTGATGTTTGTTTAGATTTACTCTAGATTATTATTTATATTTTGTTTATCTAAATGTATCATATCCAAATATACCTTTTAGTTTACTTCTAGATAAGACTAGATCTATTATTTTAATTTCTAATCCTCCATACCAATCTGATAAGACTGAGTCAGCATGAAACTCTTATTCATAGTCCTTCTATTAGTCACCCTTTGTCGACTTGAAACCCTTCTTCATTCTCTCTCTTCATGTCCTGAGCTTAAACAAGCTAACCCCTCAGCTCCAAAGCCAAGAGAGCAATACTAACAACATAGCATAGCATAACGAACAAACTACGACCATAACATTGTACATTATTAAGTCACATGCACTTAATGTAGCATGCCATGCAACTGTGTGCACGACTCTTAGACTTGCTCTTGCTCAATATGAGCTTTTCCCTAATTCAACGGTTACCTGTTGGAACACAAAACTTAGACTTCAGTCTAGCTCAAACTCTTCACTGGTTGGACAATCATTTCTGCTTGGGTAACCAGCCTAAACTTATACCATGTCCAAATATCTCAAACTTATTTGGCTAGACTCTTTGACTAGCAGAAACTTACATACTTGGATAATACCTGGTGTGCCTTTCATAACTGTAAACTTATGGCAGGTTGGATCCAAAGATTGGACTGCAAACTCGTACCAGGTTATGGCAAGGACTTCGCTGATTTTAGGTGTCTAGTGTTAATCACACTCTTTCACATGACGTATGGGTCAGAATACTCTTATCACTACATGGTCCTTAGGTCCTTACACTTCTACTGGACTTGACTCTACTCAAACTCTTACTCATACATGGACTCTTAGGCACTACTCATGTGATGTCATGCATTACTCATGCTCTTTGACTATATGTTTTTCATGCTCATGCATATATATGTACAAGCAAAGCACTCGTTTTATACTTATGACGTACAAAAATTTGTACAATGCATGCTTGAGTTAGAGCCATGATTGCATTTGTGAACTCACATACACAGTAGACAAGTAGGGTCCTGACGCAAAACCACTTCTACACTTCACATAGATCAATGAAATCTCAATAATCATACATTTTATTGTTCAACAAGCAAATAATCTATCGCGTTGTGTAGTTTATAGTCAACGACTTCATATGAATACTTAAAAGTAATTTTCAAGTGATAGTACTCACTATACTGTGCACACAAATCGTGTTAGTATATACTCAGAAACATATAGGTGAACATGGACAAATGGAGAAAGGATACACGTAAGACTGAGTTGAGTATCTTGTCTTGCTGCGTAGTGTATGGCACAATAGATGAGATCACATATAACCACTCGCAAACTATTATACGTATTCTAAATATCCTCGTAAGTTTATTAATTGTGAATTGTACAACTTGATAAATTACTTGCTTATGGAATAATCTTGTGTGTAACTGAGGAAACGTGCAAATACATTAGCGAGTATTTCGTCTTGCTGCAATGGATATATAATGTAAAGGTGGCGATTGTGCATAATCACTTGCGATTTGTTCAAGAATCCCCATAAATTTACTTACGATGAATTATGTGATGTATTATAATGTTTGTTTATTGAATTATGACAGATGACAAGAATAAGTATGGGTGTAAGGACTCTCTTCTACTGCATTGTGTATTATATAGTGGTTGCGAGTGTGTAGCCACTTGCTGATTATTTTAAGTATTTACTTAAGTTCAATAACCATGAAGAGTATAGCTTGATACATTATTTGCTTATTGAATGATAATATGTATGATTGATGGGATTGCAATGGATTGTGTGAAGTATACAAGTAATTACATCTGAAGACCTTATTTGCTTATTGAATGATTATATATATGATTGATGAGATTGCATTGAAATGTGTGAAGTATAGATGTAATTACATTTAAAGACCCCACTAATGTGCCACAGACGAGAGTAAGCTTACCAACGCGAACCTTTATATTTAATTTGAGCTTATGTTCACTGGTGATGATAATGAATTGAGTATTATGTTTGGTTCGTGTATATGCAAAAGCAAGAGAAACAAATGATGGTCAAAGAATATAAGTAATGCATTACATTGCATGAGGGTGGCCTAAAGGTTCATGATGACATAAGGGTTTAAGCATAGACCTAAGGATTAAGTCCAATAGAAGTATATGGGCTTAAGGGTTATAGTTTGATATAAACATAAGGGCCTATAGGTCATGTGTATGAAAGATTAAGAATAATAGTGACTCACTCAATATTAGACCAAGTCCTTATTACCACTTGGCTATGCAGGTGGTCTAATCTTCAAATGCAATGCAACTAAGTATGTTCTTTAATCGTTGAGTTTGTTTTAAAATTGTCTCACCTTAAAACCTAAAAGGATAATGATAGCCTGCTATATATCTTCAACAATATATCATAAGCTCACTAATTTATACATAGTATCAATCGATTGAAAATTCAATTTGTTTTTACCAACAATATTATTTTTTTTATTCTTAAACCCTACATAACCTTTATAGCCTTCTACCATCTTTTTTTTTCTTTTTTTAGGGTAATGTCAGTATATAACTTTTCATTAATATGGAAAGATAAGAATACATAAGAAGATAGGGCCAAGAGATAGCTTTACTTACCAAACACAAAAAAGTTAGGTGGATCAATGTCTTAGTATACAATGAAAGAGCTAAATATACAAAAAAGATCATCTAGAAAAGCTTAAATTGCACAAAATCTTCCGAGCTAAGATCAAGGGTGGAGTAAGATCTCCACCCAACCTTCTATTATTTCTCATTTTCCAAAGAATATAGACAAAAATTGATAGCATTTTCCTTCTTTGGTCGTCACTATATCTACCCAAAATGAGAGCTAGCTCCTTTACTGATGTAATTGAGATAATTTCCACATATGGTATGTGATAGACCTTTGACCTCTAACTAAACAACCATGGCATGTTCACATTTTGCAAAAAGGTGCAGATGGTTTTCTTCTTTTTTGTCACAAACAAAACAAACATTTCTATTAGTAATACCCTAGCTGAGTAACTATAGAATAAAGGCATGGCGTAGTATGTTCAACTTATTCCAGACAATTTTATATCATACAACTTTTCATGTTGACCCTTGAGATGGTTGTAACCTTGACGGATTGTGAAAGGAGATGATGGATGTTATTTCCATACAAAAAGGTCAAGAGAATCCTCTTCAGGAGTCATGGATGCTAGAATGTTTGCCTTGACGCGATGCCATATGTCTTCCTTCGGCCATGCCCATACATTTCCCCTTATAATCAAGCTAAGCTTGGCCTCTTTTGTCCATTCCAAACTATAAATAGTTCTTTCTCCTAACCAATTGGCTAGAGGGCTTTTCGGATGCCAAGAATCATACCACCATGAGAATAATGACTGCGTCCAAGATTGTGCTTTGAGAATTTTAAGCCATGTCTAAGAGCATTGCATTGGGGGTGGTGTTGACCAAAATTTTTGTCCCTTTAATATTTCATTTTGAACCTAACTTTGCCAAAGTGCATTTTCTTCATCTGAGCATAAATTCCAAATGTATTTAAGTTGAGCTATTTTATTCCATAAAGAGAGCTCCAAAATACCTAAACCACCTTCATCCTTGGGTTTGTAGACATCCTCCTATGCAACCTTAGCCCTTGCCTTAGCTTCATCCAACCCATTCCATAAGAACTATTGAATTTTCGTGGTTAGCTCTTTTAAAATACTTTTGGTAAGAGAAATATAGATGCCCAATCTTGAAGAGAGAAAAGAATATTCTTAATGAGTTGTAATCTTCCTGCAAAGGATAAAGCTTTAGAGGTCCAATGGTTGATGCGGGCAACAAACCTATTTACTAAGATAGTGCAATCTGCCTTTGAAAGTCTGGAAAAGATAAGTGGAACACCTAGATACTTGATAGGAAGGGTAGCCTCATGAAAACCGAATTGAAGTAAAATCTAATTCTTATCTTCAGGTGGGTCACTACTATAGAAAACTTGGCTCTTTGTAAGGTAGCATTTTAATCTTGATATAGCAAAAAAATCTTCTAAGCACCCTTTAATTAAGTTAGTTGAAGAGAGGTCCCCTTTTGAAAAAATCATTAAATCATCAACAAAACATAGGTGAGTGAGCTTGTCCTTTTTGCATTACCAATGTAATTTGAAATGAGGATTGGAATATACATTTCTAAGGTAGCATGAAAGGACTTCCATTGCCAAGACAAAGGGCATGGTCTGGAAAGTTCTCCCATACTTTGGCAAAACTGGTTATAAACAAAGCCAACGTGATCACACTACGGGAAATGATAGCATTACAGTGGATTCGGAGTTTTTGGATGACATAGTAACAATGGAAAATGACAAGGAGAAGGAAACATTTAAGGGGCAGTTGGGACTTGGATTTGAGACCAAATACTTAGGAAACTGAGCACATTTTGGAAGTCCAAGGAGGGAACATATTTCTCACAAAAAAATCATACCCTTGATTTGCTAAAGGAAACAGGAAACTTGAACAGTTAGGTAGCTAGTTCTCCTATTGAACAAAACCACAGACTTGGAGTAGGGAATGGAGCTAAAGCAGTAGGTCTGGGCTAGTACCAAAGACTTGTGGGACTTTTGATTTATCTTACACATATTAGGCCAGCATAGCCTATGCAGTAAGAGTCAGTGTACTTAGTTAATTCATGCATGAATGGAAAGAACATCTCTGAGCAGTCAGTAGAATCTTACCGTACCTTAAAGGATGTCCTAGCAGAGCACTCATGCTTGGGAGAGGTGGTGAAATGGATGTAAAAGACATACACAGATGCTGATTTTCAGATTCTCAAGTGGAAGGAAGTCAACTTGAAGTTATTGCACATTTCTTGGAGGAAACTTGGTGACGTGGCAAAGCAAGAACAAAGGGTTGTGGCGAGATCAAGTGCCAGGGTTAGGTTAAGGTGTATGGCATAAGGAATAGGTGAATTGTTGTGGATTAAAATTATTCTTGATGATTTGTAAATTAAGTCATTACCAAAATTACTTACATGCATCTATTATATGTAAAAAGATTTTGTAAATAAATATATCAACAGCACTTTCTAATACTTAAGAGGGAGTAAATTTTAAACTTTTTACAAAATTAATTGAGAGTACTTGGAGCACTTTCAAAGAGACTAAAATAATAAACTTCTTATCTTTTCATTGTGGTAAATATTAATTGAAATTTAACCATCAATTTATGAAGAAATTAAACTAACATGTAAAATATGTGTAAATTTTATGATCAACCAAAATTTAACACAAAACATGTTTAGATAGTAAATTACAAATGGAGGGAAAAAAGCTACATGATATATATATATAAACATCTTTTGTTTTCTTTTTTTCCCTTCATCGATGACTCTATAACAATAAAATTGTATCATTAGCAATGCTACAAAATTTATCAATTTTAATATAAGTGATATGTAATTAGTTATTCAATATTCCACGTTTGATCTTCATAATAATACTTATAAGAAAAGTATATCAAGTAATATATTATTATCATTTACTAATATTTTATATGATAAGAGTGAAGCATTTATAATATTAGCAATGTAGCCATTATTTATGGTGTATTGTTAAAATAAATAGCAACTCGAGAAATTCAATTATTTTCCTAATGAATGGGATCTTACATTATTAGTTATTGTGAAGAAAAAAAGAAAAGAATAAGAAGAAAATATCATTCATGCAATATAATAATAAATGCATCTTGGAAAAGGTAAAATGACTGATATGGGAATTAAATTCGTAACCTCTTGTTTACAAAAACACTTACCCAATCGCTAAGCAATGTGTAGTATTTTGTTAAACTTTACTCTTAAAATATACATATAATATCTCATTTTATTATATTTTCACAATTAATGTTTTTCTGAGCTTGGGGGGGCCTAAGTGGCTGAGGCCCCCTTTGGCCCAGTAGACCTGTCCCTGAGAACAGGGGACATGAAACTATATTGCAACAACCAATCGGCAATAAGCATAGCACATAATCCAACTCAAAGCACATAAAGATTGATATTTCAAGGAAAATCTTGACAAAAGGACTAATCAGTACACCCCATCTACCCTTGAGACAACAGCTAGCTGATGTGTTGACTAAAAGGTCACCAACAATGCAATATGAAGACATAATTTCCAACCTGGGAAAGATAAATATCTATTCACCAGCTTGAGGGGTAGTGTTGGAAGAAAAGTTAGGACATGTTAGTTGCTTGGATCAGTGTTGCTTATTTTGTTTTTGGTTTAATTAGTCTAATGTTTGTTTAGATTCTAGATTATTCTAATAATGTCTTATCTATATGTATCATATCCAAATGTATCTTTTGGTTAACCCCTACATAAGACGAGATCTATTGTTAGAGAAAACTAGATCTATTATTTTGATTTCTGATCCTTATCTTAAGGATTTACTGATGTCTATAAAAAATTGTATTGTAAGGTCATTAATCAACAAAGTGAGTTTACTTATTTCTACATTTATCAATATCCTGGGAAACTTTGCTCATTTCTCTTTTCAAATTTCACGCGGTTAACCGCGTAGTTTTAAGATTTCTGTGGAGCCCCTCTTGGCCTGATGGTAAAATAATAGTTTGAACTTACCTTTTTCTCAAAGCATCGATCTTTCCTTTTCTGGCGAAATTTTTGAAGAGCCGCCTCTCGTTGTGCATTTCGGCTTTGATCAACTCCATTGGTGCTCTCATATCCTATTCTAGCCATTGCTCCACCTTTCACATCTATTTTGTTATCACCATTGTTGTTTGTTTCCTGACCATTTAAAGGATTGCTGCTATTTTGACCATTGCTTCCATGATTACTTCCAGAAGCACTTCCATTCAAACTATGGTTAGCAGCAGTGCATTTACTGGGGGTACTCAACATATTTGGTGATCCACATTGTGGAGCAGCAGCCAAGAGTTTCTCTAAGGATATATCATCATGATCAGCTTGCAATTTGGCCATATTTTGGAAATGCTGGTGTTGAAGATGGTAATGGTGATGGTGGTGGTGATGCTGCACTTGGATGTGCTGGTTCATGCCTCTAGATTGTGTAAAAATCATGTTTGCCAATGCAGCATCCGTTTTACCTTGAATGTTTGGAGGAATTGTACCTACATTTTGTACTGGTTGAAAAGCAGAAGAGGGGTGGAGACATATGGCAACAGATTTAGATGCTGATTTGTCACTAATAGTTGGTGGTTTTGTGACAGCATTATTAGTAGTCGAACCCATGTCATTGTTGTTACTACTGCCATTAGAACCTTGATTTGGTGGAGGGCTATTTGAATTGGACTGGAAGTTCTGCATTGAGTCTGTGTTGGCTGCCTCTGAGCTATTCTCAGCAGGAGAACAGCTGCCTACATTCCCCATAGGTGCCTGATTAGGAGTTGCCGCGGACGTATACCTGCAAAAGCAAGTGAATCGTAAAATTTGATGAAGTTGAAATGACAGCATTTCATTGTTTAGAAGATTGGTGCATTTTGCATTTCTCACCTAGAGAAGGCAGAGAGGCCTGAATGTCTTAAAACATTTCTGTCATGGGCATTGCCTTCAAGGTGCTGCACATCTCTTGTCCTCTTCAAACTGAGCTCAAGACAAGGCATTTCCTCATTATTATATCTATGCTTATCTTTTACTTCAGGGACTTTTGATGAGCCACGTGGGATATTGAAGACTATACTCTCCATAAGAGGTTCAGTACTGTTAGTGATGGCACCAAGTTGACCTGTAACTTGATTATACGATTCCTTATTGACCGTCTCACTGTTGAGCTCTAGTTGTTTATTCTTTGACCTCTTATCTTTCTTTGAGTCAATATCAGAGATATCTTCACCATTGGTGCCTGCCATTTCTGTTAGCATCTTTTTACCTGGCTCGTCTATCTGGAGATTTGGATTTCTTGATGCACCAATCTCCAGGTTTTTGCCCATCACATCATTTTCTAACAAGGAGTAGTAGCATTGTTTTTATGGAAAAAAAAAAAAAGTAATAACATGTGAGCATTAAGAGCTGACTTATAGATATGAAACACTTGATAGATCTATACATACCAAGCTCATCCTGATCCCTATTTGCAGTTACATGTACCCAATTGCTGCTGAATGCTTCAGGCCTCGAATGAATCACTTGTACACAAGTGCTGTCAGGAGGATCGCCTACTTGGTCCCATGATGACATTCTTTTGGGACTGTCAATTTCAACAGCCTTCTTTGTCAAAGAACTCTGCAAATATCAATGAAGAATAAAGCTAATTTTTTGGCTAATAGGATACAAAATTTCTGTTATTTTTCAACAACAGTATCGCAAAATTACATACTACAAATCCACTTGCTCTTTAAGTAATATCACTCTTCTTTTCAACTAACTAAACTGTTATTTTTCAGCTTCACAAATAAAAATGACAAACTTGCGGGAAGACTTGGTTGCACATTCTTAAACTTTTTTGTACTCATTAGTACAGATAAAAATTTTCATGATTTAATCACGTCTTAACCAAATTTACCACTTCTGCCTGACTTTGCACATGAATTCCAGAGTATACCCAAGGTCTTACACTTGCTCTGCCTCCTGTCATGAAAGTAGTTTCTAGTTAACAAAAATTCAAACTTGGTATTTTCCCTTACGTAGTTGACAAATTGGATAAACATGGGACCAAGCTTGTGAACTTAGTCCAATGCATATTGCTTTTTATAGCTTCAGATCCGTTGATGACACAAACCATTATACATCAGATCTTAATGATTGGCTTCTATTTACAGCCTTTCCCCACTCTTTTATCAGTATAATCAACTCCTGCACTTCTAGTTCAAGAGTACCCAGCAGACATCCAATTGATTCAACCCTTAGATCATATGTCAGGTTCACCTGCCTCGTCTTTCTCTTTACCTAATAAGATTTTTTCCAAATGGGTCTACCTTGCTCCGAAGCTGGATAATAGATACCACTCCCTCTATAATTCAGGATCTGTGAATGTGGAGATCATTGATGATGTAGATCATGAGTCTCATTATTTTGCTATTTGTATGCTATGTTAATTACTAGATATATCATTGAGAGAACCATTGGTTGAGACGTTCATCCTTAAGTAATTTTTGTTTTATGTGCCTTAGTTGATTATCTTGTTGAAGTTTTATGCATGTTTTGTGTGATGAAATGAATTGGAACGGATTGCCCATTTTATCCTACAATTTCAGTTGCCATATTTGGCAAGTATTTTGAAGGTGGAGTGGTCTTTGAAAAATGAATGGTCATTCCACTCTATTGAAGGGGGAGTGGTCATTTTATTCTTTTCATTGATTATTACATTAACATATAGTTGATATCATAAGGAGTGATATGTTTGTATTTAGACTATCTTCATGGAAATCTAATTATATTGACATGATAATTTATTCTACTTGATGCAACCACAAAAATACATCAACCATTTGCTTATGTTTTTTGGACGAATGAGATAATATCATTACTCAAAATGTACATAAGGAATGTACAAACAAAAACACTAGCCATTGTATATTGATGTGTATATTTTATATATATAAGGAGTGATATATATAGACAATGTATTCCTGATAATTAGTGTAGCAACCCCTCCGTAACATTACATTAATTATACTGTCTAGTAAATATAATATTATTTAAATGCTTATTCCATAACAATTTCTAATTAATATTGACAAGATACTTACTATTATAACCTTATAAACTAATATTAATATTATCCCACAATCTATGCAAGACTTTCTTAACTAGGATGCCCTCATCCTCTTCTAATATTACAAAACACATGCTTGGGGCTCATCTCCAAGTTCATAGCTAGAATCAAACAATGGACTATCCAGTTTTTATCTTATATGTTGGCCAAATCCAACTTACACATGACATTTTATTCTCTCTTCAAGTATGTTGGTCCTCGATTTTCGTTCTACTAGTGTCTTGAAAACAATTGAATCCAAATTGAAGTGATACATTTGGAATGGAGATGACAATGTTAGAGTAAAAGGCAAAGGTGAATTGGAAAGTCAGTTGTAGACCGGAAAGAGAAAGCGGCCTTAGCATCGTTATATTCGGTTGTGGAATAGAGTTGCACAATTAAAAGATGTATGGATATTATGTATTGACTGGGATAATAATCTATGGCCAAGTTGGCTTACAAATGAACTCCTTAAGGGGATAAATTTTTGGACTATCAAATTTCCTAGTGATGCTTCTTAGGAATGAAGGAAGATATTACAATCAAGACATCTGGTTCGTTGTCTTTTGAAATGGCAAATTGGTGATGGTAGGCTTATCTCCTTTTAGTATGATGATTGGCATCCAAGGGGAACACTAGTGGAATGGTTAGGGGATAATGCTAGTATAGCATTGGGTTACCCTAAAGACACAAAACTTAGTTCTTTTATAAATGGAAAGAATGGAGCTGTCCAAGGGGAGGTAAATAGGTGGAATTCACTTCTACAATTGGAATGATGCATCCAGTGTCAAACTCAAGTGATAAATTGCCCTAGAGGGAATCCATTTCCAAAGTTTTATCCGTCAAGAATGCATATTCCATTGCTAGGATGAAATTCCCAGCTGCAATAAGAAAACAGCCCCTAGACATTCCTTCATCCAATGGCTAGTGGCTTAATGTAAGCTCCTCACTCAAGACAAGTTAGTACAATGTGGTATGATAGTTGACAACAGGTGCTTCTTATGCAAAAGGGAAGAGAAACTATGCTCATCCTTTCTTAAATTGTCCTTTGGCCAAGCAGCTTTGGAGGGGTGTGGAAGGTAGGTAAGATGGCTTGGGCATGTGTGTGTCCTTCACACGTGAACAGCTTGGGGGACTTCTTTGACATACAGAATTTTAGGAGGCAGAATGTCAAAAAGAGAAAAGCTTTTGCAGTGGGCTGTTACTACATCTGTATGGAGAGGAACCAAAGAAAGTTTGGTGAAGTTGCCACTCAACTTATGTGATCTGTTTGTCATGTTCTGTCTTGTGCCTGTTTCTTGATTAGGCTGTTAGCCTTGTGTATGTATTCTGGTAGGAGCACCATAGTGCTTTATGGCCATTTTTATCAACCTAGATATCCATTTGTCTTTGATATCTAGTTTGATATCATAGTTCATTAGTGGGCTCCCCTTTTTTCACTCTTTTCAAGGGAAAGTAAATATATTGCCTTTCCCCGAATAAAAATAATAAAAAAAAAGAGCCAATAAAGTTACATAGTTTCAAGCTGCCAGCATATAGCCTTCATAAGATGACTGTGATTTTGCTCAAGAGACAACAAGGAGGTCATCACATCTCCATAAGTTTGAATAAACAACTAGGAGAACAATATCTAGTGTTTGGAAAATCCTAGACTTGATGAATTTGTGACAAGCTAAGGTCAATAGTACTAATTTACATAGGAAGTCTTAGCAGTTTGTGTGTATATCCCTGAGGATGCCTAAGGTAGGATGGTACCAATACATTCATTGATTCTCAGGCTTATTGTTTAGGTGAAGCTACTTACCATGGACAAGCTTATCCGATGGGGTGATTGATTCCAATTGTTGCTACTTATGTCAGGAAAGCAAGGAGAACCACGGCCATTTATTCCTGGAATGCACTTTTGCAAAGGAGTTTCAGAAAGGAATAGAGTAGCACACTTTTTAGTTAAATGGCAGACCATCTGAAGCAGTCTCCTTATCATGTTTTTCGTCATTGGACAACATTAGAAGACTAAAATCCATTCGTATGAAGGCTTTTGCTGTAGGCTATGATTACTTGTGGAAGGAAAGAAATTGAAGATGGATAGGTGACAAGGCCTCTCCTTTTGAGATTGTATCAAGGACAGCACTACATTTGTAATATCTTAGAGCAAGGTTGTTTTTTCTTTCTTTAGAGCACTTTGGAGTGTTGTATGGCCATCTAATCACAATAAGTAGCCTTGTTTTTGTAATACTTAGTTCAATTTCTTAGGTTTCGAGTGTGCTCTTGATGTACATTCCCCATGTACAATTTTGAAACGAATATATATCTCATCTTACCCCAAAAAAATCACATATTCTCATTCATAAAGTGCCAAAATTGTTATGCAAAAGTTAGCTCTCTCTTTGACAAAGGTCGCCAAAGGGCTTGATATTTATGAAGGGATGAAGCACCCCCAAATTGATTCGCATTGTTCTAAGCAGGAAAATCAATATATCCCACACAAGATTTGAAACCATCTTGCAAATTAATGACTAATACTGTTTAACAGAAGAATGGGATTATTAATTTTTGTGTTAGAAATGTACAGTAGGCTTGATCGCAAGCATTATGGAAGGAAACAAATAAATTTTAGGAAAGCATATAAAATCAGCTAACTAAGGAAAACAAAAATTATAAGGAATAAAAGAAAATCTTAAATAAATGAAGCTCTACTAAAAAGCCTAGCTTCTAGAATCACCAACACTCAGAAAAATTTTGGTCAAAATTTTCAACACAAATTAATTTGTTTTGCCATTCCTAGGTTATGAAGAGATAATTTTATAAGAAATTAGGTGCAAATGTCATATATACTCTAGTGTCAAGGGACTATTTGAAAAAAGTAAGGTTGAAGTTTTGTGGTAGTGGGGCATCATGAGATTTCTAACGTTCATTATTAAAATATTGGTATGAATTGATGTGTGAAGGCTTCTCGATTCCTAAACAGTTTGTTTCAGACCCAAGATAAGATAAGAAGAGCTTTGACCATCTCATGATGCTCATGTCTTACTTTGGCAAATCTATTCATTAAGAAAATCGTGTAGAAAGCACCTCAAGCAGCATAAATTTACACTCGTATGTTCAAATCATCGAGCTGGATTTTGAGTGGTAAATATGGAAAAAAGGGAAGATCATGAATCTAATATGTAGACAGAGGCTAACAGTTACCTGTGTGCCACTTCCATTATCACTTCCATCCTTAGCATTCAAACTGATGCTTTCCATATCATCCTCATCATTGCTGGCTGTATTGTTGTCTGATTCCTCACAGCTTTTTGACTTTATGGATTTCTCTGTTTGTATACCACTTTCACTGCCGCTACCACTAGACTGCTAAAAGGATGAGTAGTGAATGCAAAACAAAAGAGAAAAGGTTCATAGACTTATGCCACACAGTGATAATGCAGTAATTTTTCTTAGAAGGTACTGGGTAAATATAAGAAACAAATCAAAGAACCATGTAGAAACTCTAGTTAAACTGGCCAACACTCTTATTGTCTGATGCTTTGGCAAATATCTCCAAGGAGACGTATTTTTTTGGCCAAGCAAGAGGCACATGTATGAAAAGAAAAACAGGACCTGACTATGTCCATAATAAAGGACTGGGGTACTACAGTGACTCACACTGCGGCATTTCCTCCAAATATGCTGCCAAAGATTCTTAAGCTCATTCTTTCGTATAGGCTTCACTAAAAAGTCGACTGCCCCCTTTGATAAACACTTAAATACTATATTCATTGAATCATGAGATGACATCACTGCATTCAAAACTCACCAGGTGTAGCAGTTAAAAGTATCAAATAAAGAAAGTAAGAAATGTCCTTCATTGAAAGTGAAGTGATATAAGAAGTATACTCACTAATCACTGGAATGTTTTTGCAAGTTTTGTGGCTCATAATCTTGGACAAAAGGCCAACACCTGATAAACAGGGCATAACTACCTCGGTCAAAACAAGATCGACACGATTGGTAAGATCCTCCAGGATTCTCCATGCCTGCAGTCCATTTGCCACCGCCATAACTGCAATATTAGAAAATGTAATCTAAGAGTGATGACAGGGTTAGTTGTAGAAGATGTAGCAATCCAAAGTTTCGGTTGGTTTGATATGTACAGGTCTAATATATACTTATCTCTTGTATCTTATCTAGCTAGAATATCTCAGTGTATGTTTAGATAGGGGTAAAATCTTTGTTATTCTAGTCCTATCATGGAAATAGAGCTGTATATAAATCTTCATCATGTAATTTCAGAATTATAGGGAAATAAATCATCCTTTTCTACATGGTATAAGAGCTGTGATCATGGGACATCTTCCCTCATGATTTGTGAAAATCCCTGGCCTTACATTGCCTTAATCCTCTACCCTATCTTTTGGCCTTAATAGCCATTTTCAAATATATCAGAAATCATTCAAAGAACCTCTGATTCTGGAAAAAATCCAACCCGTTCAACTCATCAAACTAAATATCAAGTGGAGATCTCTATAGCATGCACACACACTATATTTTAGGAAGGAACTATCTTCAATGGTGATAAGTTGCATGAACCTACTTGAAAGGGAAAGACAAACTCAGTCATCTCAATGGGACAGGTATTGACAATAAAGATCCAGCTTTTACAGCATGAGATGAGGAGGATTCAATGGTCATGCTACTGCTGTGGCACTCCATGCAACTTGAAGTAGGTAGAAATTGCATGTTCCTTCCACCAGCTAAAGATATTTGGCATATGGTTCAAAAAACTTTCTCCAAGGCCCAAGATGTAGCCCTTGTTTTTGAAATACATCTGCCTCTTGTCAAGGCACAGGGTATTGCAATACTATGAATAGCCTTTGGTTTGAGCTAGAACACTATCAAGAGTTGGAAAATGCATTGTACTCAACATACTCAGTACCTAATTGACTTTCTGGAAAGAGAGAATATTTAAGTTCCTTGCATCTAAATGCAGAGTTTGAGCAGGTATTCATCCGAATTCTTAGAAAAAATTCACTTACATCATTGGGCAAAGTCTGCTCCACCATGAGGCTGAGGAAAGTAGGAGAAATGTAAGAATTGAGATGGCAAGAGGAATACTAACAAAGACAATCTATTGACTACCTATTGCAAGAAATCAAGACAAACAAAGGATACGTGCTTCAAGTAGCACGGGAAGGAGAAGGTGCTGAGTATGAGTAGAGGATTCAAAGGGCTTCACAATCACAAGAGCTCAATTTGCCTTGTAAATCAGGATAAGGTTCAAAAGGGAGGGAAAAAAGAAAAAGAAAAGAATGAGAGGGCAGTGGATGCATTGGACTTTAACAAGAAGTAAGTTGAGAAAATGAGGCAGCTTCTTCAATCTCTATCTACTTCTTCAAGCACATGCTCTAGTGCTCCAATTTGGTAAGTGTCTGTCATCTCAATCTTTCAAGTCTACTAATCATTCTCGAGAAGAACTATTGATTCTAGACGCTGGTGCAACTGACCACGACCATAAACCTAACCCCTCTTAATCTTGTAAACTATTTGACAGGGTAAAAGTTTGTTTGTAATTCCTTAGTACATGTTATCATGTTAACTCAGAGAAGGTTTAGTTAGTATTGGACCTTAGGAAGTGAATAGATAAGCAGGAGTTGGGCAAATTAGCCCTAACAGATATGTTTGAATTCTATAAAGCAGATACTGAAATGCTTGGTAAGCATGCGATATAGGAATCTAAGTCGCAGATTGAGTGCTCAATATGTGCATTTGAAAGGTTAAACAATTGGTTCCATATGTGATATGGGTTGTTTTAGGATGTGGAGAATACATACAGGTAATGAAATGCTTACTGCTGTTGTATACACTCTGATGTTTATGACAGACTTGAATAAAGTAAAATTACTATGAAATAATGAGATATGCAGGATTATCAAAATTACTGCAAGTAAAAAAAAACATAAAAGTTTTGGGTGAATCTTATCCTTACTATAAGGATGGCATATCAGTCATTTTTTAGGTACTATGTTGCAAGAGTACAAATTGTTGGATAGATAAAATAGACACCTAGAAGGTGGGGCATTATTGGGTAGTATATCCTATATATTAGCATTATGGGCAACACTTCCATATCAAGTAATTCACCAAAAAAAAAATATCAAGTAAAGATTAGGGAGATATCAATCTTAACCCAACACTACTTCCCAAATTGTGATGATGGTCCTAATTTAAAGGATGTTCCAGATAAGCCAAAAATTAAAATATATAAACGGAGACCTAGAAATCTAATGTGCAACCAGTTGTTAGTCTTAGAGACTTTGATTCAACCAATAGTTGAATGTAACTCTAAAGATCAAATGGAGGATGACTTGACCTCGCCTATAGCTTTGAGAAAGGGAAGAAGTGTTAAATATCCAATTGCAAACAATGTGTCTCACTCAAAATTGTCTCCTAAATACAAGGCTTGTCTTGCATGAGCAAATAAGGAGGAAGTTCCTAAAAACATTCAGGAGGCAATAAGACAGACAAAATGGAGAGGGGCAATGTTGAAAGAGATGAGCGCTTTATATCATTATAACACCTAGGATGTGATAGATTTGCATGAAGGAAGGAGAGTTGTAGGGAGCAAGCGGTTATTTTGCATAAAATATAGATTAGATATGCTCAAACTTTTGGCATGGACTATGAAGAGACTTTTGCTTCTATAGCAAAATTGAACTCTATTAGAGTTGTCTTATCCCTTGCAGTGAATTTGGATTGGCCACTATATCAATTGGATGTTAAGAACACCTTCATAAATGTCATCAACTAGAGAAAGTACATCATAGAGCTTCCAAAAGAGACCAATAAGTTAGGATGTAAAACCATGATATTTCATTACCTCCAAACTAGAAGAGTTGTGCCATTGAAGGAGATACTCCAATAGATAAAGGTCAATATCAAAGACTTATTGGCAAATTAATATATTTACCTTTAACTCAACCGGACTTAGTTGATCCTACTGGCCTTGTTGGTTAAGCCATGCATTCTCATACTAAACATTATATGGATGGAGTAAATCATATTCTAAACTCTCTTAAGAAAACTCGAGGGAAAGGTATATTCATTCAAAAGACTATGAAGTCGATATATTATACTGTGTTTGGGTCATGTTATTATGTTTTTGTTTGTTTTAATTTTCTGTCTTTATTATTTTGTTGTTTATTTGTTGGTTGTTATCCAAAGTTAGGCTTAAGTCATGATATTTTAGTCTCATTTTATCTTCACTAGATTTTTAGGGATATTATGCTTATCTGTTTGATATGATCATAATACTAGATCTCTTGTATATATTCTTGTTGTAATAGATGAATAAAATTTGAGGAAGTTATTTTCATTTTCCTTCATGGTATCAAAGCATCAGTTGATCTTCTATTGACTTATTTAACTATGAGTGGAAAAAACAAGTCACCCACCAATACACCTGGTGGCAAACACTAATTTGGAACCCTAACCAGCCAAACCAACATTAATCAACCTGGAAACACTCAATTGACCACTAATGATGCTATTTCACTCCAAATCACCCAACATAAACTCAATGGGGTGAATTTCAAGGAATGGTTTCGATCATTGAAACTCATTAGTTGTGGCAAAGGGAAGATTGGCTATTTAACAGAGTCTATCATAGTTCCTAGTGGGAATACGAATGAATTTTGTGTGTGGAAAGCTAAAAATTCTATGGTCATGGCTTGGCTAATAAATTATATGGAGCCAAGGATAGCAAAGGCATTCCTGTTTTGGCAGATAGCAAAAGAAATTTGGGATGGCATTCAAGAATTATACTCTGACCTACATAACTCGTCTCAATGCTTTGCACTATGTTCAAAGCTTCGTACTACAATGCAAGGAGCCATGACTGTGATGGAGTTTTATAATACCCTAATGGAATTGTGGCAGGAAGTTGATTTATCTTATGAGATTGAATGGAAATGCATTGAAGATGGAGTGAAATATAACTCTTTAATAGAAAAAGACCATGTATATGACTTCTTACATGGGCTAAATTCTAAACTAGATGAAGTTAGAGGAAGGCTAATTGGGAAACACCCCTCCCCTACCTCAAGGAAGCATTTGCTAAGGTAAAAAGGGAAGAGAGTCGCAGAACGGGAATGCTATTAGGTGAATCACCTTCTCTTAGATCAGCCTTGATTGCAAAGAAAGGAATGGTAGGAGAGATAAGTGCAACCACAAAGGCAAGCCAATGGTGTGATTTTTGTCGGAAACCATATAATATTCGCCAAACTTGTTGGAAGCTGAACGACACACGAGATAATATTAAGGGTAAGAGGTTGCTGAAGAGTTCAAAACCTACTTCATCCAACATGAAGTCTGCTCAAGTAGCCGAGGTTAAAGGAGGCCAGAATTGTAGGACTGCTATAAGTCTAACCAATGATCAACTTGCTATTTTGCAACAGATTTTGAGTTAAACTCAAATTTCCACGGGTAATGACCAACCAAGTGATCCTCCCTCTATGGCTGCAATTGCAGAGAAAGGTATAGCTTTAATTACTTCTTATGGTATTGAGGAAAATGCTTGGATTTTGGATATAAGAGCGTCTGATCATATGTGTAATTCTACAAATTACTTTATGAAATTAAGTAATGATAGAAATTTAGGTAGAATACTGGTTGTTAATGGTGAGAGTACCATTGCTAAAGGAAAAGGAACGGTTGTTAAGAATGGATTAACCTTAAATAATACTTTGTTCATACCTGAGCTTCACTACAATTTGATTTCAACTAGTAACCTGATTAAGGATATAAAGTGTAAACTAATATTTTCCTGTGATAGTTGTATTATACAGGACCTAACTTCCGGGAGAAAGATTGGCAGTGCTAAGGAGGTTAATGGTGTTTTCTATTTATTTGATGTGAAGTCAAAGTCAAGATCTGTTGGTTAGTCTTTTTTTTCTATTAGAAATAAATCAAATGTAATGCTTTAGCATAAATATTTAGGGCATCCAAGCTTTGCCTACATGAAAAAATTGTATCCAAACTTATTTATCAATAAAGATGTCAGTAACTTTTATTGTGAATTTTGTAATCTACCTAAGCTTTCGAAAGGTCCTCATTATTCTCATTCATCGTGCCTTTTCACTTGGTTCACAGTGACATCTAGGGTCTTACCTTGATTTTAACATACTTAAGGTATAAATGGTTTGTCACCTTCATAGATGATTATACAAGAGTGTATTGAGTATACCTTCTCAAAAACAAGTCTGATATTACACATTTTTAAATAGTTTCACAACTTTGTTAAAAATATGGTTAAAACAACCATACAAATTCTTCGCACAAACAATAAGAAAGAGTATTTTTCAAATGAATGTAAGGCTTATTTAAGAGACAATGGGATAGTTCACTAAAGCTCTTGTTTCTATACTCCACAACAGAATGGAGTAGTAGAAAGAAAGAAAAGACACCTTTTTGAAATCGCATGAGTCTTGATGTTTACAAATAATGTTCCTAGTCATTTTTTGGGCGAAGCAATTTTAATTGCAGCTTACTTCATAAATAGAGTTCCATCAGAGGTAATTTTTAAGTACCCACAAGTATTTTACTTAAATTTTATCCTAATACAAGGATCTTCAATACGCTATTGCCTAAGGTCTTTAGGCGTACTGTCTATATCTTGAATCGTTCACTCCAACATCACAAATTAGAGCCTAAAGCCTTGAAATGCATCTTCTTAGGATATTCTCCTATGCAAAAAGAGCATAAATGCTATCATCCTCCTAGCAAAAAAGTCTACCACTTCAGATGTTGTATTTCTTGAGGAGAAACCACTTTATTGTACTTCTTTTCAGGGAAAAGTAGCTGCAAAAGAAGAAATCTGTTGTGGACCGTTAGTCCTAAAGGACAAGTCTGATGCGATTAATTCTGGTAGTAGTCAACCTTTAAACCCAAATAGGTCAGGAATTGAATTGACCCTTGATGTGTCTCACTCTAATGTTTAGTCAAATTCATCCAGTTACTGTGTCAAGAAAAACACAGTAAACACTGATCTAGGTAATAATCAAACTAATTTACCTCAGAATAAGTCTAGGTTGAAAGAATCTTTAGTTAAAGGGGATGAATGTGTGAATACTCCTACATCTATATGTCCTGAAAAATTATCAAGAGATGATGCCTTGGATAGACCAGTAGAAAGACCCATCTGTGTTTATACACAGAGAAATAAACCTCCCAGTCACGGTCAATCGCTTGAATCGGAGCTACTGGTCCCATCAAAGGAAAGTGAATTGAAGAAGAGTGAAGCAGATCTTCCTATAGTATTGAGAAAGGAAAGAAGGTCTTGTGCACGGTATCCTATTTGTAATTATGTTAATTATTCTAAATTCTCACCAAGGTTTAGTGTGTTTATTGCCCAAGTAGATGCAGCTGCTATACCAAAGAATATACATGAAGCATTATCAATTCCATAGTGGAGAAATGCAGTTATAGAAGATATGAAAGCTCTAAATCAGAATTGCACTTGGGAAGTTGTTGATCTTCTAACTAGCAAGAAACGTATGGGTAGCAAATGGGTTTTTAATATCAGATTTAAGTCAAATGGAAATGTTGATCGATATAAAACCAAACTGGTAGCACAAGGATATACTCAAATGTATGGGATTGACTATGAGGAGGCATTTGCACCAGTAGCAAAATTGAACATCATCAGAGTTTTATTGTCTCTAGCAATAAACTTAGACTGGCCCTTACATCAATTGGATGTAAAAGACGCGTTCTTGAATAAAGATTTGGAAGAAGAGATCTATATGAAAGTTCCACCTGGATTCACAACGGAAGAAGATAAAGCAAGGTATGCAAGCTAAACAAATCATTATATGGCCTAAAGCAATCTCTCAGAGCGTGACTTAAGAAACTTAGTGACATTATGATCCATTTGAGTTATCCAAAGAGCCAAGCAGAGATTACTTTGTTTGTTAAACATAATAATCGTGGTTTAAAATCAGCTCTAATTGTATATATAGATGATATGATCATCACTGGTGATGATGTGGATGGAATTGAACACTTGAAGAAAGAGATTAAAGTTACACTTGAGATTAAAGAACTTAGGGATTTGAAGTATTTCTTAGGAATGAAGGTTGCAAGAAACAAGACAAGTATTGTGATTATCCAAAGAAAGTATGTCCTAGATCTTTTAAAGGAAATTGTGAAGTTAGGATATAAGCTAATGAGCACTCCTCTTCCTTAAAATTGGAAGTGTCTTGCTTCTAAAGGTGACATGGTAGTAGATAGAGGGCAATACCAAAGGTTGGTTGGAAAATTGATCTATTTATCATTAGCTCGACCTAACTTGGCATATCCAATTAGCTTGGTTAGCCAAGCAATGCACTCTCCAACAAGACACCATATGAATGTTGTATACTATATCCTTAGATATTTAAAGGGTTCTCCTGATAAAAGGATTATTTATCAAAAAAAATCAAAATAGAGATCTTAAAGCTTTCATAGATGTAGATTAAGGTAGCGACATTGTAGATGGGAAGTCCACATCAGGGTTTTGTACTAAACTTTGGGGGAACCTACTCACTGGGAGGAGTAAGAAACAATCAGTAGTGGTTAGAAGCAGTGTTAAAGCTGAGTATAGGGCAATAGCACAAGGAATTTGTGAACTAATTTGGTTACAAAGATTATTACAAGACTTAAAAGTGTAGATTGGTAGAGTCATTGTGTATTGTGATAACAAATCAGTTATAAACATGTCAAAAATCCTATCTAGCATAACAGGATGAAGCATGTTTGATTTGACAGAAATTTCATTAAAAGTGAACTAGAAAATGGAGATATCAAATTAATGCATATTTCTTCGAGGAATCAAAAAGCTAATATTCTCATAAGATCTCTTGTATATATTCCTACTGTGATAGATGAATAAAATTTGAGGAAATTATTTTCATTTTCCTTTAAACTAAAAATAGAAGAGTTGTAGCTTTTATCAATGCTGACTGGAGAGGAAATGTTTCTAATTGTAAATCAACATTAGGATACTATACCAGGCTCTAGGGAAACCTTGTGACTTGGAGGAGTAAAAAACAATTAATAGTTGCAAGGAATAGTGTTAAGGCAGAATGCAATTGCTCAAGGAATTTGTCAAATCATCTAGCCTCAGAGATTGTTATAGGATTTATGTAAAGAATTTAGGGGCACTATTATATATAGTGACAATAATCAACATTGAACATCATCAAGGATTTAGTCCAACATGAGCGCATAAAACATGATGGGATGGATTCTCATTTTATCAAATCTGAAATCAAAGAAGGTGGACTTAAACTACAATACATTCCTTCTCGCCAACAAGAAGCTGTTATATTGGGTGCCTATCAAAGCAAAGGTTCAAAAAATTTCCAGCATGTCAGGAATGATACATATCACTTCCTTGGCTTGAAAGAGAGCTATGAGATTTGTATTGGCATGATTAAGTGCAGTAATTGACTTGGGGTGTTCGAGAAAATAAACCGATTAGATTAGAAATTTAGAAAGGATTTCATGATATTAGTGGAAGAGTTTCTGTAGGCTCGAAATTCAAAAATATAATAAAATATTAAAAATATAACCAAAATAGTAACAAATTATTATATTATTGATAATGTGCGAATTAGACCTCCGAAATTAATGAATGCTTAGAGATAGATTATAGAAGTAATATAATCAATATTGGACAAAATAATATATAAAAAACATGTATGTGTATTAGGTATAATTATTATATAAATATATATATTTATAATTAGTGTAAATATCCAAAAATACATAAATACCACCAAATAAATAAAGAAAAATATAAGAAAATTATTTAAAACTCTCCAAGACGTGGAATTCTGCTATAATGGCATGGCAATGAATTAGGAGTGCATGAAGATAAGAAATCTATATTGTTGATATCTAAATATGCCTTTATACTTGTGATATAGAGATGGAAAAAATCAAAAGCCTCTCAAATAAAGTAACAAAAAATCATATCCTACTATCTAGAATAAAGATCAGTCAATTGTGAATTTAGGAAAAATTGGGAAACGGGAAATAGAGAGAGAAAGAGTGGAAATAAAAACTTGGAGAAATAATGGACAAATTAAGGGATATTTAAGTTCCTAGAGAAGATGACTACTTAAAGGCAAGGTAGGGCCACCACTTAAAGGAAAAGCCATCGTGTAAGCTGGTAAACAAGCTTCCTCTTCCCCATGGTGGCCAGAGCATTAGGTTCTGGTGAGCCGCGAGTTATCTTTGATTTTCTCAAAAATTTGAAAAAATATGGCAAACATTCACAAAAAATTTTTAAATTCGGTTTCCCTATATATTTTTGCATGAGTAATTTAAATTTTCAATCAAATTTCGAAAACTTTGAATATAGATATGAGATCTTTAAGAAAAAAATCCTACACATCAATTTTCAATCAAATTTTTAAAAAACTATTTAATGTAGTTTTGACTTAAATTTTTGTGGTTACACTCCTAAAGTATTGAATTTTGATGTTATATAGTTGAATTAGTAAAATTAGGCTGTCGGATTTTAGGGAAATTTTTGATCTTTCAAAACGGTGCGTCGGACGGATAATTTTACAAGGGACTTAATAAAGTATTTATAAAAATCATATTGTAATATATATTTATCTATATGCCACGGCTGAAAGTGGTTTCATATGAATTTGAGAAGGATGATTTTTAAGTAAAAATAAGTAGTTAGTGATTTAAGGTTAAATTTTTCAAGTATTTAGTATACTTGTAAACTAATGAATAGTATGATAAAGACAGAAAGTGAGCTGAAAGTAATTTAATATGAATTTGGGAATGATGGTTTTTAAGTAAAAGTAAGTATTTAATGATTTAAGGTTAGATTTTTCAAGTATTTAGTGTATTTGCAAACTAATGGATAGTATAATGAAAAAAGGAAGTAGGTGATTAAAGTATTAGTTGATGCTTACAGCTAATGCAAAGTTTAGATTGCTGGAAATGCAGGGTAAATGTAGTATATATGAAGTGGTTGGATACATTAGTAGTAGTAGAATTAGAAACTCTATCAGAAAGTAAATGAGAATGTAATAATCTGGTATGAATATATTAAATACACTAATGCTTTGTTCACTTGAAGGGAATTGAAATTTCATTCCCCTCTTATTCCTTATTATAACGTTTACTTTGTCTTATCTTACTGAATTACAATTATGTAATAGGGATTTCTTATTTCAATCAAACAATCACAATTACTTACAAAATTTCATACTTTTCTAAAAAATGACCTTGTCTCAATTTAACAATTATCAACACTATCATCATCATCGTCATCATCATTACCACCATTGACTGTCATTGCCGCCACCACTACTGTTGCCGTCAATCGCCACCGCCACTACTATCACTACTACCACTGACCATTATTGCCACCTACTACCACCACCAACCACCACCATCGTTGCTATCACTACCATCACCCCAAAGTTACCACCACCGATCGCGGATTGCCACCCACCGCTACCACCATGGCCTATTACTTCAAAGTTGGTTGAAAAAGAAGATGGGCCGAAGGTAATTTAGTTATTAATATTCTATTATGATATATTCTTAAATTACTTATAGATCCAACTAAACAAAATAGTAAATATTGCAGCCTTATTATATTCCTTAGAAATTTCAATTACATTCCTCCTCTATTTCATTTAATGAAGTAAACGGGCTATAAGAAAATTGAATCTGTATTAAAAAGTAGCTTATATTTGGATTCTATCCTACTTTTTGAGATAAATTGTAAGTCAGGAACTTCCTAAATAAAAATTTAATTTTGAATTGAGGATTAGAAACTTCGTTAGAAACTAAGTTAGAATGTAGTTTGGTATTTAATATTCTCGACCACACCAGGAGCTCAACAGTAGATTAGCCAACGATTTGTATACGAATTATATACTTTTATTAGAGTCAGAATATGAGTCAAAAGCCACTCAGACAATAATCATACCACAAGACTATGTCAGAATCTAAGTTAGAAAGTCAAAGAATAGTTCGATGAAAGATGCAAAATATAGGAGCAACTTAGAGTTTGAAGATAGTTGGTACTGAATATTAGATTATTGGGAGTTGAAGAGTATATCAAAAAGACGTCTAATTATCTCTCTTAAGAATTTACTAAAGTTAGTACTTTAGTTAGAAACTAGTGAGCAATAATTTGTACCAGGTTAAAACGTTAGTCAAAATGTACCTTATTAAACTAATATTTAATAAATACCTTAGAAAAACTTATTTAACACAATTGTATCAATATAAGTGAGATCAATGTTTTACCGCACTTTGAACTATTATTTAAGAATACTTAAAGATCTTAGTGTATATTTTATTTGTGGTTATAAGTTAGTTGCCTGTACGCATCAATATCAAAGTAAGTAGAATTAATATTTCACCGTACTTGGAAGTATTGTTTAAGAATACTTAAAGATCTTAATATATATCTTAGTTGTGGTTGTAAGTTATTTGTCTGTACATATGCAGTGTGTGTACTTCAATACTGTTGTGCTATTTAAGTGCTGCATTGATGTATTGATTATTTCATGATATTACATGCTTCAACCTATTTGAATTTGTTTAATCACACTAAAAACAATCTAACACAAACTCGACTTAACTACTAACTAAACTTATATCGTAACCCATTAAGGGAAAACAACTAGGAGATGTGAGCTAAACTCGGACTCTTCTTTAAGGATAGCAGAAATGATTCTCTCCTCACCTCAAGTCGAATTAACTGAGAAGAGAGAAGGTCGCAACCAAGTTGAGGTCCGTGATTTGAATGTAGTCTTGAGTGGAGAGTACTCTCTATTGTATAAGCCCTGATTTGGTCACCAAATTCTTAAGTGCACGGTATTAAACCTCTTAAAACCCCAATTAGAGCAAGCGCAATTTTTCTGATCTCACGACACCTTAATTGCTTTATGTCAAGTGTATAATATTGTCTCCATCTTACTTATTGAGTAAGTGGTCGCTTATTTTCTTATAACTATTTTACAAGTTTCCTAATAGATTCATCAGTACTACCTTGATTTCCAAAAGAATAAAGAACAGGGTTACAAAGTGAAATTTAAGATTACTTGACTAGATTTCTAGTTAGTTTAGTGATTGTATTAATTTCTACGAAAACTAATAGGGTCTCTTCATATGATCCTTGGTTTTCAAATAATAAGATTTATTCTATGCTTTATAAGTCTATGAATTTTAGTAAAATTTTAGTATACTTTTATCTTATTGTAACACTATGGTTCTTGAAATTTTTACGAAAATCAAGGTTTCATCCTTCATACAATTTTAAAGCTATAAAACTATTTTCAGTAGTGAAGTGGTGCGTTATACTACAGGTTAATTTCTACCAGATACTATATTGGAAACTTCCAAGTAGTAAAGTGGTGCGTTAGCAGTTAAGATAGCTAGCTTCTAACGTAAGTTAGTTTACACAATATAACTATTACGACTTCATATTTTGGAGCATGATAGGAGCATAGGAATTAGATATGTTTTGAATAGTTAATTATTTCTCATCATTGATAGCATTTATTGTTGTCGATTGATAGAACAAATGTCGTTAAGTAGCAAGGGTTGGTATAATAATGTCTGTTGTACCAAATCTATAAATAGGTCATATTATGTAGAAACTCCTATAACTTCAAATATACAATTTAGAATCAATCTTCTTCATTTTTCTTCAAAAAGAGCAAGTCAGATCGCTCCATGTTTTGTATATGGTATGAATCTAGCATTATTCTTCTTCTTGTCTATGTTCATGACATTGTCATTATAGGGATTTCATCTCTCCAAGTCCTTTCTTCACACCCAATTTCATATAAGACATTTGGAGATGCTAAAATATTTCTTACAAATTGAGGTAACAAGAAGCAAGAAAGGCATCTTCTTATCCTAAAAAAATATGTATTTAATTTATTAACTAAGAGAAGAAAATTAGAAGTTAAACTGTGCAATATACCAATGCTTCATAATTTGGAGCTTACAAAAGTTATTGACTCATTTAAAGATCTTCATTGGTTGGGAAGCTACATTATCTCATAGTGACTCATCTTGATCAAACATACTCAATCAGTGTTGTAAGTCAAATCATGTTTTCTCACACATCACATTATTGGGCAGCTTCAGAGCAAATTTTGTTTTCTATAAGATGAATTCTTGAACGAGTTATTCTGTATGAAAATAATGGAATTCATCACATTATGTCTTCTCAAATACAAATTGAGCAGGTTCCAAGATTTGAGGAAATTTGGTCTCATCAAAGAGTAAGAAGCAAAAGTGTTGTGTCCTGCTAAAGTGCAGAATCTGAAAACATAGCTTGGCAAAATCATTGTGCGAAATAATGTGAATTCATAAGCTTTGGACTGGCTCACATTCTCTTTTATGTTCCTACATATCTTTGATACTAAAGCATCATATCATATAGCTAATGTAACGATTAACTGAAACTTCCTTTTATTGAGATGTTATATGCTTTAGCATCAAATGTTGTACAGTTTTGTTCCTTGATGCAATAACTTTCTAAGGGTCACCCATCTTAGGATTAACCTAATTACACCTACCTATTTAAAAACGAAGTAACTACTACTCTAGACCGAGTTTGAACAATACAACAAAGCACAAGAGCACTGGCTCACATACCAATAGTTGACTACAGCACTACAAACAATTCACACTAAGTACACACCTACAATTATCAAAGAAAAATACAGTACAAAAAATCACAAATACATTTCACTACTCATTACATTACAAATTCCCATCTACTTTGTTTTTCTTGTATGAATACACCCTCTCAAAAGGAATGATTTCATCTTCTTTTATTGCTTGTGATTCATGTATAACGGACACCACTTGTAATGACTTAATTGAAACTTCTCCCACTAAGATATTATCCACTTTGGTGTTATATGCTGGGTATAGTAGCTCCACAAGAGATTGCCCATTGTAGGATTGATCTAATCCAAGTATACTTAACTTCGGAGTTCCAACATATCCGAAGACACAATACCAAAAGGTATCTCGATTATTAGAGTTTCGTTACCTAGCATTTAAAGGATATTAGAGTTAACCTCACCGTCTCCATCTTGAACTCAATGGAATTGAAAGACTTACCTTGGAGGTCTTCCTGACAGTCATGTGTAACAAAGATCCTACAGCACAAACAATACTATAAAGGAATGAGTAACCTTTGCTCATTGTGATTGGAGTATAACATTCTCATTACTATACAAAGACGGGTATCATCAAGTAAGTTATCAACCATATGTTATGCATGAACAATCATTTATAATGCAAATATTATATGTAGTCTTCCATTCAATAGCATGAATTCTAAGGTATAATCCCCCTCTTAAGCTTGAGTAGGGGATTCATGCCTACCATTAGTGCTTAAGTATTATTTGACAGAATTTCCAAGTATTTTAATTTCTCAAATTTCATTTTATTGTACCTCTCTAGCATAGCTTCTCAGAAGAAGCTCATTGAACCCATAACGATAGAAAGATGCCATTGTAGCTTCATCAAATGCATGAATAACCACTAAGTTAGTAATTCGAAAACGACATCACAAGATTTCTTTTATGCAAACAAATCTATTTATCTATAGTATAGCAATGATAACCTTCAATAATGCAAGAAGAATCGTACAATGCATTACCAATTTTAGTTTAATAAAATATTTTTAGTTTGATTTGCTTTACCTAGTCAATCAATATAATATAATCTAGCAAAAACTCACATCATATCTAGAATATAGGAAAAATCAGTATACAGTTCAAACTCAATAATCATACAAGAATGCTAATTACGCATTTAAATCATCATCATGATAAATCACAAGTTTATTAAACCATTTTTTTCCATGGATTGTAAACCATGTGAAAATTGATACGAATACAACCACCCTTACCATTTCAACCTCTTTAAATAACTCATTGATATCAAACCTACCTTTAGCCCATTTCTCTATGAAACTTATAGTTACTCATTAGTCATAATTCCATACCTTATAAACTAATGTCTGAATTAACCTAATGAGTAAATCTAAAGATATACTATGATTGATACTATGATGATGATTTAAATATGTAGTTGGTATTCTTGTATGATTGTTAAGTTTGAACTTTATGTTGATCTTTCCTATGCTCTGAGTATGATGTGAGTTGTTGGTACATTACATTATATTAATTGACCAAGCAAATCAAATCAAATCAAACTAAAATAATTTGATTAAACTAAAACCAGTCATGCATTGCACAATTCTCATGCATTATTACTACATGATAGATGAACAAATTTACTTGGATAAAAGAAATCTTGTGACATTACTTGTGAAATATTGACTAGGGGTTTGTTTGCACATTTGATGAAACTCCAGTGGGGTTTTTCTATCATTATGGGTTTAGTGAGCCACTTGTAGAATGCTAAGCCAAAAGAGATCTATAGAATCAAATTTGAGCAATCAAGGTATCAAGTGATACTATTGGATAATACCTTAGCACTGATGGTGGGCACAAATCCCTAACCATGAATAAGAGGGGGCATACATCCTAAACTTCACATTGTTTACCAAAGACGATTCATTACATATAATTGTTCAAGTAAAGCATATGATTGATAACTAGCTTGATTTTACTTATCTGTATTTAGTAACGAGAGTTTTGTACTCCCATCTCACCAAGCAGTAGTTGCTCATTTCTTTATAGTTTTATTCATCTTATAAAACCTTTGTTATATGTCACAACCTAAAAAACCTCTAAGGTAGGTCTTTAGATTCCATTAGGTTCAGGATGAGACAATAGGGCTAAGATAGAAGCGGTAGAGCTACCTAATGTAATCTGCCTTCTATGTTAATCCTACAATTAGACATTTGGTGCCTTTTGTAATAGTTTGAAATTGTGTAAAGCATCTTTATAAGTTAGTACCCTTCCTATCTAATCAAACTTGACTTCTACGAACACAAAGTAGGAGATGGCAGCATTTTCACATGAAGAAGAATAGGACTCAAGCTAAGGGCAAAAGAGAGATTGAATTCATAGAGAAGCACGTATTTTAGTTCGTTGTAAATAAAACACTTCTATGTTATCCATTATACCTCCCTATAGTTTTTGATGCTTTGCAAGTATTTTATAGGCAATAAAACATTCATGGTGGATTGTCACAATTAAGGTCCTTTGCAAGTTGTGGGAGCTTTTGTAAAGTACTTTGAAACATATGAGCAATGTGATAGGAGTGGGTTCCTAATGGATTTAGCTTCAGTGAAGGAAAGGGTTAATATGCATCTTAAGGTTAAAGTTGAGCTCAACTTTTTTTGTACCAAAATGAAAATACAATCTATTGTTTATGAGTAAGTTGACAGGGGATACACAATGGCGAATAATTTTCTTTCCTCATTATCAATAGCAGGACCTACCTTCAAAAAGGATGATTGATAGAGCTAAGGAGAAAAATGACATCAACCATCTTTTAAGAGTAAGCAAACACTCAGATCTTCTTTGTAAGTCTAAATTGTCCTTGTCAATTGTATTTGAATCCAATGTAGTTCTATGGCATGAGCATTTAAACCATCCTAATTACCATTCTTAAAGTCTTGTGTATCCTCATCTTTTCATTAATAATAAGGGAGGCAATTTTGATTGTGAACATTGTATCATGACAAAGCACCCTTATTCCTCTTATAATACACACTCTTATCAATCATCCAGACCCCTTCATCTTATACACAATGCTATATGGGGCCAGCTAGAATTTAAAATCAATTTAACCATCATTAGGTTATAAAAATTGATAGATGAACACACAAGAGTCAATTATCTTTACTTTTAAAAGATATATTTGAGTGATTAATAGTCTTTCATCAGTTTCATAAGTTTATTTACAATATATTCCAAACCCTAATCCACATCTTGAAGTCACATAACAAGCAAGAATATTTTTCATTTAAATTCACCTCTTATTTGCTAGAAAATGGTATGATACTCCATTGTTCTTGTTCATACAATCCTTAACAAAACATAGTAGTTGAGAGAAAAAATAAGCACTTATTAGAAGTAACAAAAGCTATAATTATAGCAAGCTTAATGCCACATTCTTATTGAAGGGATGCCATTTTGACATCATCTTATCTGTTAATTGGATGTGTCACTAAACCTCAAGTTTAGAACTCACTTATTAATTGAATGTGTCTCTAAACCTTATTGTTATTTGAAACTTTTCCATAAGCTCTTATCCTTAATTTTCTACCATAAAAAATTTCTGGATATGCTGCCTCTTGTTCACAATCACTAATCCATCCACAATAAACTTCATCATAAAGCCATTAAATGTACATTCCTTAGCTACTCTTGTCATTGCAGATTTTATACTTAGCACAGATCAATCTTTCTACAAGCCTCCTCTCTAAGGGGAGAATTTGAGTGGAGAAGGTACACTTATTCTAGATATATCCATATTTAGATCAATATCCCAAGAAATCCAAACATGTTCTATACTTCAATTTTGGCCAAGTCATAAGACTCAATTCCTCTCCAACTCAAGTCAATCCAATCCTATATTTAGCCAATTGAGTCCCAGTTTGGATCATCACTCTCAATCAAGACCTAAGCCTCAATTCTTCTCCCAATCAAGCCAATCTAGTCCTATATTGAGTCAAACGGGTCCTACCTTAGTCCTATAAACTCAAACTAATCCTACAAGAAGGTCTAAAGCTCCTCAACAAAGCCAATCATTCAACCCCATGATGGGTATCTTTAACATAATGAGAAGATAGTTAGAAAGAAAGTGCACAAAGAAAATCAGAATTTGGATGATGCTTAATGCTGAAAACTAGTGACAAGCTACCAATAGCACTTTGTAAAGAGAAGAGGAGGTGCACTCGATATCCCATTATTGATTGTGTAACTTATGAGAAATCATCCCCTAATTACAAGGCTTTTATTACTCACATTGACATGGAAAAACTACCAAGAAATATCCATGAAGCCCTTAACAATCCTAATTGGAAGGAAGCAATAAAGGAGGAAACACATGCATTGTATGAGAATAATACTTGGGATATACTTGATTTACCTAGAGGAAAGAAAGTTGTAGGAAGTAAATGACCGTTAATGTGAAGTATAAGGCAAATGGCATTATAGAAAGGTATTAAGCAAAATTGATAGCTCATGGATATACTTATCAAATTGATTACCAAGAGACTTTTGTCTAATAGTAAAACTTAACATAATTCTAGTACTTTTATCACTAGTTACAAAGCTTGACTAGCCCCTCCATCAAATAAATGTGAAAAATGCTTTTTTGAATAGTGAATTTGAAGAAGAAATCCACATCAAATAGCCGATTGGTTTCTCTTTAGACAAAAAGGAAGGAAAAGTATGCAAGTTGAATAAATCTCTTTATTGGCTAAAATAGTAACCTAGAGCCTCATTTAGACATTTATGCAGTACTATTACTCTCTAGGTTACACACAAGGACAAGCTAATCACACTTTCTTTATAAGTTGGATTGTCAAGGTAAAAATAATATTCTAATTGTTTATGTTGATAATATCATAATCACTAGTGATGACTTCAAAGAGATTAGTCAACTAAAGAGACTAAGTCAAAATTTGAGGTTAAAGTACATAGTCACATAAAATATTTCATAGGAATGGAAGTGATTAGAGTAAATTGGTATCTTAATTTCTTAACATAAATATATTCTTGACCTTTTGGAAGAATCTAGCAAGCTTGAATGCAAGCCTATAACAACTCTACTCCCCACAAATTGGAAGTATAAAGGTTCTAAGACCAACTCGTTAGACTTGATTGATAAAAGGCATCATTCAACACTCTAGGAAGACTTATTTATCACTCACTCACCAAACCCAATTTGGTTTATACAATAAGTGTTATGAATCAAGCCATGCATATCACAACAAAACATCACATGGATGCTACAAATCACATTCTAAAGTATCTTAAGAGGTCACCTGATAAAGGAGTGTTGTTTAGGAAGATAGAAGAAAGGGACATCCATGGGTTTTGTAGATGTAGATTAGGGAGATAGCAAGTAAATCCACATCTAGATATTTTACTAGAGTTTTGGGTAATCTAATAACATAGAATAGGCAGTTTTAGCTCATAGCGATGCTGAAGCTGAATTTTGCATTATAGCTTAAGGTTTTTGTAAAGTTATTTGGTTGCAAAGACTGATAATAAAGCTAAATGAGACGTTTGATCCAGCAACAAACATTTATTGCAACAAAAAATTTGATATCAACATTATGAGAAACCCAACCCAACATGACAAAAACCATATTGTAATTTGATCATTTTAACATATTCATTTCAATTGTGCCCAATCCACACATCTAGCCATTTCATCCTTCACAAGCCTCATCATATCTAGTAAGAGAAAATCTTCTCTTTTGGTTCTCTTTCCCCACTAAGAGTCTTCCTGTCCTTAGTGTCTTCCCCCATCCCCATCCTCTCTCACTCCTTTCTCCTCTTGATCTCTTTCTCTTTGCCTTTGATCAAATTTGGTGTTTGTTGTATTTATTGATGACTGCTGCCAGTAGGTCTCTCAATACCAAATAGTTATGGCCCAAGTATGGAATCTAGTGAAAGGGCATGGTTTACATATGATGAATTTACAGGCTGAAGATATCTTTTTGAAAAGGCACATTTTAGAAATCTATGCATCCAGGAACAGAGAATTTGCAGATTACTGCATATGGGTGAGAATTTTATGGAAATTCACGTTTGTTGGAAATTTATAAGATAAAATATCTGCAGCTAATTCTTTCATGCAATTAGAGGTGCATCAGAAAAATAATAAGCACTCCTAGAGAGAACTATAGAAGGGAGCAGGAGGATTTCTTCAATAAGTAATTTCGCAAGCAACAGAGTACAGAAAATTGGCTAATAATTTAAGAAGAGCATAGATTAGTATAGGTGAGATCATTAACCCCCTTCTTTCCTTCTATGAAGATGCTCCACAAGCAACACCTACGATTGAACAAGAGAAACGAGTACATACTCCCAGACAGAATCCGGAGAAGGGAGCAGCAGAATTTCTTCATTAAGTACATTTGCAAGTGACAGAGTACTGAAAATTAGCTACTAATTTTAAGAAGAGCGCAGATAATATAGGAGACATATCACCCCTTTCATCCTTCTAAGAAAGAAGCTCTACAAGTGACAAAGATGAGCTGGACAGGAAAAAATCAAAGACTATAATATAACATTATATATTTTCTGAATCACAACTAAACAAAGAAAGGGTCATCCAAAATCCACAAAGGACATTAAATGATTGTCTAGCTTCAGCTACTGTCAAGTAGGGAAAACAAAGTTTCTGGATATGTCATCACCAAAGGTGAGGAGAAAAGTTAGCATTGCTAGCTTCAGTCATCACAATTCCACAGGTTATTAGTTAACTTTAAAAACCAACTTCAATGTCGAAATCATTGCTGTGCTCTATTAGCATATGTAATAAATACATCATGCTAAAGTCTACCCCAAGAACCAGCTCATGTGATAATACACATAGAATACTAAAAGGGGTAATTAATATTCAAGTGAGTTTCAACATTATCATTAGGATGGAAAAACATGGATTGCCTGGCAAGATGAAAGAAGACTGAGAAGTGAGAAGTAATGGCCTGTAGAGCTAGGAACTTAAAAAGTGAAGCCAAGAATTATCACTAATATCAAAGAGTTCCATTTGGCTTGTAACATAATAATTTAAAATAATAAGATAAGTGCATTACCATCATGAAAATTTAAATGCAACCATGACAAGTTTACCAAGCATTTAAGTTAATGACCATGTTGTTTATATTTATATTCAATACCCTATATGTAAAGCTCTAGTCAAATTTCACATGATTGTAGAGTAGGAGATTGTAATTTAATTTTAGATAAAGGCATGGTTTTATATTACAGCAATAGGTATCCCTTTGTGGGGCTGAAAGAGGTATCACTTATTATTCTATGACCTTTCCCCTAAACCTTAGGTGCAGTATCACATGCAAAACTTACTTCAACATCTAGGTTCAAAACACAAAATCATCTTAAGCTAAAATTGTTGTATAACATCCAACTGTATTGCTTTTGCTGCTATTCATGTATGGGTACAGGAAAGCTTGGCTCTAGACGTACCTTCATAACCACAATTCCGAAGCAATGCACCCACAACTTGTCGAGTCGAATCATCATTCTCCACCAATAGAACTTTTAGAGACCTTAGTGGCAGAAATCTCTCCCAGCAAACAAAAGGCCCTTCTTGCTGTTGCTCTGATCTATAAAAAACAGCCTCAGCAGAGGCATGGTCTTGTACCTGGCCTAGTTCTTTATGCCCATCCAGGGCACCTTCCACATCCTCATTAATCTGCAACTCATCTTCCTCAGACAGATCCTGGCCATCACCCTCCACGCCGTCCCTGATGTACTTCTCATCATCTTTTTTGTAGTAATTTTGTTCTGCAAGACCTTTATTCACAAACCTACTATTGTTCATTTGAACAAACATCATCAACCAGATTCAATAATTTCAACAAAGGTGCTTGGAAGCATTGCTGAGAAAACCATCTCTAGTCCCAAAATAAAATTGTTCAATTGTTCATACACTGACTCACTTAACCCTGCAGAAAATGCAGAAGTTTTATGAGAAACAACATGAAATGGAAGGTTTTTAATAAAAATCACACGACAACAGCCAGACAATGAATAACAAAACTGACAAGAAAAAACACAGCAAACCAATTACTTAAATGAAATATTAATCCAACTAGGGTGATATCAGATTGTTTCACTATACAAACAGCATATTTGCATCAAAACAAGCCAAGGAAGATTGTCAGAGAGTTAACAACAAATATAGCACAAAGTGCATTTGCATTGTTGGAGCATAACCACAACAAGAAATAGCACTACCAGGAGCCTCAATATAGAAATAGAGGAAGACAACAACCATGACGTGATAAAGGATGAAGACCATAAGATAGTCATTCACTGTGATAAATTTTCTACTGAAATAAAAAGTAAGTTATAACTATTCCCTAAAGTTAACTACCGTTAACACCCTAAGATCCAAGATTAACTAGACCAAGTAAAGTTACACTCAGCAATAAATGAAATGCATTTGGATGAGGAAAGACTCCTTGGAAATACTTCAAATGCCAAATATGGCTTTTGACTAGCCGTGAGCTTTTGGATCATATTTTCATTTGTTTTTCTCTTTAGACCAGATGTATAAGAATTCTTTCAATCACGATCCCCTTAAATTCCTTGATGAAGTGCATTAAATGATCCATTTAACACTTTTATGTAAATATGCATAAGAAATTAGACCAGGCCTTGCGTACTGCTCTTACCATGAATTTTAAATATAAGAAGCTCCTCCCAGCTTTTCAAACACTTGTTTTTGCTCAGCACCGTCACGGAAGCTTAAAATACACTATATTAGAAGCTCAGCAAGCACCATAACGTCACAAGCCATGAGGAAATGCAGAATTCAAAGCATCAACTCTCAGTAAAAGCAAAAATTCTACTTTTTCCTCAATTCAAACTGGAATACGAAAATAGTGCAGTGGAAAAAGGAGTTTCAAGACATAATAAAAAGTTCAAAACAGAGAAGACGCTCAACCTTCACAATGATTCATATTCAGGAGGAATTCAAGGAAGCAAGGTACATTTTCATATAACTGCTTTCTTAAATCGAACAAACCTGTTCAATATTGTTCCGTGAATTTTCTCCTCGAAAACAAAATGGATTGTGAATATAAATCAAGCTGTTGTCTCAAACAAGAAGAATCAAACCCTCATCCACAACAAGAGAACCCTTTCTTTCTCCCTCGATTTGTCTCAAAAACAATGTATAAAATAATTTAAATAATAAAAGAAGCAAAGAAACCAAAAACCAAAATGTTTCTAAAGAAAGCAAAGAAACCGCTTCTTTCACACTCGATCTTACTTTCTTAACATTCAAACTCAACTCTTTAAAATTCTTCCAAGAAAATAATTTTACTTCGTTAATTTGCATCAAACTTCAAATAAGAACGAATTTTCATAAAATCTTTATCTTCTCCGAGACAGAGTGAGCCATAAAATTCCAACCGAAATTTGAAACAATACCTTAGGCAAAACTCGATGCGAAGCGATTCATTAACAAGTACGAGGACTTCGAACAAGAACGACACTCCAAAATCTGGCTTCAAACTGTTAGGGTTTGCTTTTGTTGTATTATTTCCCGAGTTTCTCTCAGTAAAAGTAATATAAAAACGAAAAGGCTTTGAGAGTGGGGAAAAGAAGGAGAAGAGAGAGAGGAAAAAATTGGGCCGCAATTAGTGCTACGTAGGATTCAGCGTTGATGACGTGGAATAGGATCTAAAGCTGGTAGACGAGATGTTAGCGATAAATCTTTGGTGATCTTTTAGATCTGGAACGGACACGTGGCGCTATGTGGGATGAGTTAAAGATGCTTATTTGTGTGTGCATAGAACTGGTAAGTCCACGACGTCGTTTTCGTGTGCGCACAGAGGTTATCTAATGCTCAGTGGCGATAGTATCCTCGAGGAAGCGAGGTTATCACGTGGATAAGGACTAGAGGTTGCCACGTCGGAATAAAAATATCTAGGTCGAGTTTGGCAAGTGGACAACTAGACGTTAGAAAATTGAAAACGTAATGGTTTTTTTTTTATGGATAATTGTTGGATAATCAAGTGCCGTTATTATGGGAAAAAACAAAAATCAAGTACCGTTAAACCGTTGTTGCCTAATTTGATTTTTTATATCATTGTTTAATTCGAATCTCAATTTTTATAATTAAAAAAGTACATTTTATAACATGGGAATAAATTGAAATAGAATTACAATTTCGAGTTTGATTTTTTTTTTCTCATTTTTTAAGTACATTTAGAGAATGGATTGTCATTCTATTCCCTACTCATTTAATTATTTTATTATTTATAATTAAAACTACTTATTAAACTTTTAAAATAATTATAAAATCTGATAATTAGGAGTATTTTTAACAAATCTCACTATATACAGATTCTATTTTATTTTATTCCTTGAATATTTCTAAACATATAAATAAATTTATGATATTAGTCTTCAGTTTCATTATATTGCATTTCATCCCTATTGATAGGGCTCTTTAAATATAAGCCCCTCGAGTTCGATTGAATTTGACACATTTTGCCGCCTGGAGCTTACCTCCATAGGCCCCCTTAGGCCTGAATTAATTAAGCTCAATAAGTCTTGCAACAATTAAAATACATAAGATAAAAAACAAATAAAGTTAATAGTTATGTTCGAAATAAGTGAGACATGTTGGACATTATGATTCTACTCTCCCATACTTGCGAAAGAAGATTTCTTCCTACTAACTGACCTCCAACTACCGGCACTATTTCACTACAAATACCAACTCACTACCTAGCAATAAATCTCTCTACCGGTAAATCTCTCTATACTATGTGCACCAAGTTTACATGCTATCCCAAAGTTTTTACTACTTTCCAAAAATTCATTACCAACTTAAGTATCAGAGTAGCTATGCTAGACAACCCCCCAGCGTCCCCTTATAATGTTTTGTTTTACAAGCTTATTACGTACAGGGCACAATAACTACTAATAAATACTCAGAGACGACATTCAGCACCACCTGTAGGAAACTGAATTCCTACACCTAAATCCTCAAATGCATTAAACACATACCCTACAAACAATTCCCCTAACATCATGTCTCATTGCAATAAGTAGGAAAACTACCAATTGGTAAACAACCAACTTATAGATAACCAGACCCTCCTAAAGGCTATACTAAATGAGCACTTGGAGCACATGAAGCGCTTAGTCAAGGAGTATGCTGCACAAAACAAGCTACTTTATGCTTGCCTTAAAGAAGCAGAGAGGCATAGCATACAAACCTACCCCCTGAAGCCTTAGATGCTTGCATTAGACAGAATAACCCCCAGCAACAGCAACATAATGGCAGGGATCAGGAACTTAATCTACCCTTACAACAGCAACCAATAAGGTCTGCACCTGCTAACAACCGAGCTTTAGCAAGGAACAAGTAAAAAGCCGACTTGTAGGGGCTACAAGCTCACTCAACTACATACCGAGCTCACCTAAAAGATGATGTTGACTTAAACGAGCTCTACGCCATGGTGACGCGAATCTTTAAGCAGTAAGGGAGTAAGGCTATTGGTGATACCGGACTGGTAACCAACAATAAGATTCCCTTCACTAGGGGTATCCAGGATAAAGCGTTGCCTCTTAACGGCAAACTTCCATCCTTGGATTAGTACGATGGTACGGGTGACCTTGATAATCACCTTCTCTACTTCCGTACCCTCATGAACCTTCATGGTCATGGGGATGCTATAATATGTAAAGCCTTCCCAAGCACCTTAAGGAAGGCAACTCAGATAAGGCTTAACTACCTCTCTGATAATTCCATCAACTCCTTTGATGAGCTAGCGTAGAGATTCAATCTCTACTTCAGGGCTAATAAGCCCCCGTCTAAGGATACATCATCCTTGTACCTTGTAAGGTAGGGCAAAGGTGAGTCCCTATGCGACTACATGGTCCGATTCAATAATGCCGTGGTCGAGATCCCTCAGCTAGACGAAGGGGTTATTGTCCATGCTGCTTAGCTCGACATCTAACCTTCAAGATATTTCTTTTAATCGCTTGCAATGAGTAAGGTAAAGACTCTAGTTAACTTTTAGAATAAAGCCCAAATGTACATCGACCAGGAAGATAACATTCTCGCTAAGTGCGACGCCGACCGAGAAAGATAAGGTAGAAAGCAGGATAAAGAAAAACTATCTGTGATGGATCGCCTCGACGATAGGTTATTAGGCAGATCGGAGGGGGAGAACTCTTGGAAGAAGAAGCGGTGAGCCGAATGTAACTCACTCCCCCCTCCTATTTACACACATCATACACCCCTGAATAGACCCATTGTTAAAGTCTACTTCGAAGTGAAACACCAAAATTTGCTTCAAAGATTGCAAAAAATGCAAAAAAACCTTAGTCATCGAAACTCTAATAAGTATTGTTAGTTCCATGACGACTACGGCCATATTATAGAAGAATGCTTCCAATTGAAGAATGCCTCCAATTAAAGAATGCCATGGAATACGTTATTTAGTGTAGCTTCTTCAAAGAATATGTGGCCCATCCGAGGAACAATCATCGTTCTAACGATGATGGAGATAGGGCACCTTGGAGGTGACGGACCGAGAATGCCTTTACTTTACAGATCAATGACCGCCGCAATGACCGCGCCTCTAATGGTGTTCTTAATGTAATTATGGGGGGGAAGAGTACCTTGGGAGCCGACCAAGCATTAATAGCTCGATTAATACCCCATCAAAGGTATTGGCTGTAAGGGAAAAGAGATAGAAGTTGGATACTTCCATCTCTTTCTCGGATGAAGACCTTGAAGGGGTTGATACATCCCATCAAGATGCTTAGTAATAGGGGCAAGGATCTCAAATTTTAAGGTCTTAAAGATTGTGGTGGACACTAACAATTCCACCGACATACTTTTCCTCCATACTTATGAGAGGATGAAGAAGAAGCTGTTAGTGAAAATAAAGATGTACCACCATAATTTGATTGGCTTCAACAGTAATACAGTTCAAGCTAAGGGGATCATTACGTTAGGCATGGAGCTTAGCAATGATGACTACATGGCTCGATGACCCGTAGAATTCGTTGCAATTGATTGTCCTTCCCCTTATAATGTGCTCTTGGGAAGACCGAGCTTAAATGCATTTGGGGTAATCACATCCTCCCCTCATTTGAAAGCCAAATTTTCAACCCTGACTAGGATGGGAATATGTAAGTATGATCAAAGGCTCTTGTGAGAGCTCTATGTCAAGGTTGCTAAAGGAGATGGCATGTTCACTCTAGAGACTGACCCACAAGAGAAGCTAACTAAGAGGGGTGAGCCAAGGGAAAAAAATAAAAGAAGTCCAAATTGAACTCTCATCCAAGCAAGCTACAAAAGTCAGGATAGAGACCCTACCCGAAATGAAGGACAAAATCATTGCCCTCCTATGAGCAAGTTTGGATATGTTCGCTTAGTCGGTGTCAGACATGCTTGGAACCTCGCCTAACTTAGCGACCCATAGCCTCAATATCGACACTGCAGTACAGCCTATCAAGTAGAAAAAGAGGCATTTCACCTTAGAGAGGCGGGTTGCAATCAATGAAGAAGTATAGAAGTTACTTAAGGCTAGCTTCATGAGAGAAGAAAAGTACCTCACCAAGTTAGCAAATGCAGTGCTAGTTAAGAAGAAGAATGGAAAGTGGTAAATGTGCGTCAATTACACCGAAGTCAATAAAGCTTGCCCTAAATACTGTTTCCCCCTTTCAAAGATCAATCGGATCGTTGATTCCACTTCGAGATATGCCTTGCTAAGCTTTATGGACACTTTTTTGGGGTGTAACTAGATCAAAATGAACCAGAATGATGAAGTGCATACCTCCTTCATCACCAACTATGACACGTATTGCTATACTGTAATGCCGTTTAGCCTGAAAAATGTTAGGGTCATGTACTAATGAATGGTGACGAAATTGTTAAAGCCCTAGATTAGCCACAAAATAGAGGTGTACGTCAACGATATGATTGTCAAGAGCTAGAAGGCAAATGACCATGTCAAGGATCTCCAAGAAGCCTTCGATAAGATATACATGCATGACATGATGCTAAAACTCCAAAAGCGTGTCTTTAGCATTGAATTTGGCAAGTTCTTCGACTTTCTAGTAACATAAAGAGGTATCAAGACCAACCTTGAGAAGATTACAGCCATTAGGGGAATGAAGCCTCTAACTTCATTCCAAGATGTACAGAAGCTCACCAGCATGATAATCGCTTTGAGTAGATAATCGCTTTGAGTAAATGCGCTAAGTTCTTTAAAATCTTGAAAGACCTAAAGGGTTTTGAATAGACTTTGGAGTGCGTCGCTGCATTTCAATAGGTCCAAGACTTTCTTATGCACCCACTAGTCCTCTCCAAGCTTATTCATGGGGAGAACATGTTTTTGTACCTGGCCATAAGCGACTAAGCACTCTCCTCTATGCTGGTTAGAGGAGAGGGAAGGGAACACAAGGCTGTATACTACATCAACCATTTACTCCACAGGCCCGAGTTCAGGTACACTTGGGTAGAAAAGTTTGACCTAACCGTTGTTATCACAGTACGACGGCTAAGGCCCTACTTCCAAGCATACCAAATAATTGTACTCACGGATCAACTACTGCATACCATGTTACAAAAGCTTGATGCATTTGGACGAATGATGAAGTACGCGATGGAATCAAGCGCTTATAAAATTGAGCGCTTATGGAATCCAGTATCAGCCATGAATAACCTATAAGGCATAAGTGCTAATTGACTTCATGGTATAATATATAAGAGAGGAGGAAGCACCATTAGCCAATAACAAACCGGTGTGGACTCTCCACATTGATGGCTCATCCACCTCGGGAGGAAGAAGGGTGGGTTTCGTTTTCACTGGCTTGCACAAGATCATGATTTGTTATGTCCTCAAGTTCAAGTTTGATTCTAGCAACAATAAATCCGAATACAAGGCCCTTATTACCGATCTTAAGTTGGCCAAGGAGATCGGTGTTGAGCATTTATGGATCTTCTTGGACTCTATGCTAGTTGTCCAATAAGTTTGAGGCGAATACAGGGCTAGGAACGACACTATGGTTAAGTGCCTTGAGAAGGTAAAGTGCCTTCTAGTTGAATTCCCTTTGTGGGACATTACGAAGATCCTCTGGCTTGAGAATTTAATAATAGATTGGCTATCCAAGCTCGCCTTTATTGGTATACGGAAGCCTGAGGTAAAGGATAGCAAAATCTTCATAGAATACCTATTAGAAAAAAGCATAACTTTGAGCTTAGTTAAAGTTTTGGAATTGACTACAACAGCACTAGAGCCAAGCTAAATGGATTTTATCTGGAGTTATTGGAAGCAGGGCACGCTCCCAGACAACAAGAAGGAGGCAAAGAAGCTCTTGTATCATGCCACTAACCACACGTTGGTCAACGGCATCTTATATTGCAAAAGAGTCAGCCTTCCCTTGCTCCGATGGCTCCGAGAAGGTAAAGGGCTGCATATCATAGAAGAACTGTATGCTGGAGTATGCAGCAATCATATTTAGTCTTAAGCCTTTGACCTCCAAACGCTACGATTAGGATATTAGTAGCTTACCATTAGGTAAGATGTGAAAGCCATAACCAAAAAGGGCTTATAATGCTAGAAGCACGCATCAATCAGTTACGAACCTAGCACCAGCCTCCAACCCCTGACCAGCCCATGGCTGTTTGTACAGTAGGGTATTGATATCTTTGGTGCCTTCCCAAAAGCTTTGAGAAGATGTTAGTTCATAATTGTTACTGTTTATTACTTCACGAAGTACATAGAAGTTGAAGCAGTGGCAAGGATCACGAAGAGAAGTGTAGAATCTTTTGTTAGAAACAACATTCTCTCTCGGTTCAAGGTCCCCTATGCCCTCATTATAGACAATGGGTAACAGTTTGACAACCCTAAGTTCAGGGAGTTCTACACCAAGCACTACATCACCCCTACACTTCACCTTCGTTGCTTACCCCCAATCGAATTATTTTAGACATCTAGAAGAAGCGCGTAGACAGATTTCAGGGTACCTAGGCCAACGAGTTACCTAATATCTTATGAGGGTCTAGGACCACCCATTACACTTCTATAAGAGAGACCCCCTTTAGCCTAGCATTCAGGTCAGAAGTTGTCCTCTGTATCGAACTTGAGCTTCCTAATATCCGAACTCAAAGTTTCAAAGCTGCCCTTAACGAGTCATTGTTGCAAGCCAGTGTTAATACCATCGAGGAAATCAGGAACTTTGCTGTAGCTCGGGTAACCACATACCAACATCGGGCTGCTTGACACTATAACCAGGTGGTTAGATACAAGGAGTTTAAGGTCAATGACCTAGTGTGCCAAAAGCTAAAAGCTACAAGTTTACGCAAAGGGCAGGGCAAGTTAGCCCTCAATTAGGAATACCTCGTCAAAGAAAGGGAAAGCTTAGGGAATAGAGCATACAGACTGGAAAGATTGGATGGCAAGCTCATCTCGCGCACATGGAACACCGATAACCTTTGGCTTTATTTTAATTAGCATATTTTAGTGTATATCTTTCCAGAATAATAAAATGAAACAATTTATTGGGCAGGTTGGAACGCTATCACCCTAACCCCCTCAAGTAACCTTGGCAAGGGGAAATACTCTTACACAAAGGAACTCCCATTTTCCAAACAAGTCGAAACCTTTACTAACTTGACCCTCTTGGGTAACCTCGATAAGGGGAGACACCCCTTGCACAAAGGAACTCCCATTTTCTAGGCAGGTTGGAAAGCCACCAACGTAACCTTCATCAGGTAACCTCGACAAAGGGAAATACCTCTTGCATAAAAAAACTCCCATCTTCCGAGTATGATGGAACACCACTGATTGACCCCCTTGGGTAGCCTCGATGAAGGTAAACTCCCCTTGCATAGAAGAATTCCTACACAAATATATTCCAAGGCAAAGAAAAAGTAAGCGTATAAGAAGGACATGTTTCAAGAAATTTCTCATTCATTGATCATAGAATTACATAGTGAAGGCCAGCATCTCGCCTTGGCATACATATGTTTAAGAAAGAAAAAAATAAACATACTATCACCTTGGATCAGCTAACTTCAATAACCCAGAAAAATCTAAAGCCTCAATTTACTTGAAGCGTTGATTCAATGATACCTCTTGAGTAGGTTGGCCTTAACTTAAAACGAAGGCTGAAGGTTATGAGGAAGGGGCAACAGGAGGATTGCCTAAAGGTTGATTATCTTGAGAAACTGCTTCTAGTGTGACCTCTTACTAGGTCATTGGGGTAGAAGTAGATGTCAACGTGCCTTGCCCAGCCCTAACAGTAGAGGGCACACCTAAGACATTGATGGTCGCTTGAGCGGCCTCCCTTTTGTACACCAGGGCTTCCTTCTTCTCGTTGAAGGTTAGGGAATCTAAAAAGTTGAGGAAGCTTAGGTTAAGGTTTGGATAGTAGGAGAGCACCTCTTTTCTTGTATAGCATGAAGTTGGTGGTCAACTCTTCCAGCTCATTTAACCACTCTTCGGTCTTCTGATAGTTAGCAACGGCCTTTTCAGTGGTGGCATCACTAAGGACCTCCCCACTCTCCATTTTGGAGATGATCTCCATCTCTAAAATTTTCCCCTACAACTCCTGGACCTACCACTCTAACCCAATCTTCAAACTGACCAGCTCCAGTGAAGTGGCTTTAGCGCTTTCACACTCAAACGCCTTCATAGCCAACTCGGTTTGCAATCTCGTGACCGAATGCCTTCAACTCAGTGTTCTCTTTCTTGACCTGGGCCTTAGCCTCCCTCCCACTCGTCCTCTAGTTTAGCCTTTAGGCCGCCAACCTTTTGTACTACCTTCTCGACCTTATCCCTCTCCCTCTTTACGTCCTTCAACCATACTTATAGCCCAATACCTATGCAGAAGAGTGATATAGGCATCGATTAACCTTGGAGAATTTTTCCAAATACTTATTTGTAGAAGACCCTACCTCTCATAGATGCTTCTTAGCTCGATGCAATGCTTCCCTAAAGCCCTTTACTTCCTTGTGGGCGGCATCATACTTATTCAGTTGAAGCAACACTTGGCTATGATATTACAAATTGAAAATAAAGGCCACCATTAACATAATAACAATTGAAGCATATGAATATAAGAGTAACAAAGACTTATCCATCGCATAAGTGTGCTCAAGTGGCTCACTATCTTCATGTAGTTGTCCTTACCTTCCTTGGAGAGCCCCTCAAGGACAGCTTAATCGCTAGGGGTGTAAGACCCTATTAAAGCCTAGTAGCTAAGTGTCTGGTGTCGTAGCGTTAGATTGTTGGCACGGACCTTTCACTTCAACCTCAAGAGCTTTACCTTGGCCTTCTTCGTTTCCATCTCAAGGTCTCCCCTTAAGAACTCTTCTTCCCAAGAGGTGTACAACATTTCTTGGAATAAGTCCAACTCAATCCCTATTGACTTGAAGTTGTTCAAGACATTAAAAAATTCATCCCCCATGTCGATAACACTCTGATTAGGATAAGCCATCGGCTACTCATTCCATTTCCCCCAGCTCAAAGGCACCTTCACCAAGGGCTTCTGTTTCTTGGCTCAAGCCCTAGCTCCTCGACCATTTCAGGAGCTTCCTCTTTTAGTCGACCACTTGAGGTAGGGCATTCTTCCCTCACTCGTGGAGGGGAAAGCATCTAAACATTAGGCCTTTCCGCATCAATGCCTTCGTCACCCACGAAAATGAGCTCGATAGAGGGGATAAGGGTAAGGGTAGGCAGAGCCACAACCAAAGGCTTTGTATTCAGTAGCTCATCCCAAATATTGATGGGAATCCCTTGAGGAATAGCCATCGGTCGTACCTTACTAATCTTCTTAAGCCCAGGCTTTGGTCGTACTGGTTTGCCCTTCGACTGGTTTGCCTTGGCTCTTGCCTGACAGCGACTCATCAGCTTGTCCATAGATGGACGAGGTACCTTTTCGACCAAATTTTTACCTGTAAGAAATTCAATTCAAAGTTAGAAAAGGAAAAGAAGATGAAACCAAAAGAAACTACTACTAACATTCAAAAAACTCTACCGTGATTAGTATGACCAAGGATGTCCTCCTATCTTATAGGCGTCGGACAAAGCACCTCAATACTAACACAATAGATGTAGGCACATAGAACGAACTTGTACCTTTGGCCCATTTCTTTACCATAGCCTTCTTTACGATGGGGAAGAGATTAGAGATTGGATACCTGAAATACCTCTCTATGGTCTTTACAGCATTTATTTCTTAGCCGTGTCTCAATGCCATGAAGGCTAAGATCTCTTAAGTAGCCTCTATATCACTAGGACTAAGCCCCTTTTCACCCTCGGTTTGGACCATCCCGGTCCACTATGTCTAGAAGTCTGCTTCCTCAGGTAACTCAACCACCATATACTAGTCTTGCTAGCCCTTCACTAAATCTATAAGGCCGCAGAATGGCTTCTTTCCAAGGCACGACTGGAAGTAAGGCTACCCCTTAATGCTCTTTCACATGTAAAAATGATCAAAAAGCTCGAGAGTAACCTTTACCACCAGATACTCACAGAGTGCCTAGAAAGCCTTTAGCACCCTCCACTTATTGGGAGGGACCTACAACAGGTTGCATCAATAGTAGTTGAAGAATTCCTTTTTAAAGTGACTCAAAGGAAGGCGCTACCCAAACTTTAAGCACTTCTTAAACACCGCGAAGTGCCTCCTTAATACTAGGGCCACCCGTTCGTCCCTGTTCAATAACCTTATCTGCCAACCAGGGGTTGTCTCGACAACAAAGTTACTTATAATCCAACTGGGGGCAAATTGTTTACTTTTGTTCACTTGGCCACTAAGCCCCTTGCTCATCTCAGTAGCATCGAACAAATCTATTGGAGGGGGTAGGGAGCATATACATATACGTCCCTTGGGATGACATTGATAATCCTAGCTCTATTTAGCGCCTCCATGGCCATTGTAATAAGTTCATCAAGTTATGCTAGCGACGAGACCTCGTCTTCCCCTATTTGGGTGGGGGGAGGTTTACTCCTTATAAATTTAGAGTCAGAGACATGCAGTAATGAAGATGAGCCAGCCTCACCTTTGTTACTCGACATGGTCATAATATGCAAAGAAGAAAGAAGCTTGAAAAACTTTTAAAGAAAGTTTGATATAAATGCAAAATTCGCAATAGCTAATTAAAGAGATTGTAGAAAAGTGATCTCTTGTTGAGACTTTGTTATTTATAGGCAAAGTATATGGGAAGCTGTATAGGTAGTTATAGGGATTCATATAAGCATGAATCCCTTAGAATGTTGTATAATAGACACATGGAAGGAATTTACATTGAACAATCATCTTTAAAAGGCAAAGTGCATGTAACTGTACGTTAGTTTGCTACAACATAACACTTGCCACGTCACATTAAATGCACGAAAAATAGGCATATAAAGGTCATAATTTGAAAAAGTTCCTTTGAGAAGAAGTTTCCTTAAGGCTCATCTAACGTCCACTTAGTTAGCATGATAAAGATATGGTACAGTTGCATCTACTCGGTCCATGACGAGTATTGTTTGGCTAGACCAGTTTAGAACCTTGAAACGCCTTCCTAATAAGATATGAAGGTGTCCTGCTCTAACACCCTAATCAAGGCTTAGTCTAATTTGAATCTTCAGCACTTTACTTCAAAATAATTGCTGACTACCTCAATCCATCCTACTTCGGACATTTCCAGTCGAGGTATCTACTGCTTCGAAAATCTTTGCCTCAGCCAGCTTCTAGCCTGGACCCATACCCTTACCACATTGGTACTATGGCACCAGGTCGGGTCCCTTTGAGTCAGATTAATCATACGCCTGAGCAGCCTATATATCCCTTCTCCTTACCTTTGACTAAAAAATGAGACAATTAGGGGGGGGGGGGGGGGGGGGGGAAGGGTATGGTGCAAGTGTTGATAAAGCTCTTTAGACATAGGCTCCTCAAGCTTGACTGGATTTGACATGTCTTGTCACTTGAGGCTCACCCTTATAAGCCTAAGCTTGAGGCCTAAATTGATTATGCCTAGTAAGCCTTACAACGACTAGAATGTATAAGATAAGGATCAAATAGAGTTAATAGCCACGTTCGGAATAAATGGGATACATTAGACACCACGATCCCACCTTCCCGTACTTGTGGGAGAGGATCTCTCTCCACTAACTGACCTCCAACTACTGGCATCACTTCACTATAAATACTAGTCCACTACTTAGCGGTAAATCTCTCTACACTTTGCGTACCAAGTTTACCTGCTATCTTAAAGTTCTTACTACTCTCTAAAGATTTATTGTTAACTTAAGCATTGGAGTAGCTACGCTGAATAACCCCCGGCATCCCCTTACAGTATTTTGTTTTGCAGGGTTATTACGTGTAGAACCTAATAACTATTGACAAATACTTAGAGACAACAGTCCCATTTTAATAACTTGAAATGAGTTTAAAAATTTGGTTCTCTTTAATTCATTACTTCATTCAAACAAAATAATGGCAAAAAAAATTAGTTCTAATTTTGCTTATCTTCTTCCATAAACGTTAGATTATATATTAACAATATTCTTATGATAAAAAAAAAAAAACTTAATTTTTTTATTCTTTATTTCCATCATGTATTTCAAATTTTTATTACCAATATAAGTATATCTATAGTTTTTTAAAAGCTATTTTATATAGGTTATAAAAATTTACTTTTCTATATTTAGATTTTACATTTTGATTTTATAGAATCTTTAGCGATTCTAGGTGGAATTGCAAGTTTAACAACCTTATCCATAAAAAGAATAGTGATATGGCTTATTTTGACTTAAAATGTCAATCCAATGAAACTTTGAACGGATTATTCATGTTCCTTGTGTTTTTATTTTAAAAAAAGCTAAGGTGAAGCATTTTAATTAGTTAAATACTAAAATATATTTGAAAAGAAATAGGAAAGGAGTAGACACTTAAATTTCTCTCTTTTTTAAAAAAAGAAAAATAGGTGGATTATAAATATAATTTCTTATATTCACTCTACGTGTAACTAATCCCTTATCCTGTAATTAAGCATATAAACCTCTAAATTTTTTAAAATGTAGTTTAACAATCTTATTTGATCATTTTACCTTTGAAAAAATAATTAAAAGATGATATAAGATCAAGAAGAATAGGAGAGAAATTTGACTTTTATTAATTTTTTTAATATTTTATTATACTAAGTGTTTTCCTTTTTTTTTTTGTTATTTTTGTCAATGAAAATATGTATATAGAAGCCCAGGCACTTATTGAAGATTTAAATCCCATTCGTTTAATAAAAAACCACCTCATGGTTGAAAAAACGTTTCACTAGAAATATTCTCCTAAAGATGACATATTTTCATATGTTTTGTTGTTTTTATGAAAATGTATTTAAAGTATTTTTTGTGGTGGTTGATATGAATTTTATATAAAATGTAGTTACATGTAGATAAAATATCACCAACATGTTATCATAAATATATCATGTCAAACCCTTATGTAAAACTAAAAATATAAAGTTGTAAATGAATTGTTAATATTCTTGATCACAACATTTTAAATTTATTTTTGATATTTCAAACAAGTATTTTAAGTTCTTCCTCTTATATTGAATTCATTTTATGTTTAGAGTATAATAACTTATAAGTCAATTCCAAAAAAAAAATAATAATAAATATATACATAGAAATTGCTTCCTAAAAGCCAAAAGATTGTGGAGAATAATCTAGAAAATGACTTTCTATTTTAAAAAGCATAAATTATTTTCCTAAAAAGTGCTAGTATCTTCTGTAATGAGGAAATGTTTTTCCTTATTTAAAAGTACATTTTCAACCTAACAAGCAAAAGAAAATTGGGAAAATATTTAAAAATATATTTTTCCTAAAACAAATGGGGTCATGCTTAAGTTTAAAGATAAAAAAGTTGAGCATAATGGAGCAGATATAACATGTTATATTTGCAATTTTACTAAAAAGGATTGTTCTAATATTAGAGATCAACGTTCAAACTTGTTGAACGTTATAAGAGACATTTTTCATTTCATTTTGATTTTTATCCTTTCCTTAGTATGGGCTCTCTTTCTATAAGATAATTCATAAAAACAAAAATCAAAATTTCATATTGATGAAATTACATGTATATTTTATACATAAACAGAACATTCTAATTGGAAATCATCAAAACTTGCTTATGATATAACCAATGTAGATTCATATAGAAACTTATTCTATGTAGTAAAAAGCTTTTAGGCTCTAGAGCATTATAGAAATTTCATTATCTATATTATTAAAGTACAATAGGAGGTTTTTTTTTTTGTCTTTTTCAATTATTTCAAATACCTATAAAAATTTTGGAGAAAACTATTCAAACATATTTGGTTATAATTTAACTTATTAATTGCAAGGGTAAAGCAGGTTGCTCCTCTTTTTGTTTTCCCTTGACATCGTATTTATTACCTCATATCTTTCTATGGATGCTGACTTTCAAAGATATATTTTCCTTTTTACTTTTGGAAAAATTGTAGAACCCTCTCTATTCCTCTAACCAAAGCCACTGCTATTAATCGATTTTTCTTCTAAACATGCAAATTAAATTAGGCTTCATTTGGTTAATCTATTTTTCATCTTATTGATATCTATTTGGTGTCTAATTGAATTTTGCGTTTAGTAAGAATAAGACACCAAAAAGATAAAAATATAATTTCATATATACCTCTCTTTTAAAATTAATTATCTTTAATGTATAAAATATATATATTTTTTCAAATCTTTTTTTTTAAAAGTACGTGAAATTTTATTTTTCAATTATGACACTCCAATCACCACTTTTATCATAATTATAAAATAGAAACAAATAAGATACAGATAAAATAACATCTACATACCAATTTTCAAATAGATACAAATCAAATACAGAATAAATACAAATAAGATATAGATAGGATACGGACAAAAAACAGACTATTCAAACAGGATGTTAAGTCATAGGAAGAAAGAAAGAGAGGAAACTAAAGATGTTTTGAATAGATCACCATGCTGAAATTCCTTTAAACTCAACAAGTGGCGTAGAAGAAAGTTTGAACTATTAATCATTTAATAAAAAAACTAGTGAACCACACATTCATAGTACAGGTATGAAGATAATTATATATAATTTGAGATATTAGAGTGATCTTCTTTTTTTTTTTTTGTATTTTTCTTTCTTTTGTGTTATTTATAAAAAATAATGACATGCAAATTTACGTCTGATTGCAACAACCCTAAAACAATTTTATTTTTAATAAATTCAAAAAAACCCGGGCATAATAAGTTGGTTGGAACTTTAAATCTCCGATGGTAATGAGTTACTTGAATGCTAGACCTTCTCACGCTAGGTGAAAATAATAAATTTGGTAAAAGTGTGTGTGACATATACGGAAACTGAATGAACAGATAATGTATGTAAATGGGCAACCGTTCTAGAGTTCCTAGAATAGTAGCTGAAACTAGTAAATAACGAGTTGAGCATGTGACAATTATCGATAATTTTTCCCAAAGTTGAATTATGATAGTTTAAAAAGGGGTTTTAATAATATCGATAATCTTTCCTTCCCTTCCATTTCCTTATTTAAGCTTTGGGATTTTTCTTTTTTTGATGCTTTTATGATGGAACTAGTTGAGCGTGTGACAATTATAAATAAGCCAATAAAAGCAGAGTTTTAGATTGAAAAAAAAAATATACAAATAGTAGATTTTCCCTATTAAAGCTTAAAGCATAATTAGGTATTCATTTCTATTTTTACAGCGTTCTTCATATCTTATATTGAGATTTTAATTATATTCCAAGGCATACACACATTATAAAAATAAAGTTTTCTAATCCTTTAATTTTTTATTTAATATTTAGGGTTCTTTCTCCATTTTAATGTCAAGCGATGAAGTGAATTGGTTGCTAAATCGTCCAAAATGTTATTCACTATAACTAATTTAGTAGAAAGGATCGATAATTATTTATAGCATAAGTGGTAGAAAGATTCCCTCTCTTCTCAAATATATTTCTCGATAACATCATTCCAATTTAGTCTAAAGCTCATTTAGGGATTAAATTTTAATTTATAGTTTTCAATTACAAGATGTAGGAATTAGGTTCTCCTAACTTAACAATTAACCGAAATATTAGTTGTAGAGGTGAGAGTTCAAGTATGAAAGTCATGTGCGTATTGCGTGACGAACACACTATACGTGACTAAGAAAGTAACTTGAATAGCATATATGAGATGATTAGGCAAGAAATGTAAGGAGGAGGAGTAAAATATCTCAACATGGCTTTAACACTTTAGTGACAAGTTGAAGATCTCGAAAATATCAAACTCTACTAATGATAAATAACAAGATAGTGTTTCAATGTTTGATCTTTCACAGTGAGAATCTGATAGAGTAATAGCACTCATGCCAATTCTCTCTTATCCAAATGAAGGAGGGAGAGGGATATTTATTGAGGATGGCCCTTGATCTCATTCGTCAAATCATGATGATGATTAAGGGCTAAAGTTGATCCCTTCCTTTTTAATGGACTTGAAATGAGCTTAGGCTAAAATGGTTTTATTTTATTAATGTAAGCTAAGTTAAGAAAAGTTAGATCGGACGGACTGATCAGATAAGCCCTGCTCTAAGCCTACCATACCAAAACACTCTTGATCATCCCGACAATTATAGGCTTGTCTCCTTGAGCCTGATCACCTTAGCCTGAGGAATCAAATCCATTTAATTAACTAGCTTGAAACTCAATGTTGAATTTAGTTCTCTATATTTTGCCTCCTGACCAAAGTCCTTCAGACAGAGTTGAAGGGGTTTGAGCAATGAATAAGCCTTTTAGATAACTCAAGTGCGTGTGCACTATTGAACAACTGTGCCTTACAATACCTCTTAATCTTGTGTCGTGCCTCAACTAGATTAGGTTATATGTTACCCGTAAGGCATCACTTTGAAATAAACCTCCTTTAAGCTATCTTTTCTTAAGTTAAATTGTCTCTATGATTCGATCTACATGAGTCATCGATTCCTATTATGTTGAATTTATACGTTAAGTTCACATAAGTGATTTCATTGGGTTGACTTCATATATCAATATTGCCTTTATCTTCTTCTCATATAAGAGCATTCTTCTTGTAAGATCTTCACAAATAATGTAAATACTTTGTGTTAACTAAATTTTATTTGTTGCGCTACAAATACAATCCCCTGCAGAGTTTCCGAGGTAGCACCTCAGAAGCTAAATGGATTTTCAAATCTTGATTTAGAAAATTCCTTCAAAAATACTCTTATAGTGCCTTACTTGATAATTTCACGGCATCTTTGATCAGAACTTAGCACATTTCTTCAAAGATTGAGTAGCCTTGATCTGTATTAACTAAAGGCCTTGTTTAACTAAATCATTCTTGAATTGTTTGCTTCATATTCCTTTTTTTTTTTCATTTTTTGCTTCAAAGGAGATGCTCGGTACCGGTTCGTCTTTGTCCAAATCATTAGGTTTGGACCCCATATACCCTTCTTTGACTTCTTTCTTTTCATCTCTATCATCTTCATTTACCTCTCACTATATTAGCCTTTAACTATTTAATTATACTACATCCAGGCCTATTCTTACCCAAAATGTCCACAAGCCCATTTTTTAGTCTCTTAAACTTGGAATATGCTCGTTCTCACTTTAGTGAAACTTCCACAACTAATAAACCTTATTTCCTACCGATCGTAACTTCTAATAAGCATGAGTTAAATTTGCAAGTTGGTTAAATCTGCAGTGGTTAGTGTCGAGCCCTATTTTGGTTTTCTTTAATTTAGTCTATATTAAGTATAACCTGTTTAATATAAGTTACTCAACATAAAATTAAGAAAAAATATTTTTCTTAAAAAAATGTTTAAAAAAAATATATTAAAAAATAACTTAAAATCGTCAACTAGTTAAACTAGTGAAAAAGTCAAATTAAGGATTTTGGGCGGGATAACCTTAATTGAGCCACTAGTTTTCGAATTTCTAAAGAAATTAATTTTTTTTTAGAAAATTTAACCAGAAAATCAAGATTCAGGGACTAACTTATTAAGACTAAGTCATCATGTAAAAAAAAAAAAACTAATGGGTTTTTATTTTTTTTAATTTTTTTAAAGATGCCAAAATATATAACGATATACAAAAATACAATTAAAATGAATTTTTTAAATAATTTTGCTTATGAATTTTCAAAAAAGATTTTTATTTTTTTATAGTTACCTTAGAGGTATCTACGTACTCACTAATTAAGATTAAACCAATGTAGCTCTATTGTTTAGAAAAGACTTAGGGGATTGATTTTGTTTAATTTGAAAATTGAACCAAATTTATGTTATTTAAATATTTATTGTTTTTTCTTAAAAAAAACCCTAAAGATCTAACTACGTGAATCTATTTGAAAAAAACCTAACTAACTAAATTTTTTCAAAAAGCTTTAATTAAGATTTTGATTTTTCTTTTTTAAAAAAACCACTATGTGCCAAAAACTTATTTTTCCAAAACCCTAAATGCAAGATTTATACAAATCTATGAAGATATGAGATTTAGACACACATCTTTTCTAAAGATATGATCTTGGAAAGGATATGCATCTATACGAAAAAGATGCAATTTTCATAAAAAAGATGCAATTTATCTAACAATGAAATTTACCTAAAAATTGCAAGTTATCTAAAAATGTGATTTTTTAAATAAGGGCATGACATAATTGTAATTTATGTAAGATCTATTTTTTCTTTTTTTTTTTTAAAAAAAGGAAAACTAAACCAAAAACCTGCATTAAGAAAAACAAAGTTAGTAGATAATATTATCAACTAAGTAAATAAATAAAATAAACTTACTCAATTACTCAGACGGGTTGGATTCAGGAGAAAACTTGTGTGGTTTATGTTGTTGTTCTACATTACGTGGAATTGTTGTTCGCTGAGGTGCTGTTGTTTGTATGTGGAGTCGCTGCTTCGAATGAGATGTTATGTGTTGTTGCTTGTCGGAGTGCTGTTGTGTGTGGCATTAAGTGTGTAATGTAATAGGACGTAAAGTCACTACTATACATGCGTTAATGTTGCATGCGTATGGGGAAGAGTGTTTGTGTGAGACTTGGAACTATTGTGATCGTGTAGGGATGAGTGTGGACATGGAGTGTGTTGTACATGCAATGGTCTGTGTATTGTTGGGTAGTGGATGGGCTTACCATTAGGAGGAAATGTAGACGTAGGTGTGTACTTGCTATGTAGTGGAATGGACTTGCTGTGGAGCTGCGTAGAGTATATGCAATAGCTTTGTAAGATTTGTGTGTTGGGTCGCATGCAATAGTGTCGTAAGATGTCTTTGTAGACATTATTGGTATTATACAACTGTATGGGGGACTAGGATCATGCGGCTATATGTGGGGGCTGTTGGTGTATGGGTAAAGATAATGAAGGTAGATGGGTTTTTCGAATGTGTAGTTCAATGAGGAAGGATTGTGATTGTATGTAGAATGTGTAATTTTTTTTATAGTTGAAATCTACTATTTATAAAACATTAATTTGAATCTTTAGATCTTTTAGATATAGATTCAAATCTCGATTTAGACTTGACAAATCCAATTTTCATAAGACAAGACAACACCCACTTTAGATTTATTTGTTTCTTTAATAATTCTCTTATGATTTGATCCAATCCACTCTCAAGATCTAGAAGCCTTATGTTCTATTTGAGCTTTTTATTTTGGGTTTGACTCAGTTTAACTTGTTTTAAATTGACTATGGCCTTTTAATATAGCCTAAAATACACATTCTTAAATTTAATAAATCCCGAGTCTATTAGTCTAATTAAAATTTTTCAAATTAGATGAAAATCCACTTTATACTTTATTGAACTATTTTTAGGAAATAATTTTTTAATAAAGCTCAATTATTTAAAGACTTAGAATTCATTAAATTGCATGCACATTTTCAACTATCATCCAATCTGACCTTAAATTGACTGATTGACTCAACTTGTCTCGACACTTCTAAAATTTTTTAATTTTTAATTTTTTTCATTTTTCAATTTTTTCAAGTTTTCAATTCAATTTTTTTTTTAAATCTGGCCCAAAATAAAAGATAAAATAAAAATAAAAACCTAACATAAAATGATGGCAAAAATGGGGTATCTACAGCTGCTCCTCTTTGTAATAAAGTCCTCTTTGTAATAAAGTTTGTAAAAACTTTGCTACAAAGATTAAAAAACAAGCCCATTTCTACTTAAATCCTAACTTGAATCGGTGGGCTAAAAACCTAACTCTAAGACTTAGCTAAGAAAAGTCATGGCTTGAATTAGCAATTATCTCAAAGAGGACGATTCTTTTCAAGGATCCATTGCTCGAATGGATAGATCTTTCGAAAAAAACAACTCAACAAAAGGGTTTGAAGGCATGGTTAGTTGTTTTGATCCTTAGGATAACCGATGTTCCTTAATGTAAGATGATAAAAGTTCCTATAGTGAAACTTTTTGAACTCTGAACACAGGATAACTAAAGTTCATATAATGTCTACGATAGCTCAAGCTCTTGGCATGATGATAAAGGCTCTTAAATTATCAACTTTTAGACTAAGGATGATGAAGACTCCCAAAGTTTCTTTTCATGGGATAGTCGAAGCTCCTAAATTGCCTAAATTAAGGAAAACCAAGGTTCCTTAAATTTTCTTACCATAGAATAAGTGAAGGCTCCTAAATGTTTTTACACTGTAGGATAGTCAATGTTCCTAAATCAACTTAACTAAGGATGATTAAGACTCCTGAATTATAAGATAACCAAAGTTCCTGAGGAAGGATAACTAAGGCTACTAAGATGTCATAAGATGGTCAAAGTTCCCTAAGGATAACTAAGATTTTTGAAACATAAGATAACCAAAGTTCTTAAGGAAGGATAACTAAGGCTCCTAGATTATAAGATAACCAAAGTTCCTAAGGAAGGATAACTAAGGTTCTTAGCTTATAAGATAACCAAAGTTCCTAAGGAAGGATAACTAAGATTTCTGAATTATAAGATAATCAAAGCTCCTTAAGGATGGCTAAGATTTTTGAATATAAGATAACCAAAGTTCCTAAATTTAAGAATGACTAAGGTTCTTGAAATTTTATGAGATGATCAAAGCTTCTTATGGATAGCTAAGATTCCTGAATAAAATAACCAAAGTTCCTAAGATAAGGATGATTAAGGCTCCTGAGTTATAAGATGATCAAAGCTCCTTAAGGATGGCTAAGATTCATGAACAAGATAACTGAAGTTCCTATGAAAGGATAACTAAAGTTCTTGTTAAGATGACCAAAGTTTCGAAGGATAACTAAGGTTCTTGAAATTTTCTCAAGGGATTATTGAAGTTCTTAGCTTAAGGATGACTAAAGTTCTCATTGTAGATACTTAAATTTTTCTCTTTTTGAAAATTGAAGGAAAAAGGTGTGCTTTTATTGAAAAATGGTTCATATTTTTCTTGCTAACAAGTAAGCAAAATTATATCGACTCTAAATGTTACAGATAAGCGATATGCTCATTCTTTTAGCCCATTAGCTATTCATTCTTCATCTTTGATTGCTTATTTGCTATGATGAGGGAATAAGAAAAAAAAACTTCAACTGAACACTTTGTTCTTCTTGTTATAGGGAATTCCCATTCGATTATGGGGTGAAATGCTTCTCGTACCCTCAGGGTATGCTTGACGTTTGCATTAATAAGTTTCATACTAGGAAAAATATCTCAATATTTGAATTGTTTAGTCTAAGAGACTTCCTCACACTCTCAAATGGCTTGTTTTTACTCTCAACTACGATTCCAAAAATTATGGTCAGTCTTGTAAGTAATACACTTTGATTAATCTGATAGGTCTTTTTCCTTAGGGTTGTAACGCAGGCTTTTGGTCATTAGCTTAAACAAAATGGAATATTAATGTGTTAGCCAATTTTGAAAAAACAAATATCTCAACTTGGGTCTACAAGTTAAGAACCTTAATAGGAAAATGCTATGATGGGCTTGTCTTAGTTTCATGAGTAATCATTGCTTAAGATAAATCAAATTCTTTAGTCAAAAGAGTTTCTTTAGAGGTGGTATAGTGGCTGAAATCATAGAATTAGGGCTTCGTTTTTGGGCTTGAAATTCTTGCTCAACGTTGTGCTTTGAAGGATATTAGGAAAACTCAGGTCTTTTATCTTGGGATTTATGGGGTGAGCTTTTCTAAAATACTTGGGCCTTGGGCCTTTTAAGAGCTTTTAGCTACCCTTTAGGATGCAATCACCTTGCTTTTCATTTCTTCTTTCTTTTTTTTCTTTTTTCTCTTTTTTTTTTCTTTTACTTCTGTTTTTATTTTCTTCTTTTTCCCTTTTTTTTTTTTTTTACTTTTTCTCTTTTTCTTTTTTTCCAAAGGTGATCACCTTCCATGTGTTTAGGTTTCCATTTGAAGAGATTTAAAGCCTTAAAACCAAGATTTTGAAGTGTATAAGTTTGGTGAAAGTGTTAGAGAATCCATAGGTTTCGATTTCTTTGTTCTAAAGAAATCGAGTTATCAATGACAATTATTACTTGTTAATTGACTCAATTGAAGAAGCATGGGTTAATATATTCCTTTTTTCTAAAATTGATGGCCCTAACCTCATTTCTACCTAGTAGGGGTAGTTCTTGATAGGGTTTATATTTTTGAAAAACTTCCCTCAAAGGCTTAAAGGAGGTAACAAGGGATAAAAGTGTTTAGGGAGTGAAATGAATGCCTGTCATCCTTTCAATTCGTGTATTATATGTAAGATAGACTTCCTTTAAGGAATGAGCTTATTCTCACTTTCATGTCTCTTAACTTTCATTAGTGTTTTAGGGTTAGTGTTTTGGCATTAGGGCTTGTCTCTTATCATTCTAAACTCTTTGAACAACGAGATATTTTTCATTATTTAGAAAGAACTTAGAGGATTTTATTTGTTTACCCCTATTTATCTCGATCTCATTTGATGAGACTGGATATTCCTTAATGCTTATACCATCAACTTGTCATATTTAACATACTTGGCCATTTTGCTAGTATAGAGTCTAATGTGAATCTTTAGATAGTCAGTGCCATCATACTTCTCAAACTTGGGTACTTTGAACTTTTTTGGTAAAGCGTCATCTTCATATGACGACAAGTTAACCACCTCCATTTGCTCCAGACCATCCATAATCTTTAGGGCCTTCATCTTTTTAGTTAATTTCTACGTGAATTTCTTTTCCATCTCCTTCTGTTTCTCCTCAAATTCCTTTTTCCATGCTTCAGCATTTAAGCTTAGTTTAACATCTTCCAATTTAGGGGGTAGGTTCATGTTCACATTTCAGTCTAGATTGGCTTGAGATGTTGGACAATCATGGAGAATCCCTACAATATAAGTGAGAGTCTGAATTTTCTCGGTTATCCTAATCATATATTATTCTAAGGCTACTAGTTTTGGATCGGGGTTGTCGTTGTCAGTCATCTTGGCTCAAAATAAATGGCTTTGCACTTCAACAATAGGCTTAACCGCTTAGAAGCAAAAGCTCAAAGCTTGTAAAATTCATACTTGTTAGCAATTTTTTCTTTGAAAACTTTATAATTTTTTCTTCGTTTTTTTTTAAAACTTTAATCTAAAAACATTTGAAAACACTTATGTTGCAAATCAAATCACTAGCTTCTCCCTAATTTATTAAACGAACTAAAAAGTGAAAAGGTTGATGAGGACGAATGGTTATCTTACAATATTAACGACTGAAGGTAATGTCTTATTTATAACTTAAAACTCTTAAAAACCCTAAAGGATGCTAAAGAGAACCTATAGTATAGGTGACTAGATTGCTAACATCGCTTAATGAATAGAAAAACCTAATTAAGAAGACAACATGATGAGGATGACAAAGCTATAAAAGGACAACCGACGATTAAAGGGTGATAATTTTACAAAAAGAGTACCAAATGTTACAAAAAGATTATTAGGAGACGCTCTAAGGATGATGATTATTTATTACTTAGGGGTAACAAATATTTACAAGTCTAAAGATTGTTATTTATTTATTTATTTTATTTTATACACACATGTGTTATTGTACAAAATTTTCAATACAGATAAGCAACACTAAATAATGATAAATAGTTAATATACAATAAAAATCCACATATGCAAATGCCGAGTTGGCAGTTGGATAATAGTGCAACAATTTATTTATTTTTTAAAAAATTCAAAGTTCTAACTTTATTAAAACCTCGTCATAAAATTAATTGAATACAAAGTGGGCAAAACCCTTGTTGGGTTTATAATTTTTCTATCTGTACAGACGTGGATAAAGTGTAGAGAAAATTTTACAAAAGCAAAATGTCTTTTAATAGTTTACAGGGGAAATTTTTTTTTTTTTTACATGAAAAAAAAATACATGGAAAAGATCATAAGACCATTATGTAACTTGGGAAAATAATAAAATTGCTACTCCTTCCTCATGATATATATATTTTTTTAAAATGTCACACTAATATTCATTTGCTTACCCACAAAAAATTTAATACAACTCAGTGGGTACAATCTTAAATCTTATTGTGCTACTTTTTATTTATAAAATGAATAAAAAAAAGGAAAAGAAAAGCAGTACCTAATACCTATATTACAAGATAATACATGGTAAATCATATAATATAGAAAAAAAAAATCAAAGATAACAATATATATAAAACAAAGTATAGTTTAACTTAATGCAATATGCTATAAACGCATAAAATGTAATGAAGGTCGGTAATTAATAAATTATAGGAATGAAATCATTATAAACTCGTGGTCAATTTTCATGTACACTTACATATGTAAGTGCATAAATTTCTAAAATAGATTTTTTCAAAAATGAAGTTCCTTAACATGTATATATGTAAGCGTGATAAATAATTTTTTTTTAAAATAATGATCCAATTGGCCACGAGTATAATAATTCTCTTATAACCCTTATAGTTTAAAAATTACTAACTCCTTTTTATTTAAGATGATGCAGGAAGGCGGGATCTACAGGTCTTAAGCTTTATAGCCTCAAATATTTCTAGAGAAATGCCTAGTAAGGTACATTGAAGCGTAAGTAAGTTTGCCTATTATTACTAGGTGGAGATAAAGACCTTAACAACCTGAGGGTTACACAACAGCGGCTCGTCCTTAATTCCTATAGTGGCCTAAGTCTAACTACATTTAAGCACATAAATGATGATTTTTTTTTTTAAGTAAAGAACCCCATAAATCCCTAGTAAAGGGGTCCATTGGGCCAGGCTTTTCCTAGAGGCCTACATTACTAAAACCTGGTTAGTATAACTATATTACATTATTAAATAAAAGAAAAATAAGGAAAAAAAGCCCATTAATTAATTTTTTAATTTTTATATGGCTAGCCCACCAGACATCCCTAGTGGAGTCGCTAATTCTATCGAGTTCTATTTTGATTTTTCTTAATTTAATTTATACTAAGCCTAGGTTGCTTAATATAAGTTATTTGACATAAAATTAAGAAAAAACATTTTTTTAAAAAAAATATCTTCGAAAATAACTTGGAGTTGCTAACCAGTTAGACTGGTGAAAAAGTCAAATTAGGGATTTTAAGTGGGATAATTCTAATTGAGTCACTAGTCTACAAATTTCTAAAGAAATCAATTTTTTTAGAAAATTTAGCAAAAAAATGGGGATTCGGGGATTAACTTATTAAGATCAAGTCACTATATAAAAAAAATTATAGATAACCAATTTTTATTCACTTTATTTTTATTTTTATTATTTTATTTTTCTTTCTTTTCTCAATAGGCCCTAAATTAGGAAAAACACAAAAAAAAAGGAAATTAAAGAAAACCTACAAAATTAAGAAATTTAGAAAAAAGAAGAATTTCAAGAAAATACAAAAAAATTCAAAAATAAGAAAAAGCATAAAAAATAAGAAATTTTGATAAGAAACACAAAAATTGAGAAATTTGGAAAATAAGAAAATTGAAAAAAATTACAAAAAAAAAAAAGAAAAATTGATAAAATAAAAGATTTTAGAAAATACTATTTTATTAGGGTAGATTTTTTTTTTTTTAAATTTTGAAATAAGTTTAGAAGTTGAGCTATTAGGTTTAGGCTTAAATTTGAATTTAGCCTAGACTGACCTAGTTCATATTTGCATTTTAATTGCATATATGGACAAGGGATAAGCCAACGGCCTAACGAATAAGCACTTAAACATTATATGGGGTTAAAATTGAGGTATTAGGTTTGAATCTTAGTAAAGGTAAGGAGGCCTTTTTATTTTTTGTAACAAGCACACTACTACGCGTTAGGATCTGATTGCGCCACGTGTCTTAACACACGATAGTGTTGGGTTGGATGGCAAGCTGACTTGGCACCATGCAACCAGCCATGTAACATGCTATGTCAGTTGCCACCTGTCATATGATGACACATGGCAACTTCGGGTTGGTCGGCGAGTGTTGACGTAGCGCCACATCAGCATTTCCTCTCTCTTCCCCTTTCTCTTTCTTCCCCTTTCCTTAATTTTCCTCTAGTTTCCCTAGACAAGAACAGTCTAACCCCTTCACTTTGGCCCTTGATTTCGTGTATTTCCCTTACTGAAACCCATCAATCAATGATACGAATTCATCCCTCACATAGCCTACTGTGATTTGAACCCAATAATGAGTCTAAATTTAGTCAATGGAGCATTTAAATTGAGCTCTAAAAATCGAAAAAAACTAATTTCTCGTACATTTGTATTTGCATCCGATTTCGAGTTTCCATGTTTTTTAGGTTAAATTCATGTATAAATAAGGGCTTAGGAACGTCTACGAATGAAGACAGCTAACTAAAATCACTCGAAACAACCTCTTTCTCCCCTGCGATCACTTTCTCTCTTTAACTCACTCTCTTCGATTCTCTCTCTCTACTCAAGTTCAAGTCAAACCACCAACCTAGGAACACTACCCATAGCTTAGGCTCCCCAACCTAACCGCTTTTGACGTCCGCCATGGCCTGTAGCATTGCCACCAACTCGTCACCACCCAAACCTTAACTACCGAACCCCTTCCCTCTCGAACCACTACCTCCGACTCTCTTTAACCCAAACTAACACCACCACAACACTCCTCAACCTCCTTAACCTTAGAACCATCACTCCACTCATGTGCAGCAATCCCCTACGGCACCACCTGAATACTGCCACCACCGCCGCACTTTGTACCACTACCAAACGACTACTCCAAGTCGTGGCACACAACTTACGCCCCCTAAGCCCAATCTCAAACGTACAAATCCATCCTTGCCCCCAAAAAATTCGACTCGAATCATCCTGAACAATGCCTAGCCAATGTTGTTGAATAGAGTTGCAGATGACCCGACCCGATCAGACGACCTGACTTACGATCCGACTCGAACTTGCCCAACCAACCCGACCTACTCCAAGTTCGACTTACGCGTGCCCACTGCATCTGATCCTTTTTTTTTTCTTTATTTATTCATTTCTTTTTTACTTTACTATTTAGTTGTTATTTTTTTTATAATTATAAATGTAATACGAAAAAGAAAAAGAGAGAGAGAAAAAACCAAAAAAGAAAAGACAAAAGAAAAAAAAAAAGGAAAAAAGGGGAAGAATTATTTAGTTTAGTTTTTTCTTTCACGTTTTAGCAAAAAAAAAATAATAATAATAAATAAAAATAAAAGTAGAAGGAATAAATAATATATAAATAAATAAAAATAATAATAAAATTGTTTTATCACTTAGAAAATTGATTTTTCAAAAATAAAATAAAAAGAAATCAATTATTTTTCAAATTAAGGAATTTTAGGATTTTCTAAAAAAAACCCAATTTACGATCTTCTTTTAGAAATTTTCTTAAATAAATCAAAACTGAGTAAAACGTAAACTTGATTGTTTTTAAATTAAAATAAAACCAATCCACTAAAGTTTTATAAAATAATTATGTACGTCTAATCTTGAATAACGGGCACATAAGTACTTACAAAGCGACGATAAAAATGGAAAAACCTAATTTCCCTTTTCCTTTAGTTTAGATTATTTTGTTTATCCAATTAGAGTAACCAATAACCAAGTTCTGTTTTTCAAAATTGAAATGTGATTTTTAAGTTTAATTCTAATTTTGGAATGCTAATGGTACTTGTAAGGGTTTAAATCTTTAACCCTCGAACCCAAATCTCTGGTTTTCAAAAAGTTGTTTCAAAAATTAGTGTTATCGCAGACTAGTGGTTAAGTTATCACTAACTCATTTAATTGGTTATAACTTAATTATTTTTCCCAACTTTGGTTGGGTGGTGACTCTAAATTTATTTTCAAGATAAAAGATCCGGTTTTCTTTAAACCTTAGTTGATGCTCAGTATTAAACAAGTAAGGGTTTAATATTAGTCAGTTTAGAGAAAACGGAATTTAAAAAAAGAACCAAGAGGGAGAAAATCCAGGCTCGACAGCTTGGCGACTCTATTGGGGATGTTAAGAGAGTTAGCCATTTAATTTTCTAAAATTAAAATTGATCTCTAAAAATTACCTTAGTGTAATTTATTTAATTTCTTTCATTCTTTGTTATTTATCATAATTGTACTAACATTTCCTTTGCAAGTTTAATTTTATTTAAATCATTTGGGGGGATGGGATTTATTTTTTCCACAAACGTATGGTAGAAACGGTTAAACTCGGACTGTATTAGGATCTTAGGACTGGAGGCCATTGTGTAGGCTCCGGGTGTTGTAGTGTAATCACCGCTTGGGATTGATTAGGCCATCCTCACTTAAGCTTGATGTGACCAATGGAAGTGTTCTTTAACAAGTGAGGTCATACAAGCTTAAGAACCTTTAGAACCTACCTTTTATGCATTCATGACGTCTGGAATCGACAATTAATCAAGCAAGATGGAAATAAAATATGGAAATGGCTTGGAGTTTCCTTGATTTCCCTTGTAATTTTCATATATTGTAAACATAGAATTGTTGTTAATGGGTTTGTTGTTGGAAATAATGGTTAGACAATCTTGTAACATGTTTTTTCTTTTGTAATTCAGAAATGGCCTGTTCATCATCTAACTCCGTTTACTTCAAGGAAAAATTTGTAGGTAAGCCCATCTGTCCCAAGCCCATCTTGGACTAATGGTTACGGGACTTTAATCCAAGGGAACAAGAAACCATCTTTAGTAAGATCAAGCCTATTCTATCACTTCCTAAAGTAAAAATAGAGATCAATTTGATTAGGGCTCTGACCAGCTTTTAGGAACCTAAAGAAGTGGCTTTTCGAGTTGGGCCCCATTTAATTAGTCCAACACTTGAATAATATACCTAATTACTTTAAGCCCCTTCTTTGGGAGATATATATACCCCAAATTTGGAAATGGATCCTATGAATGCCTTTACAAGATTCTTGGGCATCAGAAAAACGGAAGTGAACAAGGCCTTCGAAAGCTGTAATGGTAACTGCATCAGACTGGAGGACTTAAAAGCCTGGTTCATCATCAAGCCTAAATCCAACTAACGGGGTATCTTTTGTGGTAATCTCAAAGCTTGGGGATAGAATAAAATAAAAGCTTTTATCCTAGATGCATTCGGAACTTTCCTATTCCCCAATGGAAAGTTCCTAATACGTTTTAGGGTCGTTAAGTTAATGAACCAATTTCTTGTAGGCAAATCATATATCTAGCTCTTCTCATAGAACAGATTAGAAGCCTTAATATTCTAATAGAAAATAATGATGGCACACTAAAGACCAACATGGCATTACTAACAGTGTGGTTTGTAAGCCATATGAAATGTTATGGGCTTAACCTAATCTGAGAAAAGTTTGCTCACAGCATCAATTTAATTGGTTCGTTTATCGATAAGGTCTATCTCCTAGAAGGAAAATCTATATATTGCTGGGTAGAAGTATTGAGAAATTTCCAAATTGTTGACATCCTATAGATAGCAAGATGGAGTAATTTCAAAAGGGTAATTCTAGTCTACAAAAATTATCAAGCAATACCTTTAATCGGGATGAAATTATGCATAAGCTATTACCCTAACAATATGATTAGACAAGTCGGAGGTACTCGAGATATAGTTTATAGGCCTTCGTTGGATATCACGACCTTGGATTATGAGGACTTTCAAATTCCACTACTATAGAAGATGACTAAACTCAAGGCAATCAAACAGCTATGGGAAACAAAGATTATTAGCCCAAACATTGATTTAAGAGAATGGCTAGGAGAAGCAGACAAGCTTAGAGTTACCAAAGAGTATTTGTATGATCAACTCCATAAGGTAGAGGAAATCTACTATTGAGCACCAGAGGTCATCTAACCCACATTAGTTGCACTAAATCTTGAAGTCAAAACCTACATGGACCAAGTACAAGCTCGAGTATAAATTATTTATGAAGAGTGAGACATGTGGGATGATCTCTTTCAGGAATCTAAGCAACGTTCTCGGGCCTTAGAACATCAATTGAGGATGACCTAGAAGAAGCTCAAGGAACTTGAAGAACCTAGCTCAGGAAAAAGGAAGGGAGCACCAGAAGGGTTCAGTAAGCATAAGAGGGAAACACCTACCAAGCGCCAAAAGAACACTTAGAGATAGGAATACTCCTTTTAGGAAACAAATGTATTTTCTTTTAATGTAAAAGGAACTCTAAAAAAGCTATAAAAATAATAAAATTACCATCGTGCTGGTTATTAGTCAATTCTATCTCTCTGCATTCGTATGCCATGCATTTCTTAGTTTCTCAGTTGTCCCATTTAAAATATTTGTGTACTAACTTTTGAAAAGTGGTCTTATCTAGGTCATCAAGATAGCTCCTAAACGTCAAACCTTTCAAAGAAGTCCTATTAGAACCCGCTCTCAAACTAGAATGGCCAACCAAGGAAATAACACCAACACCAACAATGGTAATGTCAACCTCGAGGTTATTGATCCCACTAAGTTGAGGTTCTAATCTTTGGAGCGAACAGTAAGGAAGATTGCAGACCAACTAAGCTTTCTTGCTAACAGCATCTCTTTGCTTAGATCCCTAGCTCCGTCAAATGAAGAAAGTTCTACAGCCTGATATGGAAAGAATGTTGAAGCCCTACCTTTCGAAGCGGAAGAAGCCTACCCTAAGTTCAATCAAGGCTTCAAATCCTTTGAAACAAAAGGGATATTTCCAAAGGCCAACCAAACTTTTGAGCCGAACACTTACTCATTCCCGATCAATCTAAAGCCTAAAGTTGATTAAGATAAACTAAAAGAGGTTGAGAAGCGGCTAACTCAACAAATTATTGAAAAAATGAAAATGCTTGAGGGGTATGATAGATTCGACTACACTGGCATAACAGACTCCCTTGCTTATGATTATGGAAGCTTCCCAAAAAAGCTCAAAGTACCTGACTTTGAAAAATACAATGGGATATTGGCTAAAAAGTCTTCACCAAAAAGTTAAGTTGATCTCTAATGGCCAGGTCATCATGATTCTGGGTGACCAGGATTATGAAATCTACAAAGAGGTGGCTATACCTTATATTGGTACTGAGGAGCAAGAGGACTTTGGGCTTCAAATATTTGAAGAGGTGTACATGATCAATCATCGGGAGAAAGATGAGAGGCCAAAATTCAAAGAAGGCCAATTCGAAACCTATGGGCTAAGATACATTCCAACCTTAATGGAGGAGTTGCAAAGAACACAAGCTAGGGGTAGAAAAAGTGACATGTTATATCGCACTCCGATGACTTTCCCTCCATTATCAGAAACTTTCATCTGAGCCAAAGTCTAGAACTCAAAGCCTACCAAAGAGGACACTTCCAGTAGAAATGAAGGGGCTGATCTATTCAACAAATCCCATCACTTGAATAATTGGTTCTCCATCCCTATAAATAGCAATAAGTCTTCCTTAGGGTAAAGGATGAATCATAGTTTAGTATTTTATAGAGTTTTGTAATAAATTAACTTTGTTCTACAAATAATTGTACTTGAAAGAAGATTGCTCTAAATAAAAATCGGTCTCTTTTCTTTTCATTCTTTACCTACACTCTTTCTTTTACATACCTTTCTTTTTCTTAGATTCAATGCTCTGAATAAAGGCTATGGATACCTTGTGTAAATAGGTGATGAAAATATTGATATCACCTCTAACTCTACTGGGTTAGTCATCGGGAGTGATGTCAATGACCATAATGACGTGCAAGAAAGCTGGCAAAAACATGAAATGAGTAGAATTTCCATTAATGAACCAATCGAGATAATTAATTTCGGAACTAATGACAACCCTAAGGTGTTGAAGATTGGGGGAAATTTGAAAGAAGACTAAAAGGAAAAAATAACCACATTACTATCCGAATACCAAGATGTATTCACATGGTCTTATCAAGACATGCTGGGATTAGATCCGTAGATTGTAGTCCATTGTTTACCCACATGAGAGGATATCAAACCTAAGAAACAAAAGTTAAAAAGGCTTCGACTAGATATCCTATTGAAGATCAAAGAGGAAGTCAGAAAATTACTAGAGGTGGGCTTCATTAAGGTGTCCGACTATCCCGAATGGGTAGCCAAAATAGTACCAATTATGAAGAAGAACAGAAAAGTTAGAGTGTGTGTGGACTTTCGAGACCATAATTAAGCAACCCTTAAAAATAATTTTCCTTTGCCCCATATCGATGTCTTGGTCGAAAACCATCTTTTCTCTTTCATGGATGGATTTTTTGGGTATAATAAAATTCAAATGGCTAAAGAAGATAAAGCTAAGACAATATTCATCACAACTTGGGGCACATTTTGCTACCAAGTAATGCCTTTCGGACTAAAAAATGCTAGGGCAACTTATCAAAGGGCTATGGTAGCAATCTTAAATTGTTTGATAGGTTGAGAAAATTTCAGTTAAAGCTCAACTTAGAGAAATATACTTTTAGAGTGGCTTTAAGGAAATTATTGGGTTTTATAATTAGCTAAAGGGGCATTGAAGAGTGGACCCTGATAAAGTCAAAGCAATAGTTGACTTGCCCCTACCATACACACTTAAAGAAATCAGGGGCTTGTTGGGCCATTTAAACTATATAGCCCGATTTATATCCTAACTTACAGATAAGTGTTGTCCCTTGTTTAAGTTGTTGAAAAAGAACGCTAAGATGAATTAGGACAAAGAGTGTGAGCAAACCTTTACAATGATCAAAGAATACCTCATGAACCCTCCAATTCTAGCAGCTCCGAAACATGGGAAGCCTTTATTCCTATACTTGACAATGTTACTAGAGTCCTTGGGGTACATGCTTGGCCAGAAAGATAAGGAAGGAAAGGAACGGGCTGTATACTACCTGAGCAAGAAATTCACTAAAGGGGAACATAAATATTCAGAAATTGAAAGAACCTACTATGCTTTGGTTTGGGTAATGCATCGGCTTAAACAATACACACTCTAGTACCAGGTTGAATTGCTAACTCAACACGACCCCCTGAAGTACTTAGTAAACAAAACCGGTCCTAATTAGTAGAATCTCAAGGTAGCAAATGTTATTATTAGAGTTCGACCTTACATTCGTGAATTGGAATTCAATCAAGGGGCTAGCTCTAGCAGATCAATTAGTAGAAAATCCCTCCGATAGCACCCCCAAGAGGTATAAGTCAATTTCGCTAACAATGATATCTTAGCAGTCAAGGGAAACTCTGATAAAGGAGAAGATGATGAGCTATCGAAATGGAAAATGTTCTTTGATGGTGCAGCTAATGTGTCTAAGTGTAGAATCGGGGCAATACTAATATCCCCTAAAGGTACTCAATACCTTATGGCTATAAGGCTCATTTTCCCATACATTAACAATATCGTCGAGTATGAAGCATGTATTATGTGACTTACAATGGCACTAGATAAAGACATTCAAGAATTAGAAGTATATAGGGACTCTTCACTCATTATTGGCCAAGCTTGGGGAGAGTATAAGACTAAAGATTCTAAACTAGTACCTTATCACCAGCATTTGACTGAATTAATAGGGAAATTCAAAGAAATCACTTTCAATCATATACTAAGAACTCAGAATCAATTTGCTGATGCCTTGGCCACTCTAGCATCCATGATTCAAATATCTAGTGGAATCAAGATTCAACCCCTTACTATTGAAATTGAAGACAAGCTTGCCTTTTACCTAGTGATTGAAGGTACTAATGATCAAAAGCCATGGTACCAGGATGTTAAGACGTTCCTACGATAAGGCACATACCATGAAGAGGCTGAGAAAAAGGATAGAAAGATGATTAGGAGATTGTCTACTCAATTCTTAATAAGTGAGTCCACTTTATACTGGTGCTCTTTTGACGATACACTCTTAAGGTATGTAAATGACAATGAGGTTGAGAAGTTAATGAAAGAAGTACATGAAGGAGTATGTAGCCCTCACGTGAATGGTTACATGCTGGCAAAGAAAATTATGAAGCTAGGGTATTATTGGTCAATAATGGAAAGTGATTGCATCAAACACGTTTGGCATTGTCACTTATGCTAAGTTTATGCAAATAAGATAAACGCCCCGCCTTAGGAACTACACGCTCTCTCAGCACCATGGCTTTTCTCAATGTAGGGCATAGATATCATTAGCCCGATTACTCTAAAAGCATCCAATGGGCATTACTTCATATTAGTTGCCATCGACTACTTTAGAAAATGGGTTGAAGCTTCATCTTACTCGAGCATTACTAAAGGGGTCGTAGTTAAGTTCATTAAGAGAGACATCTTGGCTCGATACAGGACTTTGGAAATGATCATCACTGACAATGGCACCAATCTCAACAACAAGCTTATGTTAGAATTGTGCCGACAGTTCCGGATTATTCACAGGAACTTTACTCCTTATTGACCCTAAATGAATGGAGCTATTGAAGCAGCCAACAAAAACCTCAAAATAATTATTAAAAAAATGGTTGCCACATATAAGGATTGGCATGAGATGTTACCATTTGAACTCATGGCCTATTGGACTTCTATCCGAATGTCAATTGGAGCAATATTGTACTCTTTGGTGTACGACACTGAAGCAGTGTTACCAGTAGAGGTTGAGATCCCATCACTTGGGGTATTATCAGAAACTCAATTGGATGAGGCCGATTAAGTAAAGTAACGCATTGAGCAGTTAAATTTGATTGATGAAAGGAGATTGATAGCCTTGTGTCATAACCAGTGTTATCAACAAAGGATGGCTCAGGCCTTTAACAAAAAGGTACAACCTCAAAACTTCAAAGAAGGAGATATGGTGTTGAGAAAAGCTCTCCCTAATGCATAAGACTCTAGAGGGAAGTTTGCTCCCAATTATAGAGGCCTTATGTTGTGAAATGAGTATTATTAGGAGGGGCTTTGATTTTGTCCTAAATGGATGGTTCAGATTTCAAAGACGTTGTAAATGCCGATGCTGTAAATTTGTACTATCCATGAGAAGTCGGTGGAAATTTTTTGAAACACAAAAATGTTAGTCATTTTGAATGTCATTGTGGTCTAATTTTCATTATCTGTAAGCAAAGTTCGTATCCTTAGCTGTTATCGTCGTTGGAATAATTACCCTCTCCATTGAAAGGTCCAACTCCCTTTACTCCATTTAATTGAACCCATACAATGAAAATACGAGAGAAGTTAAGGAGTGAGATCTAAAACATTGGTAATTAACAAAACTCTTTAAAATACTTTATTACGGATTGATCCCCTTCGTAGGGAGTTTTATTATCTGTTTTTCAAGAGAATGCCAAATCCGAGTAAGCAATCACCTCACTGCAGATGTTTGTTAGTCAAGAATAAGGCTTTTGATTCATAAAAGTTCCAAAGAAACAAAAATAGTGGGTGGCTTTCTATATCGAGTTAATTTCCATAGTTTCTTTAAAAGAGTCGATGGAGTCTTAAATGCTCTACATCAAGAACATCTAGGTTGATAATAAGGGACTAAAACATGAGCTAGTGATTTTTTATGGGGCTTTTATAAAACGTTTGACAGTTTGGGCGCTATCGACAAAGACTGGGTAAGTATTTCTACACAATGATAGCACACCAATTTTTGAATCTTGCACTTGCATTTAGATAAGTTTTTTTTTGCAATAGTCTTTTTGAACCAACCTATAAGGCATTCACTTTCTGCATTTAGTGTTTAGCCAGCCTTTTGAAGATGCAACCTTAACTCAGTCTATTTTCCAAAGTTCTTTTAGCCCCCCCATAAAGCATTTCTGTTCACCAAATTCTCTTAAGCATACCCATAAGGCATTTTTGTTCACCAAGTTTCTCTCAAGCAAACCTTTAAGGCACTTCCCTTCATCATTTTCATCTTAGTAAGCCTGTAGAGCGCTTTCCTTCACCAGTTTTCTCTTAATAAGCCATAGGGTACTTCATTAAGTATAGCTTAGGCCTAGGTTAGTGAGCTTAGTGAAGCATGACTAAGTCTTTTCGATTGATCCTAGATTAGGGTTGCTAGTCCTTGCGAGACGTTCCCACTTAAGATAGTGAGCCTAGTGAGGTACGACCAGGTTTTAGATAGATCCTAGTTTAGGGTTGCTAGTCCTTGAGAGACATTTTCACCTAGGTTAGTGAGCTTAGTGAGACACAGCCAGGTTTTAGATCAATCCCAATTTAGGGTTGCTAGTTCCAGAAAGACGCTCGAGTTTAGGTTAGTAAACTTAGTAAGGTACGACTAGGTTTTAGATCAATCTCAATTTAGGGTTACTAGTCTCTAAGAGACGTTCCTACCTAGGTTAGTGAGCCTAGTGAGGTACGGCTAGTTTTAGATCAATCCTAATTTAGGGTTGCTAGTCCTTGAGAGACACTCTTGCTAAGGTTAGTAAGCCTATTGAGGGACGACTAGGTTTTAAATTGATCATAGTTGTTAGTCTTTGAGAGATGCTCCCATTTAGATTAGTAAGTCTAGTGAGGTACGATTAGGTTTTAGATCAATCTCAACTTAGGGTTGTTAGTCCTTAAGAGACGCTCCCGCCTAAGTTAGTGAGCCTAGCGAGATACAACTAGGTTTTAGATTGATCCTAGTTTAGGGTTGCTAGTCTTCGAGAGACGCTCTCGCCTAAGTTAGTAAGCCTAGTGAGGCACAACTAGGTTTTAGATCAATTCCAGTATAAGATTGCTTATCCCTTAGGGACATTCTTACCTAGGTTAGTGAGTCTAGAGAGATATGACTAAGTTTCATTTCTTCATCCAAATCCCCAATAAATCAATTTTAAGATAGCTATCTAGTTGTTTTAGAGTCATTCTAAGGGCAAAAATAGTGTCTTTTTGTCTTTGTGGCAAAGTTTTGTTCAAACTTTGCTCAAAAAGTGGCAACTGTAAATACCCAATTTTTGCTCCATTTATTTTTATCTTTATTATTTTATTTTTCTTTCTTTTCTCAATAGGCCCTAAATTAGGAAACACAAAAAAAAAAGGAAATTAAAGAAAAGCCATAAAATTAAGAAATTTTGGAAAAAAAAAAAGAATTTTAGGAAACTACAAAAAAAATTCAAAAATAAGAAAAATCATAAAAAAATAAGAAACACAAAAAAAATTGAGAAATTTAGAAAATAAGAAAATTGAAAAAATTACAAAAAAATTGAAAAAAATAAAAGATTTTAGAAAATACTATTTTATTAGGGTAGATTTTTATCTTGAAATTTTGAAATAAGTTTAGAAATTAAGTTTTTGAATCTAGTTTAGGTTGACTTAATCTATATGTGCAAATAATTACACATATAGACAAAGCAACGACCTAATGAATAAGCACTTGAACATTGCATGGGGTTAAACTTGAGGTCTTAGGTTCGAATCTTACCAAAGATAGGGAGGCTTTTTTTATTTTTTGTAACTAGCATACTATCACGTGTTAGGATTTGACTATGCCACTTGTCTTGACACGTGGCAGCGTCTGGTTGGATGGCAGGCTAACATAGCGCCACGTAGCATGCCACATCAACTGCTACGTGTCATGTGATGATACGTGGTAACTTAGGGTTGGTCAATGCGTACTGACATGGCGCCACATCCACATTTTCTCTCTCTTCCCCTTTCTCTTTCTTCCCCTTTCCTTAATTTCCCTCCACTTTCCCCAAACAAGAATAGTCAACCCCCTCCACTTTGGCCCTTGATATCGTGCATTTCCCTTATCGAAACCCATCAATTAATGATACAAATTCATACCCTACATAGCCTACTGTGAAAAGAAAACAAATTTATACAAAGCTTCATTTACGTCTTTCACTAAGTGTTGAAGTGTTGTTAGAACAACTAAGAAGAAAATATACTAACTAATCTTGTGTAGAAGTAAACCTATTTGCTTTTCACTTAAGGACTCGAGCGACTCTTAAACTTCAAATTCTAAGACTAAAAACTAGGTAAATTGGATTCCTAAAGATTTAACTAATTAATTTTAACTAAGTAAAATAATCACAACAATGGTGAGTAGGGCACCTTAGTGAGTCAAATTTTTCAAGTAAGATACAAGTAGATGCTATCCACAATTTTCTTTGTATAATCTCTAGATTTCAAACAAGAAAACCAAAATTTTAGCCTAAAAATAGCAAAATGACAAATTACCAAATACTTAAGGACAAGTATAGTTCAAGGTAATAGGGAGATATAACCGTTTATAAAAAAAAAAAAAAAAACAAGCATCAAATGTCATGAGTTAATAATTAAATAACAGATTTCAGACATCATTATACTCAATTCAAATTCTATTTCCTATATTCCCTTCCCCATGCTTTATAATAGATAGTGACCACACTATCTCTAATTTAGCTTACACTAGGAAATGAAAAAAATCACAAAAAATGAAAAACTTGTACTTCCCTAGTTTTAGATTTTCAACAATAAAGGAGACTTCCAACCATGATATCATTTAAAGGATCATTTAGTTTAAATTAACCCTGTCTCTACAAACACGAAGAAAGACAAAAGAGCAATTGTCAAGAGTCCACCCAATTAGATGGGTGCTAAAAAGAAAAAGGCCAACAACAAAGCAAAAATAAAAATAAAAATAAAATAGAAGAAAATAGAAAGTAAGCAAGGGCTCTAGCTTTTCTGCTTTATGCTGCTAGTTTCCTTACTAGAAGTCTTATAGTGTAGCTGCTCTATAATTGTTAGCTAGAAGCACGATATAGCGGATTTTATCATGTCAAACAAAGTAATCCTGAACTTCTTATTCTTCTTCCACTCTTTTCGGATTTCCTCCTTAACTTCCCTAATCTCTACTCTTAGTTGCTCATAACCACTAATTATAGGAGAAGGATAGGATATAGAAGCTCTCTCAGTGGGGGGATTTTCAAGAACTTCCTCATCAATACCAAGATTTGACTTGTTTGTTGTTTTAAATAACCCCAATTCTTAAAGGGTGCAATTGAGATTGGTTTGCATGTAATACCTTCATCCCTTTTAAGTTGCTAAAAAATCCTCATTCCTTTCAATAATGTTATAATGTAACCTCCACAAAGAATGACCTGTGTCCTTGTACCATCCACTTATCTATAAATAAAATTGGTTACTTCTACCCCAAGATCAATCTGATAACTGGAAATCACGTTGTAAAGATAAAACATGTCAAAACTTGTTATCTTATTGTGGCTGGTTTTCTTACAATTGATGGTGTAGGCTAGAATGTTGTGGAGCAACTTGTGCTCCATTACTGCAAAAGTAGTGGCAAGAGATTTAGAAAGTACAAAGTCATCCCACCTTAGTTGAATCATGTAGTACCAAAATTTTTTAGCAGTCATCTCATTAGGCCAAGAGTTTGGCAGATCCACCTCTTCATCATCATATAAGTCTAAAAAGTATCCTATCTGCTTAAGTTCTACCATATGAATCTCTCCATGTGCTTGGAAGGTTAAAGTGGAAGAATTCTTATTTTTATCCAACTATAGAGTGGATAAAAATTCTATTGTGACATTTTTAAATGTTGGTTCCTTGATCTCAAATAATCTAAACCAGGTCTTGTCTAGCACAATTTGCTGAATCCTCTCATCCATCTTATATTCTTGTAATAGAGCTCAATCCAAATATTGATGATTCATGAATGTCATCTTTTGTAGCGTCTTCTTTCGCTCCTTAGCATAATCTTGATTTGCTAGCAAATCTCTACCTTCGGTTCTTGAAGATGATGCGCCAGCAATCTTTTACTTCTTTGTCTTTGGTTTTTGGGTGGCATACTTGATGTTAAAGGACATATTTGAAATGGAAGAGCTAATGTGAGGGTGGAAGATGAAGAGAGAGAGAAGGTGTGCGTGAGAGAGCTAAGGAGAGGGAAAAGGAAGATGGAAGGGTTAGGGAAACAAATAAAGGGAAGAGAGAGAGAGAGAGCAAACCTCGACATTTGCTTTATAATAGGACTTACGCCGGCCTTCTGCACTTATACATTAACAGTGAACATAGCCAATGTACATGGTCAACGTAAAATTACTGATAAGAAAGGCCGCCTAAAGGCCGGCAGCCTTTAATTCAAAATTACGTACTTCTTCTTCTTCTTTTTTAGGGTACATGGCCGAGCTTGAAAAGTGCCAAGATGAAAGGCTGTCTAAAGGCCAGTGGCCTTTAATAAAAAATTTCCAGCCTTTAATTTGCATTTTTTTTATTTAATAAGCTTAAATTAAACATTGGATGCCTCCCATGAAGCACTTAATTTATAGTTACTAACTTAACTTTCGTAGTTCTTACAACGGTTTTGCATTATCAGTAATAGTAGTGTCACTGTCCATGTTTTCCCCTTTGAAATAATGCTTGAGAAGGTGACCGTTTACCTTAAAAGTGTGGTTGTCTTCTGCCTTCAATTTGACTACGACATAGGGAAAAGCATTTGCTATCACAAATGGTCTAGACCAATGAGATTTTAACTTACTTGGAAACAACTTCAATCGAGAGTTGTATAATAGAACTTTTTAAACGGGCAAAAACTCCTGCTTTTAGATGTTCCTATCATGCCATCGCTTGGCTCTCTCCTTGTATATCCTAGCATTTTCATATGCTTCTTCTCTAATCTCATCCATTTGGTTCAATTGGAGCAGCCTCTTTTCACCTGTAGCTTATAAATAAAAGTTAAGGTATTTTATGGCCTAGTATGCTTTGTGCTCAAGCTTTACAAGTAGGTGACATGATTTATCATAAATAATCTTGTATAGGGATATTCCTATAGGGGTTTTAAAAGCCGTTCTATAAGCCTACAATACATCATCAAGTTTTAAAGACCAATCTTTCCTAAATGCATTAACAGTCTTCTCTAAGATACGCTTTATTTCCTATTAGACACCTTAACCTGTCCACAAGTTTGTGGATGATAAGGGATGGCAATTTTATGAGTGACTCCATATTTTGATAACAATTTTTCAAATTGTCGATTGCAAAAATGCGATTCCCCATCACTTATAATGGCTCTAGGTACCCCAAATCTAGAAAATGTTTTTTTTTTTTCAAAAATTTAATTACAACCCTAGCATCATTAGTCTGTAGAGCAACTGCTTCTACCCATTTTAACACATAATCCACAGCAATAAGTATATATTTATTCAAAAAAGATAAGGGAAAATGACCCATGAGGTTTATTCCCCATACATCAAAAAGCTCAATTACAAGAATGCCATTTTGTGGTAGTTCATGTCTCCTAAAAATATTGCCACCTTTGGCATTAAGCACAAGACATAACATAGTTCCTACAATCACTAAACAATCTAGGCCAATAAAATCTACAAGATAAGATCTTAGTTGCAGTTCTTTTAACACTAAAATGGCCTCCTGCTTCCTTAGAATGATAGTGTTGAATTATGCTAAGCTATTCAGTTTCAGGCACACAACATCTAATTACTTGACATCATTTAAACAAATACTTTTCATCTCGAAAATAGTATTTCACATCATGTAAAAACTTCTTTTTCTTTTGAAATGAATAACCATATGGTGTGATTTTGCTGACCAAGTAATTGACTATATCAGCATACTAAGGTAATCCTTAGATCTTTATTGCATATAACTGTTCATTAGGGAACTTTTCATTAATGGGTGGCTCTAAACAATCAAATTCCAAATTGGATAAATTATTAGTAACCACATTTTCAGTTCCCTTTTTATCTTTGATTTTAAGGTCAAATTCTTACAGCAATAAAATCCAATGAATTAACCTAGGTTTAGCATTAGCTTTAGCAAACAAATATTTCAGAGCAATGTAGTCTGTGTACACTATAATGTTAGAACCTATTAGATAAGGCCTAAACTTATCACATGTAAAAATAACTGCTAAAAGCTCTTTTTCTATTATGGCATAGTTTCTCTAGGCTTCATTCAAGGTTTTACTAGCATAGTATATTACATAAAATAACTTACCTCTCCTCTACCCTAGTACTGCTCCTACAACATAGTTACTAGGATCACACATTAACTTAAGGGGGTGCTCTTAATCAGGTGCAACGATCACTAGTGCCAAAGTAAACTTCTCCCTCAATAGATTGAATGTCTGCATACAACTATCATTAAAAACAAAAGTAGAATCTTTTTCAAGTAAATTACAAAGTGGTCTAGAGATTTTAGAGAAGTCCCTTATAAATCTCCTGTAGAAGCCAACATAGTTCCTGACTCTTTTGATTGAAGTGGGTAGTCGCAACTCCTCTATTATCTCCACTTTTTCCCAATCAACTTCAATCCCCTTTTTTTAACACCTTATGACTTAAGACTATTCCTTCTCTTACCATAAAATGGCATTTTTGCTAGTTTAGAAGTAGATTAGTCTCCTTGCATCTTTTAAGCACACGGCCTAATTAGTCAAACATGATTCAAATGACTTCCTAAAGCAAAAAAGTCATCCATAAATATTTCAATAAAATCTTCTAACATGTTAGAAAATATAGACATCATGCATCTTTAGAGAGTAGTAGGTGCATTGCAGAGACCAAAGGGTATTCTCCTAAAGGCAAAAGTGCCATAAGGACATGTAAAGGTGGTTTTCTCCTAATCCTCGAGTGCTATATAATTTGATTATAACCAGAATAACCATTTAGGAAACAGTAATAGTCATGCCTTGAAAGTTTTTCTAACAACTGATCTATGAAGTGAAGGGGGAAATGACCTTTGCTGGTGGCATCATTCAGTTTTCTTTGGTCTATACAAACTCTCCACCCAATCATAGTACAAGTAAGGAGTAACTCATTAGCTTCAATTTTAACCATAGTCATACCACCTTTTGTAGGCATTACTTGAATGGGACTAACCCATTTACTATCTGAGATAGGGTAGATAATACTTGCATCCAGCAATGTGAACACCTCTTTCTTTACTACCTCCTTAAGAGTTGGGTTAAATCGTCTCTATGGTTGTACTGTGGGTTTGCACTCAGCCTCTAGCAATATCTTGTGAGTGAAAATCAAAGGACTAATCCCCTTAAAATTAGAAATGGTCCACCTAATGGCTTCCTTATGCTCTCTTAGAACTCCTAGGAGTTGTTGCTCCTAATCACCTATTAAAGAAGAGGAGATAATTGTTAGCAAAGTATCATTTGTTTTGAGATAAGCATATTTCAAATGACTAGGTAATGGTTTAAGTTCAAGCACTGGAGGTTATGTCAATGATGGTATTGGTTTCTTCTTACTGGTGCCCAGCTCCTCATAATATCAAGCTTTGATTTCTGACACTTGTTCCATGCATTCTTCCTTAGGCTCATCATCATTGCTCCAATCATCTAGATCCCTAAGAACTGATTCCATGGTTTCCAATCTTGCTTTCTCTTCTATGGACTCACAGGTAATCTCATCAATAACATCAATAGTGTAATAGGGTTTACAATCTTCAAATTTTTTTATGGCTTCATAAATATTAAAAGTTACTTGATCATCCATAACTCTTAAAGTAAGCTTACCATGTTCTACATCTATCGATGCCTTACCTATTGTAAGAAATGATTTGCCAAGGATCATAGATACTTGATAGGGATTAAGGACCGATTACATGCTCCCAAGCCCAAAAGCTCTCTTAGGTGATTCATTGAGCTGTCTAAGGTGAGTTAAGTACTGAGGAGCAGTGCTTACCCCAGCTCGATCTACCGAACTACTTTGCTTTCCATGCTATCTAAGGTATTGCCGAGGTGACTAGCTGATGCGTTGAACTGAACCTTTCGCTATGCACTGGTTCAAGCACCAGGTTTGAATACAACACTCTATAGTACCGAGGTCAAGCTGACATTTGTCAGGGGCTGACTATCTGAGGTTGACCAAAATGTGAGTCATCCTTGAGCCAATCACTTTCCAACCCCAACAACTAGGATGCCCTAAACTGTTAATGCCAAACAGACCTGATCAAAGGACCACCCTTGCTCGGCCCATGATATTGTCAAAATCGCAGATTGAGTAAAACATGCGTGCGTTATCCTTTACTGAAATTTATACTGTCCTCTCTAACAGATGACATTTACGTTCCTTCTTTTACATGATTTTGTATTTTCCTTGTAAATTATTCTCTTTTGTTTTTAGCAAATAAGGACCATTCTTTTGTAATTTTTGTAACTTAGGACTTACCCTAATGAGGTGCTATAAATACCTTCATACTGTAATAGTCAATGAGAATATACAAAAGAATACGCTGAACTTTTCACCTTCTCTTGAGCTAAGTATTATTTTTGCTTACTCTTGAGCTACTCTTATTTAACCCATTCGAGTGTGGACTAATGGCAAGTGACCTTCGGCCATACTTGTGTGTCATATCAAGTGTGACATGAGCTCGTGTGAGGCATTGGTACATCATTTCCTTCGTCAGTGTACGGGACCCCTGCTTAACCTTCAACTACCATTTATTTTATTCAAGCCATCTTACAATTCGCATCCACCCCTTGGATACGTATGATATCGGGTATGCGTGTTCATCTATGAGTCCGTATCATCTTGGTATTAGAGTGCTAGGCTACGTTCGAAGCTAGACTTTACCACTGTGTTCTTTGAGTAGTCTGTTATTGCTCCCCTGAAATAATGGTTCTATTGTTAGCTTTGAAGTTTAGTAGTTGAGAAGTGTTCTATACTTTGTTTTCCCCTGTTTTTGATACGCAAAATAGAGTGTGGTTAACTATGTGCTTATTGTGTGATTATCATTGTGAAGTAACTAACAATGTCAGATTCTAGTATTCAAAGAACTTTGGGTAACTAAGAAAGTGGTACTCGATGAGGTCAAGGATAGGAAGGAAACTTCTCACCTTAGTCAGTGGGTAACCGCTTGGATAGGCTTATCGACTTGGTAGCTAGTTTAGCAACTGTTATCCAAGAAGATAGGCAGCAAATTAGAAACAGCCCTACTAGGGAATGTGAGTAATAAGGACAAGGCAATGGTCAGTTTGGCTGAGTTAATGCTTGACCACCCCGAGCTAAAGGAGCTGGTAGGGATGCTAGATGAAGGCTAGCACTTGAAGAGATTAAGGAGGAAGAAGAAGGAGATGATGAGGCAGAGGAGTACTACAAGCCTGATGAAAGAAATGTATGAGCCCTTAGAGTTGAGGGATTGAGGATGTGTATTCTGGTTTTCTCTAAAAGTAGTGATGCTGAGGATTACCTAGATTGGGTAGATCAGATTGAAAAGTAGTTTAAATGCTACAAAGTGCCCGATAATGTGAAGGTTAGACTTGCAGTGTTAGAGTTCATTGGTTATGCCACCTTATAGTGGAAGAACTTGTAATTTACTAAAAGAAGGGAAGGAGAATGAGAAATTAGGAGTTGGGATGAAATGAAGAAAGTTATGTAGAGGAGGTTTGTGTCGAGCTATTATTTGTAAGACGCCTTCAAAAGACTACAAGAACTATGATAAGGAGGGTCGAGTGTGCACAGTTATGTTAAGGAATTCCAAATGTTAATGATTCAATGTGAAGTCATAGAGCTAGAGGATCAAATTATATCTCGATTCATTAATAGATTAAGGTATGAGATTGGGGATGTTCTGGAAACCCTAGATGTTAGAACGCTTGATGATACGATTCGAGTCGCTAGTGGGTAGAAAGGTGTTGAATAGGAAGATCCTAACCACCAGTTAGCTGACTAGGTAATGATCGAATTGTTCCAAGCAGACCTGTGCAAACAGAATAGAGTAAGGTTGTGGAGACCCGTCCTGTTCCAACTACCCAAGCTGAGGAGAAGGAACCCCCAAAGAAGTTCAAGAAGGCTATAGTTCCAGAAGGAAGATGAGTGAGATCAAGTGTTTCAAATGCTAGTGTCTAAATAGGCAAACGATGGTGATTCGAGGCGAAGCACCAACTGTTGAGATCAATAGTATTGATGAGGAAGTAAAAGAGTTAAAGGAGGTTGAACAGACCAAACTATCTGAAGAGGAAGTTATCTATAGTCAGGAAGGCAACTTTATGCCGACCGCTCTAATGTTAAGGAGGACAATGGGTGTTAGTCTTGTACCCAAAGACGAACAGAGAGAGAATCTCTTCCATATTAGGTGTAAGGTGAAAGACTCACTGTACACGCTCATCATCGATAGTGAAAGTTGCACCAATGTAGCCTCTGCATTTATGGTCCAACAATTAAAATTACCAACCATGCCCCACTTGAAACCATACAAGCTTCATTAGCTTAGTGACAAGGGAGCCCTACAAGTGAATAAGCAGGTGCCTATGCCAATCTGCATTGGTAAGTATCGAGATGAAGTTCTCTGTAATGTGCTGCCCATGAGTACATCCTACATTTTACTTGGACGACCATGGATGTTTGATCGAACAGTTGTATATGACGAAAGGAGGAATACATGTTCTATAAAGCATGAAGAAAGGAGGATGAAATTGAGTCCCATGATCGCCAAACAGGTGAAGGTCATACAGTCCCAACTGAGTTGAGCCTTGAAGAAGGAGGCTTTGATAATGACCTGAATTGAACCGAAAAAGAGATGGAGCTCAAAATACCGACCTATCTGCTGGTGTAAAGAGTTCTAGAGTCGAGACTTGAAGAGGAGTCGCTTATCGAGGTAAAAACCCTATTAGAGGAATTTACGACCTATGTTTGGAGGAGATATCGAAGGGTCTACCCTCAATTCGAGGGGTCAAACATGCAATTGACCTGCAGCCAGGAGCTGCATTGCTGAACAAACCTACCTATAGATTGAACCCTGAACAGGCTATCGAGATGCAAAAGTAAGTAGGCAACCTTATGAAGAAAGGATATGTGTGCGAGTCCCTAAGCCCCTATGCTGTACCAGCCTTATTAGTATAGAAGAAGGATGTCTCTTAGAGGATGTGTATAGATAGTTAAGCGATCAATCGAATTACCATCAAATATAAGTATCCCATACTTAGGCTTAATGACATGCTGGATGAATTGAGTGGAGCCAGAGTATTCTTCAAGATTGACCTTAAAGTTGGGTACCATCAGATTCGAATGTGTGAAGACAATGAATAGAAGACCACATTCAAGATACGGCATGGCTTATATGAATGGCTTGTAATGCCATTTAGACTATCCAATGTGTCGAGCACATTTATGCAACTTATGAATCATGTGCTTCGGGAATTACTGGAAAGGTTTGTCATAGTTTATTTTGATCATATTTTAGTGTACAGTCCCAACTTGGAGGCTCACTAAGAGCATCTCCGACAAGTGCTTGCAAAACTCTAAGTCAAACAGTTCTACGCCAATCTAAAGAAGTATGATTTTTGTTGTTCCGAGGTGATCTTCTTAGGTTTGTTGTGAGTGGAGGTGGCATTTGAGTTGATGAAGAAAAGATAAGAGTGATCATAGAATGGCTTGCGTCGACCAGCTCTGCCGATGTAAGAAGTTTTTACGGCTTGGCATCATTCTATCACCGATTCATAAAGAACTTCAATACGATTATGGCCTCACTTATTGAACTCTCAAAGAAGAATGTTGAATTTAGATGGGGTGGGAAAGAGAGGAGGAGTTTTAAGGATGTGAAGGAGAAGCTAACTACATCCTCCGTCTTAGCCTTACCGAGCTTTGACAAGGTATTTGAGGTCGAGTATGATGCATCCAGACTAGGCATAGGTGCAGTGCTGATGCAAGAAGGCCGACCAATTGCCTACTTCAGTGAGAAACTTTGATGAGCCACACTCAACTGTTAAGAGATCTAACTAATCTGATTCTCTAAATTTTGAATAGTGGCTTGTTGATTCTGTGACATGGTGTCGATCTTTTGCATATAGCTCAACATAAGCTCTTCCATTCTAAATTGATTCTGTTGAAGTGGATCATTTTAAGTAAGAACTTGCTTATGGAATCTAAGTGGTGGTTTAAATGCATTATTCTCATTCCTCTATGAGGAGTTTGGATGATTACACCACCCTATATTGTATGTATTCGAATAAGGTCCTTGATTATCCCATTGGAAATTGTTAACATAGTTCACCTGCTCTCCAATAGATGAAGTTACGGGATTCGTAGATAGGCACTCTTGAGTTGAATGTGGTCCTAAACATATCTCACAAAAAGCAATGTGGTTAGAATTAAAAGACTATGCTGAGGTGAGTTTACTTACTTGGGAAGTGAGAGCTGAAATCTGAGTTATTAATTGAGACATAGTGTCATTATCATTGACTAATGCTACTCTTGACTTGCTTTTCTCGTTTTTCCAATTATGTGGACTGGAGGCCATCTCTTCTATCAATGCACTTGCTTCACCATAAGTCTTACCCATTAGTACACCTCCAGTTGCAGCATCTACTATAGACGTCAATACCTCATCTAGGTTGAGATAGAAAATCTCAATTAGTAGATTATATGGCAATCAATGATGTGGGCATTTTTTGATTGCCTCCTCGAATCTTTCTCATGCCTTATAAAGTGACTCACCACTAAACTTGGTAAAGTTGGTGATATTGTTCCTTAGTTTTACAATCCTAGCTGGCGGGAAAAATCTCCTTGGAAACTAAGATGAGAGGTTAGCCCACGTAGTAATGGACTCTTGTGGTAGTGAATGAAACTAAGATCTAGCATTATCCCTTAGTGAGAAGGAAAAGAGCTGTAATTTGATGACCTCATCTATAACATTGTTCATCATCATTGTATTGCAATATTGGAGGAATCCTGCAATATGCTCATGAAGACTTTCATTTAGATATCCTCAAAATCGATTTGTCTAAGCCATCTAAATGAGTGGTGGTTTTAGTTCGAAGTTATTGACTTGAATGGTAGGCCTCTTTATGGCAGAACCTATAACAGTAGGTACTATATAGTCCCATAGTGCTCTAAGAACACCCTGTATCTGATTGTTATTATCATTGCCTGCCATCTCAACTTCTTGCACTTCTCTCCTTCTTCTGTTCTCTCTCTTCAACTGATGTAAAGTGCGCTTTATTTTAGAATCTATAGGTAGAATTTTGGCACTTCTACTCCTGCGCATAAAACACCTGCAAAGAGAACAAGAAACAAAACACATCATAAAGTGCGCTTAAATTACCAACAAAACCAAAAGGTTTAATATTTATAGTCCCTAGCAATGGTATCAAAAACTTGATCCACTCAATATATATATAAGAATATAGCAAATACTCTAGCAAGTATATTGGGTTGGTATCAAGTAATAAAGAGTAAGTAAGGTTGTCAATCCCTTGAGGACTAAAAAAATACTAAACCTATAATAGCTCTTATCAATATTTAGGCAATTGAATTGGATTTTAGATTAATTAATCTAATAATTAACTTTAAGCTATTACGGAGAAAATAATGAGAATATATAAAAAATGAAATAATCAATCGAGGGTGTCGGAAAATAGAATCCACCTTAGTTGTGCAAATCAAATTGTCATCCTGTTATATGGATTAATATATATGCGGTCATTCAAGTAAAATTATCATGTGTTAAAAATTAAGGACTTAAACCTCTAATTAATCGGTCAACTCTTGCATCTCCAATTAACAGTAGACTCTAAATTACAATCATACATCTCCTAATGTTATGATCAACTAATGGCTTAAATTAATTATCCATAATGTCTTGGCAAATAATTAACTAAAGTCATTGCATTAATCCCTGGATAATCTATAATTAATGTAATTAACGCCGCTTCCGCATTAACTAATTAGTTTAATCAAGAATTCCTAACAAACCTTATATCAACTCCTACATGCGTTTCTAACAATTATAACCAATGGAAAATTACAATTGAAATTATACGAATTGCAATCATGAATCATCCACACATCTATTAACCCTATAACATGACTATAATTATCACCTTAGCTACTTAGGGTTTCATCAATTTCTCACAATTAAAATCTAGCCAGCCATAGAATTTAAAATAACAGCACATATCACAATCAAACTTGCAAGGAAATTCATGGTTGAAAGTAAGAACAAATTACAGAATTGCATAAACAATAATAGGATAGAAATCACCAATTCTGTAACAATGATAAAGAAAACTCCAATTGCAAGAACTTTAAGAATGATCTCTACAGCAATGGCAAGGTCTTCTCAATGATCCATGAAACTATTTCCAGAATAACTGTCAGAATATCTCTCAAACTTCCTCTAAAACTCTCTAAGTTAAAAGGAATTGCAAAAGTCCCTCAAAATATTAACATAACGCATATTTATAGAGCAAACAAAAGATGGCTATTGATTGATTTAGGCTGGAAATCAAAGCTAGCTCAAGACCAGCTATTTTCATTGAAGGTCGGCCATAAAGGCCAGCAGTGTTGAATGGACACCGGCTCAAGGTCGATGGCTTTCACTCTTAATTTCCTTAGCCGATGCAGTTTGATTCAAGCTTCCTTCAATTGCATAAAACTTCTCTAAATTGCTCATATTTCTACTCTAAATCCTCCAAGATGTGAAATATCCAAATGAATATACTTAAATTCCATTTCTTAATAATTTCTATAAAATCAATAATAATTCAACATAATTTACACAATGGAATATGAGTAAAATATGCCTTTATCAAGAGTGAACAATCAGGTGAGCGCACTGATCATTGACAGTAGAAGTTGTACCAATGTAGCATTGACTGATCTGGTAACAAGGTTAAAATTGCTGTTTATTGCACACTTGAGGCCATACAAGTTACATTAGCTAAGTGAGAAGGGAGCACTATATGTCACTTAGCAAGTTCTACTGCTAATTACCATCGGACATTACTTCAACGAGATTCTATGTAACATGTTGCCTATGTATGCTTCACACGTGTTGCTTGGCTGACCATGGCTGTTTGATAGGAGGGTTATCCATGATGGGTACAAGAACATTTATATGTTTGAGAAGGATGGCCGAAAGATTACACTGAACCTAATGCCGCTAAGAGAAGTTAACAAACTATAGACTAACCTTTCTTGCAGATTAAAGAAGACTCTAGTGATCAATAGAGCCGAACTCTGAGAAGCCATCAATACTGATGAACCGACCCTAATGTTGGTTAGGTGACTGCTGGAGATGAGGGAACGGGGTGAATTACCTTAAGAAGTAAGAGCACTACTAGACAAATATGCCGATTTGTTCCTAGAAGAGTTACTTGAAGGGTTGCCCTCGTTGTGAGGCATAGAACATTATGTTAACTTAATACCCGAGGTCGCCTTGCCGAACAAGCCTACTTACCGAATGAGTCTTGAACAGGCTTTTGAACTCCAATGACAAGTCAATGAACTATTGGAGAAAGGTTACGTTAAGGAAAGTCTTAGCCCTTATGCCATGCTGGCACTTCTAGTACCGAAAAAGGATGGAACTTAGCAAATGTATGTTAATAGCCAAGTTGTGAACAAGATCGCAATCAAGTACAGGTATCTTATCCTGAGGTTGGAGGACATGCTGAATGAGTTGAGTGGAGCCAAGATTTTTAGTAAGATGGATCTTAAGTCTGGCTACCATCAAATTTGCATGAGGCTAGGAGACGAGTGGAAAACTATGTTCAAGACTCAACATAGATTATATGAATGGATGGTCATGTCGTTTGGCTTGTCGAATGCCTCAAGCACTTTCATAAGTTGATGAACTATGTGCTGAGATATTTGATAGGGAAGTGTGTCGTGGTATACTTTAATGACATCCTAGTCTACAGTACCAACATGCCGAGTCATTGTAAACACCTCTATACTGTATTAAATGTTCTTTGTATCCAGAGATTGCCACGTGTTGCAAAATGACACATGGTACGCTGGGGTTGGTCAGCACGATTGACGTAGTGCCACATCAACCACTTTTTCCTCCCCCTTCCTTCCTTTTCCCTTTGTTTTCCTCTCTTTCCCTTGGTTTTCCCTCATTTTCTCCTGATTTTCCTCCTCTTTCCTTTTCAAGAACAGCCTACTCCCTTTACTTTAGCTTCAATTTCTACATGAATTCTACACACAGGCTCATAGTTTCTTACATCATTCTCGCACTAGACATGGCCTACTATGAATCGGTATAGAAAACGCATCCAAGTTCGGTCAATTACTCATTCAAATTGAGCTTCAAAGATTGGGAAAAAATTGAAAATTCGGCTATTCCCATTAACTTCGATCCGAGCTTTCCTTTGTTGCTGGGTTGAGTTTTAAGTATAAATAGGGATGTCAATGAGTAGAAGAACCATTCCTGAGCTTCAAAATCAACTCCTAAGCTCTCCTTCTCTCTCACGATTCTCTTTCTCTCTCTAGCTCATTTTCTCTCTCTTCACATCTCTCTTCTCTAAGCCCACCACCACAAGCCAACACCACAACCGTGTCCCCCACTACATTAGCTCCCGAACACGACCTCTGTCGTACCTCTTAGTAACGCCACCCAAGCACCACCTCCGACAACTGCCAAACGACCACCCCAGGCCACGGCACTCGGCCTACCCCCCCTATCCAAGTCCAATCCCAAACATACAAATCTTCCCTCACCGTCGAAGAATTTGGTCCAAATCGTCTTGAACCGCCCCTATCTAACGTTGCTGAAGAAGAATTGCAGGCAACCCGACTTGATCCAACGACCCAACCCACGTTTCGATCCGCGACTTGCGACCAACTCAACCCGCGCCCTCTACCCTGGTTCGAACCTTTACTAGATTTCAATTTTTTTTTAAAATTTATTTATTTGTTCCATTTATTTATTCTATGTAAATGTAATCAAATAAAAAAAAAAAAAGAAAGGAAGTGATCTATTTGTTTACTTTAATAGAAATAGATATAATAAGTATAAAAATAAATAAATAAATAAATAAATAGGTCAGTAAACAAAAATCGTTTTCACACTTAAAAAAATTAAGCTTTTAAAAAATAAATAAAAATAAATAAACCTTTTTCCAAATTAGGACTATTTTAGAGTTTCCAAAAATAAAACACCAATTAGGACTCTTTAAAAGAATTTCTTTGTATAAATTGAATTGGGTAAAAACGTAAATGTGACCATTTTTCAAAAATTAAAATCAAAACACCCATTAAAGTTTTTTATAAACGAACTACGGAAGTCTGATTTTGAATAGTGGGTACATAGACACCTGTACGCAAGTATAGGGTGACTTAAAATATGGAAAGTTTTATTTTTTCCATTTTTAGATATTTATGTAAATTAATCATTTTAGTCGCATGTATCATAATTAGATGTTTTTTAGAAATTAAAAAGGGTACATTTGAAAAGCGAAGTTAAATTCGGAAAGTTAAAAGTGGTACCTGTTTAGGGTTTAATAAACTAACCCCCGAACTTAAATCTCTAGTTTTCAAAAAAGCCATTTTACAAATTGTTTTTTTTTTTAATCGATAAACCGGTAGCTAAGTTATAGCCAATCCACTCAATTGGTCATAACTTAACATTTTTTCCCAACTTCGGTCAGGTGGCGACTCTAATTCCTTTTTAAATTAAAAAAATGGTTTTCTTTAAACCCTAGTCGAGAGTTAGTATTAAATGAGTAAGGGTTTAATACTGGTCGGCTTAGAGAAGACCTAATTTTATAAAAAGAATTGGAAGGGTGAAAAACCAAACTCGACAGCTTCGCGACTCCACTGGGGACCATCAAGAGGGCTAACCACTTAAAAACATTTTGAAATTAAAATCGCTTTTCAAATTACCTGCATCGTTTAGTTATTTATTTATTTATTTCTTTATATATTGATTTGTTTATTTATTGATTGCTTTGTATACATATTTGTTTTAATTAACATATTTATTTTAGTAAGCATGAGATTTATTTTGCTGCATCATGAATGCATGATAGATGTGGTCAAACTCGAGTCGTCATAGGACCTTAAGACGAGGAGCTGTTGTGTAAAATCTCGGAAGTAGTGGGGCAACCATCGTTCGAGGCCGATTAGGCTACCCCACTTAAACTTCGATGTGACCAAAGAATCGTTTCTTCATAAACGTATGAGGTCACAGAGTTTAAGGATCGTTAGAACCCACCTGTCTTGTATTACACTTCATAGGGTCAACAAATAATTAACAAAACGGCAATGTTACATAGAAAAAAAAAAATGATGACGAAGATTCCAGAGTTTTTCCCTGTATCCCTCTTAGAATTGATGTACATAAGAGATCTTGTATATTTTTTCTTCTTGTAATTAGCCTTTCCCTTGTAATTTATGCTTTCTTTGTAATGTTTCAGAAATGGCTAACTCATCTAACGCCAAGGTTCTCACCAAAGAGATTCATGTCCACAAACCTACAAACCTAAAGCCAATACTCAACAAGTGGTTTCAAACCTTCAGTCCAAGAGAGCAACAGTTCATTACCAACAAAATTAGACCCATACTTTCACTAGCCAAAGTAAAGGTTAACATCATGTTAGTAAGAGCCTTAATCTATTTCTAGGAGCCCAAAGAAGTAGCTTTCCAATTTGGACCACATCTAATCAACCCAACCCTAGAGGAGTACACTCAATTACTCTAAGCTCCTCCTTTGGATGAAATATATGTCCCGGAACTCAGCTTTGGCCTAACATTTATCTTCTCAAGATTATTAGGGATCTGTAAGACTGAGATAAATGAGGCCCTAAACAACTGCAACAAACATACCATCGAGATATGGGATCTAGTCCATTGGTTCCAGAATGAGCTTAACTCCAACAATCAAGCATTGTTTTTTGGGAATTGGAGAGAAAACTAAATCAAGGCCTATGTGCTAGCTACGTTCACCACTATCTTGTTCCCAAGTGGGTCTCTTTTATACACTTTAGGGTAACAGAGTTAGTGGCTCAATTCTGGGAAGGTAAATCTTACATTCTTACCCTACTTGTTGAGCAGATAAGGAATCTTAATTTCCTTAAGGAAAGGGGTTGCGGAGATCTCAAGTCAAGCATGGCATTATTAATGGTTTGGTTCGTTAGTCACATCAAGTGCTTTGGGTTGGATTAATTAGAGGAGCATTTGCGAATAAGATTGACCTTATTGATTCTTTCGTCAATAAGATCAAATTACCAGAAGATATCCCTACCTTTCTTTGGATAAAGGTTTTACAAGACTTTCGAGTAGAAGACATACCGTGGACTGCCAGGTGGAGCAATTACACTAAGGTCATACTGATTTGCAAGAATTACCATGTTGTACCATTGATCGGGATGAGCTGGTGTGTAGGCTACTATCTAAGCAACATGGTAAGACAATTTGGAGGGATCCAAGACATAGTTCACAAACCTTCATTGGAACCATTCACTCTTAATCTCGAAGAGCCTCACTCCCTAGAAAAGGTATCCAAACTTCATAAGATCAAAGCTTGGTGGGACACCCAAACTATACGCCCAAACATCGATCTGAGTGAGTTCATAGGAGAAGTGGACAGACACCAGGTCACTAAAGAGTATTTATATAATCAACTCTATAAGGTAGGCGTAATACAATATCAAGCACCAGAAGTCCTTCAAACCTCCCCTGTACGCCCTAAGTCCGAAATGGTGACCTATATGGACCAAATGAAAGCGCGTATGGAGATCCTCCATGATGAGAAAGACAAATGGGCAAACCTATGCTAAGAATCTAGACAAAGGTCACATGCCCTGGAACACCAGCTGAAGATGGCTCAGAAGAAAATTCAAGAGTTTGAAGAAATGGCTAAGTATGACCAAAAGAAGAAGAAAATGTCATTTGGACCATAGAAAAGAAGGAAACTAGCATAGATGAATTTGTACCCTTTTCTTTCTTTCGTGTAATAAGACTTCGGGAATCCAAAAATAATGAATAACTTGCTGTTCTATTAATCATTTGTCAATCTTCTCCTTTTCATCCATGTGATTCACTTGCATTTCATTCATTTGCATTCTTTTTCAAAAATATCCCTATGCTAACTTATTGAGAAGTAGTTTTACCTAGGTTGCCAAGATAGCTCCCAAACGTCAAATCTTCTAGAGAAGCCTCATCAAAACTTGTTTTCAAACCAGAATGGCCAACTAAGGAAACAACAACAATAATGGCAACAGCAACCCCGAAGTTATTGACTTTACAAAGTTGAGATTCCAATCTTTAGAACGAACAATAGGAAAGATGGTAGATCAACTGAGCTTCCTTGCTGATAACATCTCTCTGCTTAGGTTTATAGCCCCATCAAATGAAGAGCACTTCGAAGCCCAATATAGATAGAATACTGAGGCCTCACCCATTGAAACAGAATAAGCTTACCTTAAAGGCAATCAGGTCTTTGGATCCTTTGAAATTAAAGGGTTATTTACAAAAGCTAACCCAACCTTTGAGTCGAATACTTACTCATTCACAATCAACCCGAAGCATGAAGTTGACCAGGACAGATTGAAGGAGCTCAAAGAGCGGTTAACTCGACAGATCACTGAAAAAATGAAAACGCTCGAGGGGTATGATGGATTCGAGCATACTGGAATAACAGACTTCTCTACCTACTATTATGGAAGCTTTCCAGAAAAATTCAAAGTACCTGACTTTGAAAAATACAATAGGACCGGATGCCCCAAGCTATACACCCAGTTATATGTACGTAAGATGGGCAAGTATGCACAGTATGATCAACTCATGGTCCAAACCTTTCAAGATAGCCTGACAGGCCCTGCGTTAACTTGGTATGCCCAGTTGATCTTAAATCAGGTAAATACATGGGAGAAGCTGGCTAAAGCATTCTATAAGCAATATAGATTTAATATCAAAGTGACACTAACAATGATGGATTTGGTTGCCTTAAGGAAAAGGTACAATGAGTCCTTCAAAGAATATACTCAAAGGTAGAGGTCCTTAGTTGCAAGGGTATTTACCCCTGTGATTGAAAGAGTTAACGGCAGTTTTCATTAACATTCTTGAGAGGCCCTACTTCGCTTACCTGATTGGACAAGCCTCTTCTAGCTTTATAGAAATAGTGGCAACAATGTGCCGAATTAAGAGTGCCATTTCTTCTGGCAAGCTGCAAGAAACAGTAGATAGATGACTACCCTCTGCTAAAGCCACCACCAGCAAGCCTAAAAAAGCTACTATTAGCATGGTTAACTTGAATGCAAGACCTAACTCCTAAGTTTCTTTTAGGATGAATCCCCCGCCAGCTCAACCACAGTACAGAAGCCAGTTATAAGCTAACAGGGCCCCAAGACAGTTCACTAGAATACCAGTTCCACTTAGTCAAGTACCCGAGAAGTTAAGAAAGAGATAATTTGCTACATTCTAAGGCTCCCAGTGAAAGGTACAGGCCGAAGTTCTTTGATCCCAATGCAAGATGTCAATATCATTTAGGGCAAGTAGGCCATTCAACTGATTCATACTAGAGGTTGAAAAACAAAATCCAAGATTTGATCGATGAAGGTACAGTACAACTGGATTTTGTAGAGGCTCCTACCCCAAACGTCAACAACAACCCACTACTAAGCCATGGACCTGTCATCAATATGATATCTGACCACCTAGAATCTGCTATCAACATGATCAGTTGAAACCAAGAACCAAAGGTTTATAGGTTCTATAAAAAGAGAGGTCCCACAAGCTAAAAGGTATACATTCTACGTACCTGTGGCCCCTGAAAATTATAAAGATACCCCCTTCAATTACCAGGTAATAAACCAGGGGCAATCAAGCTCACTTGTAGGGGGGGATCACTTACTCCAACAGAATCTACAATCCAAAGGAAGACTTAAAGAAGAAGGGCGTACAGGAAATGCCAAACACTGAACAAGCTAAACATGAAGAAGGATTAACTGCCTTCACCAAAATGATCAAGTCTAGTGAGTACAAAATAATGGACCAGTTTACTAAGACTCCGGCACAAATATCCCTCATGAGTCTATTGATGGTATCATACCCATACCGAGAGGCCTTATTCAAAACACTAAGGGATGTCAAGGTCCCTCGTGAAATCCTGGCTGAAAGGATTGGCTCTGTCACCAATTCTATCCTCACTATAGATCAAATTTCCTTCTCTATCAAGGAACTGGGTGAAGAAGGTACCCAACATATAAAGCCTCTGTTCATAATAGTAAGGATAAATAACATCATCGCGACAAAAGTCCTCATCGACAATGGGTCATTTCTAAATGTTTGTCCTTTAGCTACCTTGGATCTATTAAGCATCAATACAACCGCTATCAAACCTAGTTCAACAACGGTAAGAGCTTTTGATGGATCTAAGAGAGAGATAATAGGGGAGGTGGACTTATCAGTTGATATCGGCCCGCAAACGTTCAGCATCCCATTCCAGGTTTTAGACATTCCAAGGACCTTCAATCTGTTATTGGGAAGGCCTTGGATACATTCAATAGGCACCATACCGTCAACTCTTCACCAGAAAGTTAAGTTCATCTCCAATGGCCAGGTCATCACAATTCTGGGAGACTAAGATTACGAAATCTATAAAGAAGCAGCCATACCCTATATAAATACAAAAGAACAAGAGAACTTTGGACTCCAGATGTTTAATGAGGTATGCATGATCACCAATCAGTAGAAAGGAGAGAGGCCGAAATATAAAGAAGGCCAGGTTGGGTCTTATGGGTTAGGGTACATTCTAACCCCAACAGAAGAATTGCAAAGAATGTAAGCTAGGGGCAGAAAGGGTGACAGGTTGTATCACGCTCCAATGAACTTCCCACCATTGTCAGAAACTTTCATCAAGACTGAAACCTAAAACTCAAAGCCCGCTAAAGAAGGCACTTCCAACAAGAATGAAGGGGCTGGCCTAATCAACAAAGCCCATCACTTGAATAATTGGTTCTCCATTCCTGTGAATAACAATAAGTCTTCCTTAGGGTAAAGGATGAATCGTGATTCAGTATTTTATAGAATTTTGTAATAAATTGCCTTTGTTCTCCAAATGCTTGTACTCAATAGAGAGTTCCCCAAAATAAAATCAGCTTCTTTTCTCTTTATTCCTACCTTACTTACACTCTTCCTTTTACACACTTTCTTTTTCTTTCTAGATCCAACAACTCGAATAAAGGTTAGGGATATCTCGTGCAGATAGGCAATGATAATATTGATGTCACTTTCAACCCTACTGGGTTAGTCTTGGGGGTGATGTTGATGACCAAAATGACGTATAAGAAAGCTGGCAAAAACATAAAATGAGTAAAATTTCCATTGATGAGCCAATAGAGATAATTAATGTCGGTACCAATGAAAACCCTAAGGTATTGAAGGTTGGGGGAAATTTGGAAGAAAATCAAAAGATAGAGATGACCACATTGTTATCCTAATACTAAGACGTATTCGCATCGTCTTATGACGACATGCCCGGATTAGACCCATCGATCATAGTCCATCACTTACCCACGCAAGAGAATATCAAGCCTAAGAAACAAAAGTTGAGAAGGTTCTAACTAGATATCTTGTTAAAAATTAAGGAAGAAGTCAAAAAATTATTAGAAGTCGGCTTCATTGAGGTATCTGATTATCCTAAGTGATAGCCAAGATAGTACTAGTTATGAAGAAGAATGGGAAAGTTAGGGTATGCGTGAATTTTTGAGACCTCAATCAAGTAACCCCTAAAGATAATTTTCCTTTGCCCCATATCGATGTATTGGTCGATAACATAGCCGGAAACCATATTTTCTCTTTCATGGATGGATTTTCCAAGTATAACTAGATTCGAATGGCTGAAGAAGATAAAGCCAAAACCACGTTCATCATAACTTAAGGCACGTTTTGCTACAAAGTGATGCCTTTAGGACTTAAAAATGCTGAGGTAACTTACCAAAGGGCCATGGTAGCAATTTTTCATGACATGATGCACAAAGAAGTCGAGGCATATGTTGATGATATGATTGCCAAGTCAAAAGAAGGAGAAAATCATATGGAAAATCTAAGGAGATTGTTTGATAGGTTGAGAAAATTCCAACTGAAACTTAGCCTTGAGAAGTGTACTTTTGGGGAAACTTCAAGGAAGTTATTAGGTTTCATAATTAGCCAAAAGGGCATTGAAGCGGACCCTGATAAAGTTAAAGCAATAGTTGACCTGCCTCTACCATGCATACTTAAAGAAATCAGAGGTTTGTTGGGCCATTTAAACAATATAGCCCGGTTCATATCCCAACTCATAGATAAGTGTCGTCCTTTATTTAAGTTGTTAAAAAAAGAATGCTAAGATCAGCTGGGATGAAGAGTGTAAGCAGGCCTTTACAATAATCAAAGAATACCTCATGAACCCTCCAATTCTGGTAGCTTCGAAACTTGAGAAGCCTTTATCCCTATATTTGACAATATTACTAAAGTCCATGGGATGCATGCTCAACTAGAAAGATGAGGAAGGAAAGGAACGGGATGTATACTACTTGAGCAAAAAATTCACCGAAGGGGAGCAGAGATATTCAGAAATTGAAAGAACCTGTTATGCATTGGTTTGGGAAATGCATCGGCTCAGATAATATACACTCTATTACTAGGTGGAATTATTGACTCAATACGATCCCCTAAAGTACTTGGTAGACAAACTGACCCTAATTGGCAGAATCTCAAAGTGGTAAGTGCTACTATCAGAGTTTAACATTACATATATGAACCAAAATTTAGTTAAAAGGCAAGCTTTAGCAAATCAATTAGCAGAAAACCCCTCTAATAGTACTCCCTAAGAAGTACAAGTCAATTTCCTCGATGAGGATATCTTAGTGGTCAGAGGAAACTCTAATAAAGGAAAGGATGATGAGCCACCTAAATGGAAAATGTTCTTCGATGGTGCAGCCAACGTGTCTAGATGTGGAATTGGGGCAATATTAATATCCCCTGAAGGTAGTCAATATCCTGTGGCCATAAGGTTCATTTTCCCATACACTAATAATATTGCTAAATATGAAGCATGCATCATGGGACTCAAGATGGCCCTAGAGAAAGACATTCAAGAATTAGAAGTGTATGGGGACTCCTCACTCATTATTGGCCAAGCACGGGGAGAGTACAAAACTAAAGATCCCAAGTTCGTACCTTATCACCGGCATTTAAGGGCATTAATGGAAAGTTTTACAGAAGTCACCTTCAATCACGTACTAAGGACTCATAACCAATTTGCTGATGCTTTAGCTATGCTAGCATCTATGAGCCAGATATTTGGTGGAGTCGAGATTTAGCCCCTTACTATTGAAATTGAAGATAAGCTTGCCTTCTGCCTAATGATTGAGGGTATAAACGACCAAAAACTATGGTATCATGATATTAAGGTGTTCTTATAACAAGGTGCATACCCTGAAAAGGCCGAGAAAAGAGACAAAAAGATGATTAGGAGATTAACCACTCAATTCTTAGTAAGCAACTCCACCTTATACCAATGCTCATTTGACAGTACACTCTTAAGGTGTATGGCTGATGAAGAGGCTGAGAAGTTAATGAAAGAGGTATATGAAGGAGTATGTGGCCCTCACATGAGTGGGTACATGTTAGCAAAAAAAATCATGAGGTTAAGGTATTATTGGTCAACAATGGAAAGTGATTGCATCAAACATGTTAGGCACTGTTATTTATGCCAAGTTTATGCTAATAAGATAAACACCCTGCCTCAGGAATTGCATGCCCTCTCAGCACCATGGCCTTTCTCAATGTGGGGCATAGATATCATCGGCCCTATCACTCCAAGAGTGTCTAATGGGCATCACTTCATATTAGTCGCCATTGACTACTTTAGCAAATGAGTAGAGGCTTCGTCATACTCAAATGTTACTAAAGAGGTCATAGTTAAGTTCATCAAGAGGGACATCTTGGCTCGATATGGGACTCCTGAAACAATCATCACTGATAATGGCACCAATCTCAACAACAAGCTTATGACAAAATTATGCCAACAATTCCGAATCATTCACAGGAACTCTACTCCTTATCAACCCCAAATGAATGAAGCTGTTGAAGCAGCAAATGAAAACCTCAAAAGAATCATTGAAAAAATGGCTATTACATATAAGGACTAGCATGAGATGTTACCCTTCACACTCATGGCTTATCGGACTTCCATCAGAACGTCGATTGGGGCAACACCATACTCTTTAGTATACAGCACTAAAGCAATGTTACCAGTAAAGGTCGAAATCCCATCACTCAGGGTACTATTAGAAATTCATTTAGACGAAGCCGATTGGGTAAAGAAACGCATCGAATAGCTAAATTTGATTGATGAAAGGAGATTGACAACCTTGTGTCATAATTAATGCTATTAGCAAAGAATGGCTCAGGACTTCAACAAAAGGGTGCAACCTCGTAACCTCAAAGAAGGAGATTTGGTGTTAAGAAAAGCTTTCCCCAATACACAAGACTCTAGAGGAAAATTCGCCCCCAATTACAGGGGTCCTTATGTCATGAAGCGAGTATTATCAGGAGAAACTCTGATTTTATCCCAAATGAATGGTCTAGATTTGAGAGATCTTGTAAACACTGATGCCGTAAAATTGTACTATCTATAAGAAATCAATGGGAATTTTGCTCAAAATGCGAAAATGCCAATAATTTTGAATGTCATTGTGGTCCAATTTTCATTATCTACAAGCAAATTTAGTATCCTTAGCCATTGTCGTCGTTGGAATAATCACCCTCTCCATGGACAGGTTTAATTCCCTTAACCTCATTTAATCAAACCTATACACTACAAACACGAGAAGAGTTAAGGAATGAGATCTAGAACATTGGTAATTAACAAAATTCTTTAAATACTTTATTACAGATTGATCCCCTTTAATGGAGAGTTTTATTGTCTATCTTTTTAGAGGAATGTGAAACTTAAGTAAGCAATCACGGTAGATGGGAATGAGGCTTTTGGGTTCATAAAAGTTCCAAAGAAACAAAAATAGTGGGTGGTTTTCCTACATCGAGCTAATCTCCATCTAGGTTGATAACAAGGGACTAAAACAAGCGTCAGTAATTTTCCAATGGGGGCTTTTCAAAAAAGGTTTGATGGATTGGGTGCTATCGACGAAGACCGGGTAAGTATTTCCGTACAGTGTTAGTACACCAATTTTTTGTTGCATTTGGACCACTTTTACTCGCAACAATCTTTTTTAACCAACCCAGAGGCATTTACTTTCTACACTTAGTATTTAGCCAACCTATGAAGATACGATCTTAGCTCAGTTCATCCTTCCAAATTTCTTGCAAACAAGCCCCTCTCTTCACCAAGATCTGTAGGGCACTTTCTTTCACCAAGTTTCTCTTAACCAGCTCGTAAAGCAATTACCTTCATCATCTTCTTAACTAGCCTTTCAAGTTTGCTCATTCTTTTTAGGGTCTTAGCCAGCTTTAGGAGCCCTTTGCTTACCTTGGTTAGTCAACTTATCAAGACACGACTAAATTTGCTCATTCTTCTTAGGGTCTTAGCTAACTCTAGGAGCGCTTTGCCCACCTTGGTTAGTCGGCTCATCAGGGTATGACCAAGTTTGCTAATTCTTCTTAGGGTCTTAACTAGCTTTAGGAGCGCTTTGCCCACCGTAGTTAGTTAGCTCATTAGGACACGACCAAGTTTGCTCATTCTTCTTAAGGTTTTAGCCAACTCCAAGAGCACTTTGCCTACCATGGTTAGTCAGCTCATTAGGGTATAACCAAGTTTGCTCATTCTTTTTAGGGTCTTAGCCAGCTCTAGGAGTGCTTTACTCGCCTTGGTTAGTCAGCTCATTAGGGTACAACCGAGTTTGCTTATTCTTCTTAGGGTCTTAGCCAACTCTAAGAGCGCTTTGTCCACCTTAGTTAATTAGCCCATCAGGGCACGACCAAGTTTACTCATTCTTCTTAGGGTCTTAGTTAGCTCTAGGAGCGCTTTACCCACCTTAGTTAGTCAGCTTATCAAGGCATGACCAAGTTTGCTCATTCTTCTTAGTGTCTTAGCCAGCTCTAGGAATGCTTTGCCCACCTTGGTTAGTCAGCTCATCATGGCACGACCAAGTTTGCTCATTCTTCTTAAGGTCTTAGCCAGCTTTAAGAACGCTTTGCCCACTTTGGTTAGTCAACTCATTAGGGCGTGACCGAGTTTACTCATGCTTCTTAAGGTTTTAGCCAGCTCCAAGATCGCTTTGCCCACCTTGGTTAGTCAACCCATTTGGGCAGGACTAAGTTTGCTCATTTTTCTTAGGGTCTTAGCCAGCTCTAAGAGTGCTTTGCCCACCTTGGTTAGTCAGCTCATCAGGGTACGACTAAGTTTGCTCATTCTTCTTAGGGTCTTAGCCAACTCTATGAGCGCTTTGCCTACCTTGGTTAGTCAGCTCATCAGGGCACAACCAAGTTTACTCATTCTTCTTAGGGCTTTAGCTAACTCTAGGAGCGCTTTACCCACCTTGGTTAGTCAATTTATTAGGGCCCGACCAAGTTTACTCATTCTTCTTAGGGTTTTAGCCAACCTCAAGAGCATTTTGCCCACCTTGGTTAGTCAGCTCATTAGGGCATGACCAAGTTTGCTCATTCTTTTTAGAGTCTTAGCCAACTTTAAGAGTGCTTTGCCCACTTTGGTTAGTCAGCTCATCAGGGCATAACCAAGTTTGCTCATTCTTCTTAGGGTTTTAGTCAGCTCTAGGAGCACTTTGCCCACCTTGGTTAGTCAGCCCATCAGGGCACGACCAAGTTTGCTCATTTTTCTTAAGGTCCCAGCCAACTCTAGAAGCGCTTTGCCTACCTTGGTTAGTCAGCTCATTAGGGCACAACCAAGTTTGCTCGTTCTTCTTAGAGTCTTAGCTAGCTTTAGGAGTGCTTTGCCCATTTTGGTTAGTTAACTCATTAGGGTACGACTAAGTTTACTCATTCTTCTTAGGGTTTTAGCCAGCTCCAAGAGCGCTTTGCCCACGTTGGTTTGTCAGCCCATCAGGGCATTACCAAGTTTGCTCATTCTTCTTAGGGTCTTAGCCAGCTTTATGAGCGCTTTACCCACCTTGGTTAGTCAGCTCATCAGGGTATGACCAAGTTTGCTCATTCTTCTTAGGGTCTTAGCTAGCTTTAGGAGCACTTTGCCTACTTTGGTTAGTTAGCTCATCAAGGCACAACCAAGTTTGCTCATTCTTCTTAGGGTCTTAGCCAGCTCTAGGAGTGCTTTACCCACCTTGGTTAGTCAGCTCATTAGGGCCCGACCAAGTTTACTCATTCTTCTTAGGGTTTTAGCTAACTCCAAGAGCGCTTTGCCTACCTTAGTTAATCAGCTCATTAGGGCACGACCAAGTTTGCTCATTCTTTTTAGGGTCTTAGCCAACTTTAAGAGCGCTTTGCCCACCTTAGTTAGTCAGCTCATTAGGGCACAACTAAGTTTGCTCATTTTTCTTAGGGTCTTAGCCAACTTTAGGAGCGCTTTGCCCACCTTGGTTAGTTAACTCATCGGGGTACGACTAAGTTTGCTCATACTTTTTAGAGTCTTAGCCAGCTCTAGGAGCGCTTTGCCCACCTTGGTTAATCAGCTCATCAAGACACGACCAAGTTTGCTCATTCTTCTTAGGGTCTTAGCCAACTCTAGGAGCACTTTGCCCACCTTGGTTAGTCAGCTCATTAAGGCACGACTAAGTTTTCTTAACTCAATTTAGGGTCTTAGCCAACTCAAGGAGCGCTTAGCCCGTTTCACTTAACTTTGTCAGTTCATACGAGCATGACCAAACTTTAATTCTTCTTTTCATCTTTCAACCATCTCTTCGAGCGCCACCTTTCTCTTCTAAAAATCCCTAATGGATTAGACTTAGGATAGTAAGCTAGCTGTAGCGCTTCCTAGCATAAAATCCATTCTTAGGGCAAAAATAGTGTCTATTTTATCTTTATGGTAAAGTTTGAGCAAACTTTACCACAAAGACAAACTTTACCACAAAGACAAACTTTACCATAAAGAGGGACAGCTGTAGACATCTAATTTTTGCCCCCTTTTATTTTTCAAGTTAGGTTATAAGGTCCTAAATTAGAAAAAAAGTTCAAAAAAATAGAAAATTAAAGAAATCCCCAAAAAATGAAGAAATTTATAAAAATAGGAATTCTAGAAAAACATAAGAAAATAGGAAAAAGCACAAAAAATAAGAAATTTAGAAAATACAAAAAAAAAAAGAAAATGTGAAAAATCACAAAAATAAATAAATAAATAAATAAAAGATTTTAGAAAATAACATTTCATTAGATTAAATTTTTAATTTAGGTTTAGAAGTTGGGCCATTAAACCTGGACTTAGATTTAAATCTGGCTCAGGCTGATTGAGTCCATATGTACAATTTAATTGCACATATGGATAAGGCACAGGCCAACGGCTAGACGGTTAAATATATGGATATAGCAATAACATTAAGTATGAGGTCTTGGGTTCGAAACTTGGCAAAAGTAGGGAGGCCTTTTTCTTATTTTGGTTTTTAATCACATTAGGCATTGTTACGTGTTAGGGTCTGATTGCGCTACGTGTCCTGACACGTAGCATCATTGGATTTGATGACCCGCTAACGTAGCGCTATGTGGCATCTACGTGGCATACCACATCAGTTGCCACATGTCGCAAAATGATAGGTGGCACGCCGAGGTGGGTTGACACGGCTGATGTGGCACCACTTCAGCTACTTTTTCCTCCCCCTTTCTTCCTTTTCTCTTTGTTTTCCTTTCTTTCCTTTCTTTCCCTCGGTTTTCCCTTATTTTCTCCTGATTTTCCTCCTCTTTCCTTCTCAAGAACAACCCACTCCCTTCACTTTAGCTTCAATTTCTGCACGAATTCTATACACAAGCTCATAGTTTCTTACATCAATCTCGTACTAGACATAGCCTACTATGAATCGGTATAAAAAACGCATCCAAGTTTGGTCAATTATGCATTCAAATCGAGCTTTAAAGATTGGAAAAAAAAAAACTGAAAATTCGGCCATTCCCATTAACTTCAATCCAAGCTTTCCTTTGTTGTTGGGTTGAGATTTCAATATAAATAGGGACGTCAATGAGCAGAAGAACCATTCCCGAGCTTCAGAATCAACTCCCAAGCTCTCCTTCTCTCTCATGATTCTCTTTCTCTCTCTAGCTCATTCTCTCTCTCTTCACATCTCTCTTCTCTAAGCCCACCACTACAACCCAACACTATAATCGTATCCCCCACTCCATTAGCTCCCAAACATGACCTCCCTCGACCTCTACCGTACCCCTTAGTAACACCGCCCAAGCACCACCTTTGACCGCCACCTCCGACAATCGCCAAACGACGACTTCAGGCTATGGCACTTGGCCTACCCCCCTAAGTCCAATCCCAAACACACAAATCTTCCCTCACCCCCGAAGAATTCGGTCCAAATCGTCTTAAACCGCCCCTATCTGACGTTGTTAAAGAAGAATTACAGGTGACCCAACCTAATCCGACGACCCGACTTACGTTTCGATTCGCGACTCGTGATCGACTCGACCCGCGCCTTCTACCCTAGTCTGAACCTTTACTAGATTTCAATTTTTTTAATTAATTTATTTATTTGTTCCATTTATTTATTCCATGTAAATGTAATCAAATAAAAAAAAAAAAGAAACAAAAAAGAGAATGAAAAAGAAAAAAAAAAAGAAAGAGAAGAAAAAAACAAAAAGAGGAGAAAAAAAAAAGAAAGGAAGTGATCTATTTGTTTACTTTAATGGAAATAGATATAATAAGTATAAAAATAATAATAAATAAATAAATAAATAGGTCAGTAAACAAAAATAGTTTCACACTTAGAAAAATTAAGCTTTTAAAAAATAAATGAAAATAAATAAACATTTTTCCAAATTACGACTATTTTAGAGTTTCCAAAAATAAAACACCAATTAGAACTCTTTAAAAGAATTTTCTTAAATAAATTGAACCAGGTAAAAACGTAAATGCGACCCTTTTTCAAAAATTAAAATCAAACCACCTACTAAAGTTTTTTATAAACGAACTATGGAAGTTTGATTCTGAATAGCGGGTATGTAGACATCCGTATGCAAGTACAAGGCGACTTAAAATATGGAAAGTTTTACTTTTTCCATTTTTAGATATTTATGTGAATTAATCAATTTAGTCGCATGTATCATAATTAGATTTTTTTAGAAATTAAAAAAGGTATATTTGAAAAGTTAAGTTAAATTCGAAAAGTTAAAAATGGTACCCGTTTAGGGTTTAATAAACTAACCCCTGGACCTAAATCTCTGGTTTTCAAAAAAGCCATTTTACAAATTGTTTTTTTTTTTTTTAAATCGATAAACCGGTAGTTAAGTTATAGCCAATTTACCCAATTAGTTATAACTTAATCCTTTTTCTCGACTCCAGTCGGGTGGTAACTCTAGTCACTTTTTAAATTGAAAAAATGGTTATCTTTAAACCCTAGTCGAAAGCTAGTATTAAACGGGTAAGGATTTAATACTGGTTAACTTAAAGAAAACCTAATTTTATAAAAAGAACCAGGAAGGTGAAAAACCAGGCTTGACACTTATTTCGAGGTAGAAAACTATGCATGCTAACTTGTTCCTTGAAGGAGTTACTGATCAGGGAAGCCTACAGTGGAGGACTATCTAGACATTTTGGGAAGAAAATGACATATGAGTTGCTGAATGGTCGATTCTTTTGGCTTAAGATGAGGTGAAATGTGCACTGAATTGTTGCAAGCTGTACCGTGTGCCAAAAGGGCTAAGTGCTAAGCCGAAAAGGGGAAAGCAATACCTTTGTCTTCAGATTACCACGAACTGCTCGAGACAAAGATTCTGTGATGGTTATGGTGGATATATTCAACAAGATGGCACACTTTGTGCCTTGTACCAAAACTAATGATGCTTCAGCTATTGCTTCTCTTTTTTTTGCAGGAGATTGTACAGTTACACGGCGTGTTGAGAAGTGTAGTCTCCGATAGAGACCCGAAGTTCTTGAGCTATTTCTAAAGGACCTTGTGGCATCGGATGGAGACCAAACTACTATTTAGTATTTCCTGTCACCCCCAGACTAATGGCTAAATAGAGGTGATTAATCGTACTTTAGGATTACTACTCCAAGATACAGTAAGCAAGAACTTAGCTGATTGGGCTGTTTGCTTGCCAATGCTCGAATTCGCTTACAACCAAATAGTACATGACACCACCAAGCAAATCCCCTTTTGAGGTTATCTATGGTTTCAATCCCGAGTTACCCCTTGATTACACCCCTGTACTTATGCCAATATTAGAAGACCTGTACACAAGAGCTAGAGCACAATTCTTTCAGCACATCTATGATAAAGTCACTCGACACATCGATCAAGGTGCTAAAAGAATGCAAGAGAAGACTAAGGGTAGGATGACTAAACAATTCCAATAAGGAGACTTGGTGCGGCTACACTTTAGTAAGGAACGGTTTTTATGTAAGAGGAGGAACAAATTATCTACCAAAGCTAAAGGACTCATTAGAATCCTCCAAAAGATTAATGATAACGCTTACAAATTAGAGTTGCCCAAAGACTATGGGGTTTCTAATACCTTCAACATTGCCGACCTCAATCCATATCACCCTAACGAAGAGTTAATTGAAGACCATTGGGATTTGATCCCAAATCCAAATCAACCTAGAGGAAATGATAAGAATCAGGCTACTAGGCCTTTAACCCGTAGTCGAGCTCAAGGATTGGAAGGCCTAGTAAGATGAATTCTTCTACTCCAACTAACTCTTGCTGAAGGCAAGTATATCTTAACTAACCCGTTCTTCATGCTGAGTCGGATGACTGCCTATTTCTCATAAATAGTGTGCCGAGAAGCAAACAGCCTAGACAATAGTTGACCTTCATTCTCACTCATGCCTGGTTAATCACTTACCCAGCATCACCTTTGCTAAGATGACAAGAGAGAGAGACTCCGGACTAACTAAGCTACCCTAGCTTGGACAAGCAAATTAACTGTACTTTTTGTCCGCATCTTCCAACGGCATCACCAATATAGCATTACAATGTATACAGAATTATGTGTAGAATTCGCTAAACCAATGATTGTTTTTTCTTGAATATTCATTTTTATCCTTTGTATCTTATACATTATTTTCTTGGGAAATACCTTTTTCTATCTTTTCCCTTTTAGGAAAGTTACCCTAAATTATAGGTATAAATACCCCTATAATGGTAGCTGAACCAGATAGATCATCATTAATACACTTTGAGTATTTCCTTCCTTACATAAACACTACTTGTTTACTTTCAATATCACTCTTATCTTAATCTTTGAGTAAGGTTAGGCAGCGAGTAACCTCACCAGATCAATTTGTACATCATATCGAATTGTGCCGTGAGTTCTTGAAAGTTCCATTGGTGCATCATATCCTCTAAAGCTATTCATCGGTTTTTGCCTACTCTTTATTCGTATTTTCCCTTTCGCATGTTCCCCATCACTTTCTTTCGAGCTTTCTATAAACTTGGATCCATCCAGCAATCGGCTTTGTTTATTCTTGGTCACGGTTCGCATCACCAGCATTCGTACTATTTGTAGGTAGCATATTATTTTCTAAGTAGTCAATGTACAGATGCTTCCAGTCTCCCATGCTAAACACAAAATTACATTCGCCTTAGTCAGGTAACTTAAAACATTTGGGATAATGTGTTTGGATTTGAAGCGCATCCTTCACCATCAAAGGCCAATAATAACCTGTACATTGAATATGGCAATATAACGGAGGCCCCTTCTCTCCACACCAAATCTGGTGATATTTGTCTAATTTAAGATGAGCTTCCTTTGCTCTAATGTAATATGACAATACAACTTTTGGCCCTTAGTAATACAACATTCCCTTAATCTTGATAAAATTCTTCAATGTTGAAATAGAAGCCACACTAAGGTACGTTAGCTATCCCATAAGTGGGGTATGCCAATCATTCTATGCCTCTTCATCTTCCTCAAAGAAATTCAATGCTATATATGGGATGGATTTCTTAACTACTCGAATGTTTATACCATCACTTGTATCTTAAATCAGAATCTTGGGTGCTAGAGTAGCTAATGCATCAGCATATCAGTTTGAAGATCATGTTGTGTTATCATATTGTACAGTGTTGAATTTTTTAACAAAGGTATGCACTATAGGCCTATGAGGCACTACTATAGGTTCCTTAAGTCTAAATTCACTTATAGCCTGTTTAATGATCAAGCTTGAGTTACCCCGAATACATAGATTGTATGCTCCAACTTCTTGTGCCAACAATAAACCAAGTAACAATGCTTCATATTTAGCCTCGTTATTAATGCATCAAAAATCAAGTTTAAATGCCAATGGTACGCCATGACCCTCAGGTGATGTCAATACAATTTTAGCTCCCCAACCTTGATTTCCCATTGAGTTGTCAAATTGCAATATCCATTCTCCTTCTGCTTCAACCATAAAAGAATCCTCACAGAACTCAACCAGTATAGTATCTGTACTCAAGCCCTCTTGTGCATTTGGGACATGTGCTAAAAGATCAGGTAAAGCTTGTGACTTAATAGCCTTAGGGGATTGAACCAGAATATCAAATTCACTAAGGAGAAGTAACCATTTTGCTACTTGTCCTAATAAAGCTGGTTGAGACAATAAGTACTTAATCAGATCATATTAGGTTACTAGATAGATCTTGTGCACGAGAAAATAATGCCGTAGTTTTTGCATGGCAAATACTAGCGCGAGATACTGTTTCTCATAAGTCAGGTAATTGACCTTGCTCCCTTGAAGGGTTTAGCTTAGATAGTATATAAGTCATTCTTGATCATCTACTTCTTGCGCAAGCAAAGCTTTAGCAGATTTGTTAATAGAAGTAAGATATAAGACTAAAGGCTTTCCTTTGATAAGCATAGTCATAGTTTGCAAGGAAACCATGAATGTCTTAATCTTCTAAACTGCCTCCTCATGAATTTGATCCCATCTAAACGAGACTCCCTTTTTTAAAAGTTGATGCAACGGATATGAAATTTTTGCAAGTGAAGTTATAAACCTTCTGATGTACGAGACCTTTCCAATAAAGGTTTTTAGTTCCTTCAAGGTGGTAGGAGATGGCATCGATGTTATAGCTTGCACCTTTATAGGCTCAACATCAATTCCTTTTCAATGCATAATAAAACCAAGAAACTTCTCTAAAGACACATTGAAAACACACTTGAGAGGGTTTATGAGAAGTTTATATAGCTGGTATGTTCAAAGACCCTTTGTAAGTAAACCAGATGATCAGGTGCTCTTCTAGACTTGATGACTATGTCATCAACATAATCCTCCATACAATCATGCATCATGTCATGAAATAAAGTAGTCATTACCCTCTAATACGTGGCGCCTGTGTTCTTAAGTCCAAAAGGTATGATAGTATAATAAAAGTTTCCAACTGGTGTATGAAAAGCTGTACACTCTATGTCTCCTATCACCATCTTAATTTGATTATATCCACTAAAACCATCCATAAATGAGAACAACTCATGACCTGGGTTACATTTATCAAAGTATTAACATTAGGTAAAGGAAAATCATCCTTAGGACAAGCCTTATTTAGATCCTAGAAATGCATGCATACTCTTATTTGTTCGTTCTTCTTTCTTACATGAATAATATTAGCAAGCTAAGTAGGATGTTCAATTAGCCTTATGAAGCTAGCTCGTAGCAATTTCTTTACCTCTTGCTTGATTTGCACTTCAATCTTAGGATGGAAAACTCTTTGTCCTTGCTTTATAGGCATAACCCTAGGAGCGATATTTAGTTTATGCACTATAAGGCTAAGATCTAATCCAAGCATCTCTTTGTAAGTCCATGCAAATACGTCCCTATACTCTTTCATCAACTCGGTAATATGAACCTTTATTTCATGTAGGAGACTCTTATTGATGAAAATCGACCGTCGCGATTCTCTTGATTGTATTAGGTTTGATTCTTCTATTTCCTTAGCCTAAGGCTTCATTTGATCTTGTAATTATTGTAGGTTAGGCTGAACTTCTTGGACTAGTGCACACTTCTTTAGATCCCTCAAACCATCATAAGCAGTATACATGATATCCATCCTCTCTGATGAAGTTTTCAATTTTATTAGATTGCTTATTCTTCTTCCTCCCCCTACGACATCTATGCATCCTTCTCTTCTTTTGTTGGTCCTCTTGAGCTTCCTCCCATGTAAGCAAAGGAACACCAGACGACTTGGCTATGGCTGTTTCCCCACCCTTAGCAAGTTCATCGAAGAATCCCGATTCAGTAAAATAAGACTAGTGTTGTTCAAAAGAATTCTTCGTAGCTAGAATAAACACATCATTCCCATTGCAATGTCCTTTGATATAATGATGTAACATCGAAGGAACTAAATTTTGATTATACAGCTACTTTCTGCCTATAAGCAAGTGATATTGCACGGGTGCATCGATCACATGAAAAGTAGTAGTGCTATGGATAGGCCCAACCTTAAGATTAACATGAACATATTTGACAAAGTCAATAGGGGCATGATTGAAGCCATTTATCGATATGGGTTGTCTAATTAAGCATTGGATGTCAATCCCTGTAGCTTTGAATGTATTCATTGGCATTATATTCAAGGAAGAACCTATTGATAGTTAGCTTTCATCCACTTGTCTTACTCATCCATTTGGCTAACAATAGGCCTGACAATCCATATTCTCAGCACCTCATCAAGTAATCGAAATTCTTGGCACTACACCGAGTAACATAGATCAGTTGCTGAGTTGAATTTAAGTTCATGGCATGAACAGTTATCACAAGCATAGTTATATTACATAACTGCCTGCTCTCTCTACATTGCAGAGAAGGTATCTAATCAAGAAGCTTCCACGTGTCACAATAGTTATTCCAATAACTGCTCCTTCAGACATGATAATCTCCTATAAATATGGGAAAGAAACTTTGTAAGAGACATCTGATAGCTCTTAACCTTTTTACTTTACCATTCTCATTCTTACTTATTGACTTAGGCATCAAAGTAGCCGCATCGAATTGGCCTCACCGAATTGGCCTCAAAGCCAAACATTTTTCTTATCTTTGCAGGATATTTCCAACCCCTAAAATTCACCAACAACATTTGATGCCATCTGTCTTTTCCTAAACACACCCACTTAACTAAAACTAAGATAACCAAGAGTATAGGTGCTGACACTTCCTCTCAACACCAAGAAAGGGGGAGTCATCATACTAATGAGCAACAACTGGCTAGACTTGAGAGTAATTATGCCTTGATTTGGCTAAGGAAAACTTAGAGTTAAACAAAAAACATGAATAGATCCTTAACCTCCCTCATAATAGTATTCATCCAAATCAAAACAAAGAACATGGCGATCATGTTGCCGATAATATTGATGATTCACTTTATTCACTAGATTTACCAAAAAAGCAAGCCGAGGTCACAATGGGACCCTTAGCTCCTGCTTTTAAAAAGAAAGATAAAAGCAAGCAATCACAATAGGTGCACTATGCGGGTCCCTTACATATTATTACCCTTGCTACATTAAACAAGCAATTCTAAATCAAGAAGAGTCCCTTTGTTGTAAAGATTTTGGAGGAAGTGATACCTCAGCATATTAAGCTGCCACAGTTTGAAACTTATGACTGAACAAAGGGCCTCGAAGACCACTTGGAATACTACTATACGTTAGCCAAGTTACATGGATTGAGTGATGTAGTGGCCTGTCAAGCTTTTCCCTCAACTTTAAGGAATGTAGCCAATACATGGTTCAAACACTTAAAACCAAACACCATTTCTTGTTTCGATGAATTAGAGAAGTATTTCTTTAACACTTCCTTGCAAGCAAACTTCTTATTAAGGATTCCTCAATCCTTAACACAATCAAACAAAAATCAAATGAGTTAATTAGAGACTACTTGGCCAAGTTTATGGCCGAGATGGTTTAAATCCTAGAATTGGATAAGTGGGCCCTTAATGCCATAATCGATGGAGTTAAGCCCCATGGAGACTTTTCTAAGTGTCTCGCAAAGAACAAGCCGAAAACTTTTACTAAGTTCAAGGTTAAAGCCATCTCATACATCTCTTAGGACAATAAGATGAAGGCCCGATGAGAGGCCCATTAGAATAGAGGAGATAGAAAAAACGACCAGAGAAAAAGTGCGAAGGATAGACTTGGCTCAAATGATGATCAAAGTTCGAATGTTGAGAGAAAAAGGCTAGGGATTTCGACATTTTCATCCCATATACCCATCAATTGTCTAATTTTAGACATATTGATGGAGGTACATGGGTAGAGAGGCATTCTACAATGGCCGGAAAGAACGAGAAGAAATCCCTCAAGGAGAAATTCCAACAAGTATTGTGACTTTCACCATGACAAGAGTTACAATACAGATAAGTGCATACAGCTTAAGAATGCGATTGAAGATGTGATTCAACATAGGCATTTGCGAAAATTCCTAACATATGATGCCAAAAATATCTAGAGACCATCCCAGAGGAGACATGAGGAACAAGAGAATCCTAGCAAAGCACCTAACAAAGTGATCAACACCATTGTCAGCAGACTTACTATAGGTAAGTCAAGCTCTTCGAGCTTGACGAATGCCAAAAATTGCGTCTACAACATCTAAGGCAAGAAGTTCAGGATCTACAACACAATTTCTTTCATAGAGGATAACTTTGAGGGCATCTAACAATCACATGATGACGCACTCGTTATCAATGCAAGAGTTACCAACTTCGAAGTCAAGAAGATTCTTGTTGACACAGGAAGTTTGGTTGATATCATTTTTTAGTATGCGTTTAACCAGAAGAGACCCAAGATCAAAGCATAGCTAAGATCTTAAAAGTATGATCTATATGCATTCAACAACTAACCAGTCCAAGTAGTTGGAGTAATTTCTTTACTGATATAAATTGGTGATGACAAGCATGTCATAGAGGATAAAGTAAACTCCCTCATCATCAAATGTTGGTCACCATATAGCATGATAATGAGATGGCCGTATCAGTATCTATTTAGCATAGTCCCTTTAACAATACATCTTGAAGCCAAGTTCCCTACTCCTACAAGAGTCGACTTGTGCAAAGGGGATCAGCAATTAGCAAGGTCCTTATATATGAGGGCCTTAAGATGAGAAGAGGTATTTTAGGTGGAAACATGTCCAGAAGGCAAGTCGGCCAGCATAGAGAATGCCGAAAGTGATATTGAGGAAATTTCTTTGGGAGATGACCTTGGGAAAACAATGAGGATAAGGTAACCCTTGTTAGTTGATATTCGACAAAGTTTGATTAACTTCTTGTAAGCCAATGCTGACATGTTTGCACGGTCCCCTTCGAACATATTTGCATGTTCGCCAGGTATCCTGAGAGAAGCTATGGTACATAAGCTCTAGATTGATCTGAGTGTAAAGGTGGTCCAATAAAAGAAAAGACATTTTGCACTAGAGAGACAAGCAGTAATAGAGGAAGAAGTCCAAAAGTTATTGAAGGTAGGATTTATTCAGGAGAAGCCTTATCCAACTTGGCTAGCTAATTGTATACTAGTCAAGAAGTTTAATGGTAAGTGGCAAATGTGCATAGATGTTACCGATCTCAACAACGCCTATCCCAAGGATTGTTTCCTACTACTAAAAATTGATTAGATAGTAGATGTAACTGCTGGACATGTATTACTTTCTTTTATGGATGCTTTCCCTAGTTACAACCAAATCAAGATGGACGAGGAGGATGAAGTCCATACATCTTTTGTTACCAATTTCAAAACGTATTATTACACGATGATGTGCTTTAGGCTGAAAAACACCAGTGTAACCTACCAAAGACTTATTAGCAAGATGTTCAAACCCCAGATTCATAAAAATGTCAAAGTATATGTCAATGACATGATTATGAAGAGTATGAATGAGGATCAGCATTTGTCTAACCTTGAGGAGATATAGCATGAAACTCAACCTACAGAAATGCATCTTTGGCGTAACATCAGGAAAACTTTTAGGATATATGGTTACTCGACGTGGCATTGAGGCCAGCCGGAGAAAGATCGAGGTGATAAGGAACATGAAATCCCCTCGCACAATTAAGGAAGTATAAGGACTTACAGGACAAATAGCTACCCTCAACAAATTTGTGTCGAGAAGTGCGAATAAGTACGCAAGATTTTTTAAAATCTTAAAGAATAAAAAAGAATTCAAATGGTCTGATGATTGCGAGAGAGCTTTCAACAATCTCAAAGAATTCCCTGTAGCACCACTAATACTCTAGACACCCATTTCGGGAGAGAATTTATATTTATATCTATCGGTCAATTGTCGAGCTCTTTCTTTTGTATTGGTCCGAATTGATGGCAAAGAGCATTGACTCGTTTATTACGTGAGTCATGTTTTGCAAGGGTTAGAGCTTTGATACACAAAGATTGAAAAATTTGGTTTAGCAGTGGTTCTCTCGATAAGGAAGTTGAAACCGTATTTCGAGGCTCACCAAATCATTGTTCTCACTAATCAACCATTGCGGCAAGCATTGCAATGGCTTGACTCCTCTAGGAGGACAATGAAATATGCCTTAAAGCTAAGTGCCTATGGTGTATAATACAAACCTAGAACAACACTGAAGGCTTAAGTGCCGGCAGATTTTGTAGCTGAATTCACTAGTGAGGAAGATAGTATGGAGTTTGCTAAGAAACCTATCTGGTTTCTTTATGTGGATGGTTCTTCGATGAAAGGAGGAAGTGGTACATGCCTTATTTTTCAAGGCCCCTACAATGTCAAAGTTCATTATGCTTTAAAATTCGGATTCCCGGCTAGCAACGATGAAGCAAAGTATGAAGCTTTGATTGTCAGACTGAAACTGGCAAAAGAAATTGGTGCCGAAAAACTTAAAGTGTTCTCTGATTCATAATTGGCAGTGAATCAGGTCACAGGAAGTTGCGCGATAAGGGAAGAAGAGATGAGCAAGTACCTATTGGTGGTATGAACACTCATAGAAGAATTTCAATCTTTCTCCATCCACAAAATTTCGAGAAGCAAGAATATTGTAGCCGACAAGTTGTCAAAATTAGCTAATACGGCATTCCTTGAATTGAGCGACAAACTTTTTGTTGAATTTCTTTCGTAGAAAAGTTTATCCACTCTTTTTCAAAGCTATGAGTTAGCTCCTTGACCAAAAGAAGAATCTTGGATAGATCCCCTAGTGGATTATTTAAGAGACGGTATTCTCCTTGATGATAAGAAAGGAGTACGAAGATTGGCTTACTAGGCCGTAAACTACGCTTTGATTGATGGTTAGCTGTGTAAATGTAGCATATCACAATCATATCTTCGATGCCTTCCTCCGAGAGATGCCTAGAGGGTATTATCTGAATTACATGATAGTGTATGCAGTAACCATATAAAAGCGCAAATATTGTATGTTCAAGTACTGTGACTCAACTATTACTGGTCGACTATGAGAGAAGATGCAAAGGAAGTTGTCTGGCACTGTCCTCGGTGCTAAAAGCTTGAGTCGCCGAGTCATGCCATTGCAACTGAGTTATGTAGCTTAACCAGCCTTTGACCCTTGGCCCAGTAGGGGCTAGATATTCTTGAACCTTTTCCAAAGCCTACTACCCACCGACAATTCATCATTGTTACTATAGATTACTTTACCAAATGGGTAAAGGCCGAAGTAGTGGCGAAGATCATTGAGTAGAAAGTGGAAGCATTCATTTGCAGTTCCATCATATCAAAATTCGAAGTTCCTTACATGATAATCATTGATAATGGCCTATAGTTTGACAACAATAAGTTCCAGGCATTTTGCAAGAAGTAGAGCATTCGCCTCAACTATACGTCTGTAACACACCCCCAAATGAATGGATAAGTTAAAGTCGTAAACAAGATCATTTTGCACGGCCTAAGAAGGAAAGTAGATCAAGTTACAGAGAAATAGGCCGATGAATTGCCGAATGTTTTATGGGGGTACTGAACCACCCACAGAATTGCGACTAGGGAGACGCCCTTTAGGTTAGCATATAGCATGAAAGCCATGTTGTCGGTTGAGTTAGATTTGCCAAATCTATAAATGTAGAACTTCGACGTTATGGTTAATTAAGTTGGATTAATGATGAATTTAGACACCATTAATGAAATCAGAGATATTGCAAGACCTAGGGTTGTGGCATACCAACATAGAGTGATAAGGTATTACAATAAGAAAGTAAGTACAAGGTTTTTCAACTCAGAGATTTGGTTTGCTGAAAGATGGAAGCAACTAGTATGTAAGTAAGTTAAGGGAAGCTCGGTTTAAATTGGGAAGATTCTATCAAGATCTAGGAAGTCATTAGCGAGGGGGCCTATCGACTAGAAAGGTTAGATGAATCTATCATCCTTTGAGTATAGAACATCGAGAATTTGAAATTATATTTCAATTGATTGCTCAAATGATGTTCATCTCCACTTATCTATAAGGTGACAGCCTACTTGCTTGTAAGACAACAATACTTTTTTATGAGAATTATGTTTAAAGTCTCATTATGTTTCTTATTCTTTTTATGATAGCCGAGTTAATGAGTTCTAGAATGTATGGCAAATGAACTGACCTAAGTTCTAGCCTATTGTGGTTAATGAACTGCATAAATTAATCTTACAACCAAGTATTGTGGTGAGTCCATGCCTCAAACAACTAACGGATAAGTGCGGTTCATGAAATAAAACGTACATGAAGTAGTTAATATGAAAGATACTTTTCATTCAATAAAGTATTGATTACAAACACTCGGCCTAGTAGAGAAAGCAATGAACAAAGAATACAAAGAAAATCCCAATACCTATCCTTAGAGTCAGCAGAAGTAATTTTTGGATCAAAGGCTGAGGTTTTCTTCGAGTAAGCTTCTTTCTTAGCACTTGGGACCTCAGAGCCAGCAAATTTCTCTTTCCACTCATAAGGGATTAATTTTAATAGACGTTCTTTGTCTTCCCCTGGATCTTTGGCATGAGCTTCATTATCACCCTTATTAACAATTTTGGTACCTACTTCATCGTCATCGTCCTTATTGGCACTATTGACTTTGTTGTCAACGTCGATGAAGTCAAGGCAGGAGAAATCGTAATTAGGGTGAAGCTTTAGGATCTCTTCTCTTGCCACTTAGACTCCCTCCAACAACTTCTTTCATAGAAGTCTCTCATATTACCGACTAGGAGTGACTATATCGAGAGCCTCTTCTACTGATGGTCTTCTCCTTATAGTCTCATCCAATTCGACAACATGGCTTTGCAAATTCATGTTGTTGGTCTCTAACTCTTTGATTTATATTATGAGCCTATCTTCCTCATAACTCATCGTGCAAATAGTTTAGCCCTACCTCCAGCACTCTTCCTTCTTTTTTTGCAGCTCCTCATTTAGGCCTTCAAACTCTTTGTACTGTTCTTTCATTTTGGCCTTCAAGCACAAGACTTCATTGGTAGTAAAGGTATGTGCTAACTTTTCGGCAGTAAAGTCTTCTTGAAGTTTTCTTGCCTCCATTTCAGCCCTTATCCTCGCATTCTTAGCAGCAGCAGTCTAGGCTTTGGATGCATTATATGCATCCTTAATTTTCTGCAACAATTTCATTTAATACAATGAGTACCGTAAATGACTCGACAGAATACATGAAGACTACTATTGATCTTACCTTTTTGGTTTGCTTATTGGCCTCATCTAAAGTCGTCAGAATGTGGATGCTTATTTGAAAAAGAAAAGCAATATCAGCAACTAAGTAAATTCAACAGTTAAAAAGATGGATACGGACACTCACATCATATAACTTGGTTGCGATATTGGCCTTATTACAACCACCGACCCTATTGACATCCTTCTTGGCAATTTCTTTGTCTTTTAGAAGAATAATTCCTTCCATTAAGGCCAATGATTTTGTCCTTTCGCCTAGGGTCGAGTCAATATCCAAAACATTTTAGCTCCAACATAGGACGAAGTACTTGCCAACCTCCTTATTGGGGACGAATTCGACACTACTGATGTCAAGAGCTTTGGACCGCATTGCCTCCTTCGTCCTCTTATCCAAACCTTTGGACCTTTTGGCAGGTGATTAGCTAGTGAGTTCCTTCTCCAGTCTCTTATCAGCACTCGGTACTACCTCTAACACAAATGATGACCTATTGGTAGTAGTAGCTTCTTCAGCCTCACTGTAAGGCAGGGTTTTTCAGTTGCCCTTCCTTGGCTCGGCGGCAGTTTGAATACTTTTGGCTAGATGCTCCCTAGAATGAGCGACCTCGGCTGGCAGAGTCTTCTCACCCTCCTGCCACTTCTCGGCCGAGCGGGTGGTTTTCTTCTATGTTGCCGCTTGCTTGGATGTGTCCTCTTTTACCATTTTCTTTATGACAGTAAGCCGAGTGGTAGTAGCTGCTGTGGCTACCCTCTTATCAACTTTTGAATTTTTAACCTTGGCTTGGGACAGTAGCTTGACAAGATTTACCTCGCCAGTACCCATATCTGTAACGTCAGCAAACAAGTTAATATTAGTACAAGGGAAAACAATGAACTTACATTCTCCATGCCAAGCAAGGCTCAAAGGCAACAATTTTCTCTTCAAGTCACGAGAATAGCTTCCCCCTTATAGCTATACTCGATACGGTAGTAACTCACTAGCATACCTTCTTTTTTAGAAACAATTGAGTCCTCGCTTTTATAACACCGTATAATTCTCTCGACGTCCCAGAAGAATATTTTGTTCTTCCTCCTTTCCTGAATTTTCTTCATCGTTATTGTATCATTTAGCATCAGATTTATATCTTTAGTGTAGATTGGCTCAATCCATTGAGTCCAAAAGTCCAACTCCTCATCAGACATTATCGACATGAATTTATCATATTATTTATGGATCTTAGACTCTAACCCATCCATGAACTTATGCCCATGCTAAGTAGTGGCAAAGTATCACCAGTCAGGTTGCCTTCTAATCATGAAAAAAAATCGAAATAATTGAGGTGTAGCCTTAACTTTGACTTCTTCACAAACTATCTCAAAAGCCGCTAAAAGTCGGTATGTATTGGGTGAGAACATACTCAACGCGACTTTAAAATAGTTAGCGAAGCCCTTCACAAAAGCCAACAAAGGGAAGCACAACCTAAAATCTAAATATTTTAGGTATATATGGAATTCCTACTCCCTTGGGAAACATACCCTCTCCTCCTCTCTCGGCCTCATTAGATTCCATGTTCCAGGAACATCTTACCAGTATAAGTTATATTTCGTGACAAGAACTCTATCAGTAGAATTAGCAGTTCCATCTGGAGAGTCGCAGAAGTAAGCTATGTTATTAAACATATATCTCGTCGAAGATCTTCCTTCTTGGTCCTTGGGATAATTATCCACAAAAAGAGCGTTTATTTGGGTGAGTTTAGAAGAACATGCCACCTCGCTCCTTATTTGGGGGAGAGAAGTGGCTTTAGTTTCCATTGCTTCGGAATTAGAGAGGACAAGTCGACGGACTGCATTGCGAATGATACATAAATGGTTATGAGAAATGGTATCACAAAAGTAGTAGAATGTGAGAGTGAAAACAAGAAAGCAAGAAAATTTGTTTCTGATTTTGAACAGTCCTTTAAATATGGACAACTTATCCTCATAACTGCAAATTTGTTTTTGATGGTAATGATGCGCTGATTTGATTGTAGCACTGATTGTTGATGCATGTTTCAAGACAAAAATCCAACAGTTGACAACTCCCCAACAGTTATTAGGCCTGTAGTGTAATGATGATTGAGGTGACAAGTGTCATACTTCTTACTTTTTGGTTTCTTAAATGGGCGGGAATTTAAAAGTTGCAACTTTTTTATTAGGATGTGAACTGTCTTACTTCCTATCTCGCTAGGCATCTAAAGAACTACTCCCCACTCGGCCTCTAGAGCATTATGTATTACTCCCTTTGTCAAATTCATGAACACAGGAGTTAGGGGGCAAATGTTGATAGTCAGTTTTCGTCCACCCGTCCTACTCATCCATTTGACTGATGATAGGCTGAGCAATCCATATTCTCAGCACCTCATCGAGTAATCAACATTCTCGATACTATACCAAGTAACATAGATTCGTTGCTGATTTGATTCATGGCGCAAACAATTATCACAAGCATGATTATATTACATAATTACCTACTTTCCCTATATTTTAAGGAGGGTGTCTAATCCAAAAGCTTCCACGTCTCAACAGTTATTTCGATAACTGCTGCTTCAAATATGACAATCTCTTATAAATATGGGAAAGAAACTCTGTAAGAGACATCTAATAGCTCTTAACCTCTTTACTTTACTATTCTCATTTCTGCTTACTAACTTAGGTATCGGAGTGGCTGTATCAGATTAGCCCCGATACCAAGCATTTTTCTTATCTTTGCAGGATGTTTCCAACCTCCAAAATTCACCAACAACAAAACTATTGTCAATGAACGTTCTTCTAACTAGATAGCTATTAAGAACACCTTCCACATATAATGGAAAATTATGGTTAGAGCTTTTCACACACATATCTGCTTTAGTGAATAGGATGGTGCTTTTGTATGCCCTAGCCATTCTCTTTACGAGTTGCGCTACGTCACACTTCGTATATTGACCTTTAGAGATCTATGTAAGTGCAACCGTTGCTGTAAGCTTGGTGTTTTCATCAAATCCCAACAAGTTGGAAAAGTTTCTAAAGTTTGCAGTCTTTAATAATGTTGTGACAAGAGGTAGACACTCATCGTCATGAGTTTCCATTGACTTTTCCTTACTCCTGGAGGGTTGTGCATCAACCACTTCAGTCATGGAAGGGTTGTGGCTGATGGCATTAGCAATATCTCTCTAGTCATTATGAGTTGAAAGTGGATTATTCCTCATGTCATTGTTGTCTATAATTAACTCTTTACGTACAACCCGTTCATGGAATATTCTCTTTAGAGTGAAACAATCCTTAGTTAGATGACTGATAGTCCAATGAAATCTACAGTACTTAAGATTGCTCTTCTCTTCATTTGTAGGGAGATGTTTAACCCTTGAGAGCTTGAGATTTCCATTGTGCGACCACTGATCCAGCATCTAATGGACCTTAGCCATCGAATAAGGATATGTTAGCATAGGCCTAGAATTGTAAGACTTATCATTTCTAGATTTCTTTGGTTCGTTTTGTGATTCACCTTAAGCAGCATTCATAAATAAGGTACGCTTATTAAACCTTCTAGCTTCATTTCTTTATTGAGTCACCGAATTGTTGGTCCTTTGCACATTCTCAATTAATGCAGCAAAAGAAGCTAACAACAAGTTCTCGAGATAGATTGCGTATTTAAGGAACATCCTTTGAATACAAATCTTAACTAGTTTGCTCTCATCACAAACATCTCGTATATCCAAAGAGCATTCTCTAAACTGCTCAATATAATTCATTATATCCTTCTTAGACCTCTGAGGAATTCATCCCATGTCAATGAGAGTTACCCTTTCTTTAGTGAAGAAGAGTTTTTTGTAGAAACATCCGATACATTCTACCCTATGGTTTAATTGATCCCGGAGATAGATTGACATGCCAAGTATAAGCTTTTTCTGTAAGGTATTTTGAGAATTCCTTTAGCTTTAGATCATCATCCAAGCCATAGACCTCTAGGGTCTCAATAAATTCCAATAAGTGTTTCTTAGCACACCCCTTCTTCCCGTTAAACAACATAAATTTAAGACTTACATAGTTTTTTAGATAGGGCTTGATAGCAATGCGTAAATGGTATGGAAGCTTCAATTCTAACATGATTGACATAGATCTTGCCTGTATTTCTCTCATGTACACATCCAAATCCTCTTTAGTCACAAACGAAGCCCTTTGAGTAGATGCTTCTATCCTTATTGGCATCACAAGAGCAGCATTAGTGAAGTTCATAGGAACAGAATTCGCTAGAGTCGAATTCATAGGGTTAGGGTACATATACTCAACAATAGTAACACGTGGAGTGACATGTGAAGATGACGAGACCCCTATCTAAATCCCTTTATTTATCAGTTCAAGTAGGGTATGCTATACAGGTATAGGTTTTACTACAAAAGATTGTTCCTCAACTCTAGGAGCATCCTGCTCACTAGTAATTGAGGGCTGAGAAGTTGGTGTAACATATTGTTGCATCACATTAGAGAGACCCGTAGTAGTTGTCCCTTGTTACATAACAGTGAAAGAAGCTAAAACGGGTACACACTAGGTAACCATTGCTCCTAAACTCATTAAGACTCTAATTGGTTTGTTGCAACTCTTGTGCTAATTGCGTATTGTTAGAAACAACTTCTTGAGTACTATCTCCTTGATTTGTACCTCCCATTAAAGTTAGATTTTGATTATTGACAACATAAGTACCATCCTATTTTTTATAGTTGCCTTCCGTAGGATCAACAGGCCTTCTTCGTAGAGATACTATGATGTGAATATCAAATCTTTCCTCCCTAGTGGAGTTGCTAAGAAATGTCTGGGGTTCGATATTGAAAGAAGTCATGTGCGTGCTGCGTGATAGGTTGCATTACACGTGACTAAGGAAACGATTTGACTTACACATATGGGATGATCAAGTAAGGTAAGATAAGAAAGAGAAGTAGGCAATCTTGGTAGGCTCTAAAATACTAAGTGATATGTGGAGGAGCACAATAGCATTAAACTCTATAATTAGTGAAGAATGAAGTAGTGTTTTTATGGTGTTCGAGTATTAGATCTTTAAGATAAGGTTTTAACAGAATAACGACGTTAGTTGGAATTTGTCCCCTCCCCAAATGAGAAAGTGAAAAGGGTATTTATAAAGGATGGTGGATGGATTTGATCAGTTAGATCATGACGTTAATCAATTGCTATGATTGAAGCCTTTTATATATGGGCATCAAATGGGCTTATCCCATGGGTTTAGGCCTAAATAAAGAACTTTATATTTTATTAGTGTGAGCCAAACAAAAAAAAGTTAGATTAGACGAATCGGTTTAACGAGCTTTACTTTAAGCTCACCATGCCAAATCTCCCTTAATCATCTCCAATTTTTATGGGCTTGACTTTCCAAGATCTATCATCTTAGCCCAAAGAGTTAAATCCATGTCGTTATTCAGCTTAAAGCCCATGAGTCAGATTTAGCCTTCTACATATGATTTATTATTTTTTCCTAAAAAAAAACACCTAAAGATCTAACTACGTGAATCTATTTGAAAAAAAAAAAAACTTAACTAACTAAATCTTTTGAAAAGACTTTAATTAAGATTTTGATTTTTTTTTAAAAAAAAAACACTATGTGCTAAAATATTATTTTTCCAAAACCCTAAATGTAAGATTTATACAAATTTACGAAGATATGAGATTTAGATACACATCTTCTCTAAAGATATTAATATCGGAAAAGATATGTATCTGTACCTAAAGATGCAATTTTCATGAAAAAGATGCAATCTAGCTAAAAATGAAATTTACCTAAATAATGCAATTTATCTAAAAATGTGATTTTTTAAATAAAAGTGTGACATTATTGTAATTTATGTAAGATCTATTTTTCTTAAAAAAAAAAAAAACTAAACAAAAAACCTACACTAAGAAAAACCAAGTTAGTAAATAATACTATCAACTAAACAAATAAATAAAATAAACTAGCTAAATTACTCGAATGGTTTGGATTCGGGGAGAAAACTTGCATGGGTCACATTATTGTTCTAAATTGCGTGGAACTACTGTTCATCGAGGTGCTGCTGTTCATGTGTAGAGTCATTGTATAGAGCAAGCTATTGTGCGTTGTTGCTCATCGAAGTGTTGTTGTACGTAGCATGAAGTGTAGACTGTAGTAGGACGTGAAGTTACTACTATACATAAGTTGATACTGCATGCGTATAGGGATGTGTATTCGTGTGAGACTTAGAATTGCTGTGATCGTATGGGGATGAAGGTAGACGTAGAGTGTGTTGTACATACAATGGTGTGTGTGCTGTCGAGCAATGGATGGGCTTAGCATTGGGGGGAAGTGTAGACATGGATGTGTACTTGTTATGCAATGGTATAGATGTACAGTGGAATTGCATGGAGTGTATACAATAGCATTGTAGGATGTGTATGTTAGGTCATATGCAATAGTGTCATAGGATATGTATGTAGGGGCTATTGGTTTCATACTACTATATGGAGGATTAGGATCTTACAGTTGCATGTGGGGGCTATTGGTATATGGGTGAAGATAATGAAGGTGGATGGGTTTTTCAACTGTACAGCATGATGATAAAGGATCGTGATTATGCATGGAATGTGTAAGTTTTTTTACAATCGAAATTCACTATTTATAAACAATTAATTTGAAGCTTTAGATCTTTTGGATATAGGTTCAAATGTCGATTTGGACTTGACATATCTAATATTCACAAAATACGACAACACCCACTTTAAATTTATTAGTTTCTCTAATAATTCTCTTATCATTTGATCTAATCCACTCTCATGATCTAGAAGCCTCACATTCTATTTGGGCTTTCTATCTTAGGCCTAACTTAGTCCAACTTATTTTAAATTGACCACAATCTTTTAATATAGTCAAAAATACACCTTCTTAAATTTAATAAATCCCGAGTCTATTAGTCTAATTAAAATATTTTCAAATTGGATAAAAATCCATTTTGTGCTTTACCAAACTATTTTTAAGAAATATTTTTCTAATAAAACTCAATTATTTAAAGACTAGGAATTTATTAAATTGCATGCATATTTTCAATTATCGTCTAATCTGATCCTAAATTGACCGACTGACTGACTGGGTTGACTCGATATTTTTAAATTTTTAAAAATTTTTCCTTCTTTCATTTTTTAATTTTTTTTTTGGTAAATTTGACCCAAAATAAAAAATAAAATAAAAATAAAAACCTAAAAAGATGGCAAAAATAGGATGTCTACAATTAGTCTCAGCTCACTTCTATGCGGTCATCTTCCATTCTGCCATCTTCGAAGTAAATCTTGGCTGGTTTTGATTTATCATGAAATTAGATGTTGCTGCTTGTGCCTCTTGCTAATTTGAGATAGGGAATAGCTTAGGTCATCCTTTGAATACACGTACTGTCTTTCTTTATTGGTTGTTGTTACTGTGCTGCTTACTGTTGCAGCACAATCGAGGAAAAGCTTAGGACGGCCTCTTCTTCGTGCACAGTTTGGCTAATTGTGCTAGAGCTTGGTTCTACTGTTCTGCCATTCCACACAACTTGCTGAAGTTGTCGGACTTGTTGCTCCGTTGTGCCGCTAGTCGAAGTGGAAGTTGCTTGGCCTATTGATGCTCAGTTTGCTGGAGCGATGAAGAGCTAGGAGTTTATTTCACTACAACTTGGATTAAGTAGTGAGCTCGGACTTTCGATGCTGCTTTGACCAAAAATCTGACTTGAAGCTGCTATAGTGTGCTTGATAAATTTTTGAATAACAGTCGCTGCTTGGCTTTGTCTTTGATAGCTTGGATGCTTGATCGGAAGTGGGTTGCTCAAACCGTTCAGTGAGGCCAACTGTTCATGCTCTATTCAGTGGGAATTGAAGAGCACTATGTTAGCGCTCAACAACTTGCTCGTTTTGTCTTCTTGTTTAGCTCAGTAGACTCTGATCTCGGTTAGCAAGGTTCTCGAAAGTGTGGAGCTCAGGTGATTCCTTATTCTCGGTCTAAGTTCTTGGAAATAATTATAATGCAGCAAGAGTCTTTGATGGCGATATGGTTCTCATGATTGATATATTTTTTAAGCTATTTGTAAAGCTATTGACTACACTTAGCTAAAAGAATGTAAAATAATTTTGTTTAGACTATGCGATGTCAGTTCATGTAGCATTTATGATCAAATATGTTTGGAGTAGTGGTCTGACTCAAGACAATAGTGTCCTCATAGCAATTTACTCAGCCTGACTAGCACAAGTTTACAACACTATGGAATTGATAATTTGGAACTAATCCATATAAGAGCTGTGCACTTAGAAAGTAATTAGTACCCAGCTGAATTAAATCACCATGTGTGTTTACCGACCACTTTGCTGTCGAACCGCCCGGAATGATGAATTGTGATAGTACTTTCTTAGCTAAACTCTTCCCACACCAAGAATCCATTAACTTTCTTTTGTGACTCCATTCACCTTTACCATAATTTTTTGCTATACTGCTGGCATGAATTGGTCTTAATTAAACTAAATGATTAAACCATGGCTGTGGTATTTCAAACTTTGCTGACTTTTTAAAACCGTATGTTAGATAATTGTTGCCTTGCTACACTTTTCATTAAGACGGTTGGGCATGTGATTACATAATGGGTAAAACCTGTGTGAGCTTGCAACTAAGATAAGCTTCAATCATGAATCTTACCGTTGGTGTGGAAAGCTATTTCATGAATTGTTTGTTGCACTTGTACATTGCTCAGATTTCATGATGTCCATGATTTTACTAGTTTTCTTTGTGTGTTCATAGATATAGTCTTGAACTTCCTTCCTCAATGTCATTGAGTAACTCCTCCCAGTATAAAATCTCCAAAGCTGTGTCTCTTTTTCTCTATTAAATAATATGATCTGCATTGATAGCCTCTCTAATTGCACCCAGCTCTATTGGAGATAAATCATAAGTAGAATTTGCTATAATGTTTACTTCAACATGACCTCTACGTGGAAGTATGTTTTTCATATCAACATGAGGATATACCTAGTTTTGCCATTCATAAATTGCCATATTCCTTTTCTTAACTCCATATTTGGTTGAGCTGCCTTTTGTTATACACTATATCATGATATGTTGGTGCCTCTTTCAGGCTTGGTTGCCTAAAAAATCCCGGAGTAAATTTATGAGTTTCAGTAGTGACTTTCTTCTAAATTTTATTGTATAATTGCACTTGAATCCTTTGTTGAGTGTAGGCTTGAATAGGAACAACTTGAGTTCGTGCTTTGAATTCCAAGGTATGACGAGCTCTGCACTCCTTTTTTAGGTCATGTACCAGGTTCTATTAATTAACTCATAAGTAAACTTATTTGAAAGTCACGTAGGCCCCAGTTTCTTCATAAGTTGTAATGAACCCTAAGTATGGACTTCCAAATTTATTTTATTCGATAAACTTGCATTCTTTCATTTGCTTCAAATTTTCATCTCCCTTCTTATTTTCCTTATAGATAATGGAGACCAGCCATTGATGTGAAGCATTGAAGCCAACTTAGCGAAGGAGAAGAAAAGGATGAATGAGGAGGAGAACATTGCTAAATTTTGTTTCATTTCCAACTAAATTTCTTTCACTCTTCATTTCATTAATGTTCCTACAAATTCTCATTTGGGAGCTGCTCTCATTTTTTTAGGTAACCGAGGTAGAAGAGCGCATATCTAGCAACATTAAGGAAGAAAGTGGTGCAACTAGTAGTTGTTAAAGGCAAACAGAATCACCCGAAGTTTCAATTTCGGTACCGGTGATGTTTTGTTTGTTGTGAAGGCGAATGGAACCACTCAGGGATCTAAGCATGGTTCCAGTAGTGGTGTTCGTCCGTTGTAAAGGCTAAAGGAGCCACCTAGAGACCTAAAAGCGAGACCAGTGGTGGTATCCATCCGTTGTGAAGCTTGAAGGCAGGTAAAATGATTCAAAGACCCTATATGCGGTACCGGTAATGTTTAGTCCATAAACTTGGAAGCTGGTGAGACCATTATGGAGTTCTCTTGTCCGAAGCCTGGAGTTAGAAGGTCGCAATTGTTGCTACTAACATCTTTGTTACATAACTTAGGTAGGTATGTTATTCACTTAATTTGTGATCCCTGTGGTTTTTTGCATTTAAATTAGCCTCCATGTGTATTTCTAAACCATTAATTCATGCATCATTCTCTCCTCCCTTTTCTTTTAAATTGTGAAACTAACATCTCTTTATTGTGCATGTTCTATAAGTGTTGTACTTAGGTTACACATGACCTAGTTTTGATGATCTTAATAAAGCTAATTGCAACTTATAATGTGAATTAAACATAAGTCACGAGACGTAAGGGCATGAGCACGTGAGAGCCAAACATGAGTCAAGCATGAGTTTAACACATAGGAACTAAATATGAATATTGAGACATAAGGATATGAGAGTTGAGCGTGAGCCTTACACGTGAGATGAATTAAGCATAAGCCTTAAACATTAACACTTAAGAGTTGAACACAAACACATGAAGTGAGCACACATTTATAAAATTGAATCTTGGACATAAATCTTGAATATGAGTTTTAGACATAAAATGAGCCTCGAATATACAGTGAGTTTTCAAATCATAACGCGATGTAAGTCTTAAGCATGATGGGAATGAGCCTTAAATATGATGCTACGAGAGGATTGAACATGTGAATTTGATATAAGCATTGAATATGAACTTATCATGAGCTTTGAACATGAGTACATGTGAACTAAGCATGAGAAATCAACACGACCCCTTAATCGTGAGTAATCATGAGCTGAACATGTGAAATTGACATAAGACTTTCAAATGAGCATAACATATGAATTTGAATGTATGCATTGAATCATGATCACGTAAAGGTTAAGCAAGAGTCCTTGAGCTAAGTACACATCAACTACACATAAGTCTTGCACATAAACACATGAGAGTTGAATACTTGGGTTCAACATAACCCACTTATAAATTTTTGACATTAACATGTGTGTGTTGTATATGTAAATTAAACATAACACTTTCTGGAATGTAAGCTAAACATGAGTCTCTTCATATGAGTCGAACATGACCGTTGGCACATGATGTCTTGAGCATGAGTGGACATAAGGTTGTACATGAGTATTAAACATAAACCGAACATTATAGTTGAACTAAGTCTAGGCATGTGCGAACATGACCTTAGCACATGAATTGGATGAGCCTTAAACACACATGAACATAAACCTTGAACGAAAATAACATAGGCCTTTTGTCATGAGCACACGTGAGCTTTTGACATAAGCACATGTGATTTGTATATGTAAATTAAACATAACAGTTTTTGGAATGTAAGCTAAGCATGAGTCTCTTCACATGAGTCTCTTCACATGAGTCAAACATGACCATCAACGCATGACATCTTGAGCATAAGTGAACATAAGGTTGCACATGAGTATCAAACATGAGAGTAAACATAAGCCTTAAACATTATAGTTGAACGTGAGTCTTGGCATGTGCGAACATAAACCTAGCACATGAATTGGATGAGCCTTAAACACACATGAACATGAACCTTGAATGAAAATAACACAAGCCTTTCATCATGAGCACTCGTAAGCTTTCGACATGAGCATATGAAAGCTAAACATGTACCCCTTAACATGAGCACTAATGAGCTGAACATATAAGTTGAACATGAGTCATCTTGTCATAAGCACTTGTGAGTTAATATATGAATTGAACTCAAGTCTTCTAAAATGAGTGCTTGTGGGCTGAATAAGTGAAGTGCATATGATTCCTTTGGTATGAGCACATATGAATTGAACATATGAGTTGAATGTGGGCCTTCACACATAAGCACATATGTGAGCTAAACATGTCAATTGAATATGGATCTTTTGATATGAACACATGTGGGCTCAAACACATGAGCTTGAATACAAGTCAAATGTAAGTTCTCATGTGTTATACATTATATCCAACTTGTATAAGAAGATGTTGTATTTATTGAGTAGACTTCATTTTCACTTTCTCATTTCCTTATATCTCGCAAGTGGCCACTTCTTCCTCTCCTAAGTGGTAATAACTGCGTATAGGCATTGCTATTACTTTCAATAATAAATTATGGGAGGCATCATGACATCATATATGAGTAGTCTCATGTGATAAATAACTTTACTCATGCTATCCTTCAAATTGAGCATAGAGGATGTTGTAAACTTATGTTAGGCATATATATATAGACACACACATATATATGTGGACAGTGTCACAATCAATATCTCGGCTATACATGTTCTACAATTTTATAATTCAAGTTTCGAGTTGTTAAACTATACACTCAATCAAAAGAGTAGATTAAATGGGAAAGGAGGAGAGAAAAGATAACTTGCTAATCATCTATAGTAGGTTACCTTGACCAATGTTACGATAAAGTCATATTGCTAGTGTTACTGTAAAAAAATCCAAAGAGTAGATGTTGCCATTACTTGTTTTCTTTCTCTTTTTTTAGTTGATAGATGCTATAATTATTGCATGACTATTTTTCATCAATGACCATTAACTTAGTCATCATAAGAAACCAATAGCATGTCATGTGTAATTTTTGTATAATTGATTTTGCGTAAGGAAAATTTTGGTTTTATATGTTTTGTTTTAATATTTTATTGCATTGATTTACTTTAATTTTATATTTTACTGATGATGTGCATATTTTTTCCTAATGTGAATCCATGATTGATATTTGAATAACTGTTTAGGAATTGTGAAATTAAAACTTACACATGTGGCATTATTATTGGTTTCTAATGATAATTGAGTTAACAATTGCTAATAGAAAGAAGACAACATAAGTACACTAGCAACTAAACTTTTGATTAAGGGTATAATTTAGTAACTTGAAACTTAAGATATAAAATTATAATAACTTAAGAAGTTTAGGTTGTAACTATGGTATTGTTCTTATATATATATATTTTTTATATTATCTTGTGTATCTATGTTGTTAAAGCTAGATGACAGGCATTGGTGTCCACATCTCACGTACAATTTTAGTATTAAAATATTAGACAAGGCAATTAAAGCATATTTATATCATTAAAACTATAAAAAGAAGGCTCTCTATATCTTATGGGAATGTAACTAGGGTGGTTCGAGATGGGTCTCATAAAACCCGAAATACTTATATAAGGTTTGACGTCTCCTAAAACATATAAAAACCCCAATAGGTTTTACTTCTTATTACTAAAACTCAACCCTATAAGGTCTCTATGGAAACGAGTCTTATAGGGTTTAACAATCCTATATGAGATGAAGGAGAAAGTAGAGTAGAAAGTGACTAGGTAAGGTTGATGTTATACTTACTAACTTACACACAAATGAAGTTTGAAAATTAAATATGTATTGTAGAACATAAAATTAGTGTAGCACATATGTAGTGTATAAGTGAAGAGTAAATATTTCTATTAATATATTATTTTACCAAGTTGGTGATGGGAATCAGGTTCTAAATTGGTCTTTCAATTGCAAGAAGACCTATGACTGGGTTAAGACTAAGGATTTGAATATCTTGTGGGACAGAATTTTGAAGGGGTTGATTCTAGAAGAAGAGTAGAAATACATGAAAAGCTTCAATGTCCATAATATTCACTTCGTTTGAAGCATGACTTAGTTAGAACCAAAGAAAGGATTAGAAGACATTTGTTAGTTTTGAAAAAGTATTGGTTTTAGAAAGAAGCCGAGGTTTTAATTCTAAGCAATGACTTAAAGATTGAAGAAAATATATTCTTAGAGCAGTTCTAATAGTAACTTACATTGTACCAAAGAATTTAAAGGAAATTAACAAAGGAGCTAACCAAAGATACACTTGAATATTTCTTTCTTGGTATAGTTTATTTACTTTATCAAATTGTTGCTTACTATCTTTAATAGATATAGTATAATTTCTTATTTGGTTACGTTCTTTATTTACAACCGCTAGATTATAAATATTGGTTGTAACCTACTAGCAAAAGAGAAAATGAATGATATCATACCATGTCTCTTATATTGTATGAGTTTTCTAGTCATTCGATATAATCTTTGCTCTTATAAGTTTGCTTATTGTAAGAAGATTGCAGCAAGCACAATCATATAGGTTGCTTGTGAGTCATATTAATGATTCGTGTATAGTTTAATCTTTCCTTAATGAGTCATATCAATTAGATGAGTTGTCCATATCCTTTTATTTTCTTTGCATTCTTATATTATAAAATCCACAAATTTTCTTGATCTCTTGATCTAATAGCTGAATTTTCCCTAAATCTTATACTAATCTCATGTGTTCAGATTTAAAACCTTTGAATTTAGGTACATCATATTTGGTGTTAGAGCATAGGTTTGATGAAAGGTGTGATTAGCTGTAGTATGAAGGTGTTTCATTATGTAACATTATGGTTATAAGGATGTTAGGAAGCAATACATCTATTGGTGACAATAATGGCCATAGAAGGTGAACAATATGCCAAAAGCTACTATAGAGATTACTTTATGAGATATAACAAAGTTTATAAGGGCCATGAACATGAGGTTTGAGAATCTAGAGGCTTAAAGAGTGGATTTACAAGAATAATCTAAGAGAGTGGTTAAGGAGCATGATGAGAGTAACAGGGATAATCTTGAGGGGAAAGAAATAATATAGGATATAGATGAGCACAAATAGAGTATGTTAAGATGAAAATTCTACCTTTTGAAGGGTAGAGAGTAAGAAAAAGTGTATTTCAATTGGGAGCATAAGGTTAGAGATATTTGACTATCATAATTATGATGAAGAGATGAAGGTTAGACTAACTGTATTAGAGTTTGGAGGTTATGTTCCATTATGGTAGAAGAATATAAGAATACAGAGATTAAGGAGAAGAGAAGGTGAGATAGAACATGGAAGGAGATAAGGCGAGTGATGCTTTTGAGATTTGTAACTAATTACTATAAACATGAGGTGTTTATAAAGTTACAAACCTTAAAGCAAAGTGGTATAAATGTAAAAGGGTATGTGAAAGAGTTTGAAATGCTTATGATCAAGTGTGAAGTTATAGAACCAATAGAATGTACGATTTCTTGTTTTGTAGGAGGGTTGAAATATGACATTATGAAGATAGTGGAGCTTCAAAAGTTTAACACTTTGGAAGAAGCAATCTAATTAGCTATTAAGGTGGAAAAGTGATTGATTAGAAACCTATATAGAGCTCCTTTTGTTCCTAAATTGAGAAATTGTGAAAAATATGGGAAGGATGAGAAGAGCAAGAGAAAGGAGAAGAAAGTTCCAGAAGGAAGAAATCAGAAGTAAAGGATACAGTGGTTCATAACTAAGAAGGGAAAATCAGAAGGTAATAGACAACCATAGTAGTAGTTTGGTTAAATGTTTTGAGCATATTAGCTTTAGACATATAACTTCTCAATGTTTAAATAAAATGGTGATGGTGATGAGAGAAGGTGTGAAATAGATAATGAAGATAGTAAGGAAGAAGAAAAGGATACAAACAGAGACCCTAGAGATGCTCTAAAGCAATATGATGAGGATATGGATGAAACTAGAGGAGCTAAACATGATATTATGTTTCTAATAGTTAGAAGAGGCTCAAGCTTAGATGTAGAGCTAGAAGTAAAGCAAAGGGAGAATCTTTTCCATATTAAGTTTTAAGTTAAAGGATGTGTCATGATTGTTCATGGAGGCAACTATACTATTGTAGTTGCTGCAAGTTTAGCAAAGAAGTTGAAGTTACCTACTATTAACCATCTGAAACCTTATAAACTCCATCGGGTTAGTGATAATGGGCTATACATGTCATGAAGAGGGTTGGAATCCCAACTAATATTCCAAGTCACCACAAAGATGAAGTGGAGTATGATGTTGTTCAATCGAGTGCTTCTCATATTTTGTTGGGAAGGCCATGCTTATTTGATAGGAAGGTAATGCATAATAGTTATAAGAATACTTATGCATTCTACAAAGATGGCAAGAAGATTTTTTTGTTACTAGTGAAGCCATTAGAAGGTAGGAGTACTTAAATAATGTAGTCAAAATGAAGGAAATGAGTCATTATTAATGACTCAGGTAGAGATTCTAAATGTTGTAAAGACTACAAAACTCATGTACATTATGTAAGTTTTGAATGGAAAAGCTTAATGTTTGATTCCAAAAGCTGTTGAGAAGCTATTACAAAGGTTTAAGGATGTCTTCCAATTATTTTCATTGAGTTTATGAGTGCTACCTTCTAGCTTGGGGCCTTAAAATCCCTTACTCCTAATGGTTTCTTAGGGACTTATTATTATCTGTACACTTGACATTAGCAAGTATGATGATGGTTGATATGGTCCAGTAATTTTTTAATTGAGGTATTATCTCATCCTTTTTTAATGTTATTGAAATTGTACTCACTCTCCCTTCAAGAAATAGGAATTATTGCCTTATTTGCCTTCGCAATTTCATTTTTGAGATAATTTATCGAATCCTTATTAGTCGTCTAAAATTGAATTCAAAGAGTCTTATGTCAAATCCATAAGGTTCTTTTGTTTTAAGTTGCAATTTTTTGTATGATGTACTTATTATATTTGGTTTTTGTGAAAAGTAGGTAAATTAGATCATGGAAACTATCAATATAATGTCTTATAGTGCTATTGTTGATGGGAAAATAGTAGGTTTAAGTACACCCTACTAGAGGTCTTTGATTAAGTGGTTCATTATCTCTATATTTGTTTATTTTAATTGCAGGAGTGTTATGAAGGAGTGTCCAAAAAGCTATTAATGTTGAAAATATCTTAGGGATGAAAATTAAGCGAATGTATCTTGTTTTACCTCATCTTTTGTTTTTTCATGATTTACTTTTCTTTGGAAAAGCATATTATGTAAATTTGTAGGTCTTCAATAATCTAATCTAAAAGTATAGAAGGGCTTTAAGCCAAATAGATAATTTACAGAAGTCTAATATATCTGTAACGACTTGATCACAATTCCTCCCACCAATGTTTTGTTCCACTTTGGCATAAACGTCATATGGTTTTGTCCTATGGTGCTACAGCTTCCTAAAAAGTCACCCATCTTGGGATTAGGATTGATCTAGTTTAGGCATATTTAGCTTAGAAGTTTTAACGTACTTTAAACTATTACATCAAAAGGCACCTCGATGATTATGGTTCCGTCACTTAGTATTTAAGGGGTATTATAATCCATCCTCCTTACAAAATTAACGTCCTCATCAGTTTCATTTATGGGTCCAAACCACCACCAGGTAGGGACTCTACCTTTCTAGTTGGTGAATTACTCTAATATTGCTTGTAATGACTTAATCAAATCTCCTCTCATCAAGGTATTGTCCACTTTGGTTTAAACAAAGCACAATTTTATCCTATGGTATAGTAGTTTTCTAAGAGGTCACCTATCTTAGAATTAACCTAGCCTAAGTATGCTTAACTTCAAAGTTTCGATATACTTTAAGCTATTACACCGAAAGATGCGTTGATGATTAAAGTTTTGTCACTTAGTATTTAAGGTACATTACAATATACTTCGTTGCTAATTTAACACTTAAGAGTATAGGTGTAAACAATTCAAGCCGGTTCATACATTACTTGAGTTCGACTTAAGTTTTACTCATATTTGATTTGTTGACAGTTTAGTCAAGTTCAAGCTTAAGTTACTCCAATAATCAAGCCAATATAAAGTTTTAGAGGACTAAACTCGTCAAGTTCTCTACCTTAATCAAGTTTGATATAATTTTTTATTTATTTTTAATTTTTTTTTTGAAGTATAAGTGAGCTTGAGGTTGTAAAAAATTCAAGTTCAATCTTGCTAATTGAATTAAACTTGAGCTTGCTATATATATCTTTAAGTCGTGCTCGAGCTCAAAATTTAGAACTCAATTAAATTGGTTCGACTCAACTCGATCACACCCCTACTTAAGGGAATAGATGAAGCATATGAAGCATTAGATTTAGATATACTAGTGATAGAGAATATAGGCAAATACCTCAAATTATGCTTACCATATGGGTTATAAACATATTAGGAGCATTATGCTTTATTAAGGATCATATTTTATCAAACCTCTAAAATTATAAAAAGATATCTACTCTCTAATATGGGGAGAGAAGTTCTAATAAATTCAATAGCTCGTGTAATTCCATCATAATCCATGAGCTATTTTAGGTTTCCAATTAAGTGGTGTAAAGAAGGTAAATTCTATGATAGTTTAGTATTTATGGGGACAGACAAAGAAGGAAAGGAAGATTTATTTATAAAGCTGGATAGAATGATTCTTTCAAAATTTATGTAGGGCTTGGGCTTAAATGACTTTAATTCGAACTCTCCTCACTAAATCCATACAAAGAGTTCACATCAATGATAATGATCTTTGAGTGAGAATACTTAAGGATACTTATTTCCCTAATTCCTCCTTTTGTGTGTATGGAAGGGTTAGGAGGATGCCTAGAGTTGGGCTAGTATTTTACATTGGAATGATTGTTTAAGAAAGGAGCATTGGTAAGTAGGTGATGAAGTTTCTATTTGTGTAGCAATTGGCAAATACGTGGCAAAAATGAGGGACTATAGAAAAATTTAGAGGAAAAATTTCATTAATCAAAAGTTGATAGTTGTTGATTTAATTGGAGAATTGAGGATATGGAAAATTTGAGAACTCATATAAAAGAAAAGTCAATACCTTAAATCATGGGATCATGTTGAATTTCTAAATAGCCTTAGGAATGGTGGCCTATTCTTGGCATATCCATGCCATGTGGCAAGGAGATTCTCAACTTTATATTTTATTTTCAAAGCTTTAGAGCATAATTGTACAAATCAAAAGTTATATGACTCGATTATAAAACTCTTTAAGAAGTTTAAGACTTTTTATGTGCTTATAAATAGATAATATGAAGTAAACATTACGTTAGTATAGCATAAGCACTTTAAATTAACTCTCATTCTATAAATTGTTTTATTTACTTGTTAATTTGAAAATATAGAATGTGACATAAAAAAGACTTATCTCATGTTATACACTACGTATATGTATACATGGTGAGCAAATACTAATAACATTTTAATATGTATAGTAGTTGAAAATTTATTATTTTAAATAACCACCAATTGTAGTTTGTATATACTACATTTATCCGGATTTTGCTAATATTTACTTACCACTTGTTGATTTGTGTAATCAATGGAGTATGAAGGGTCTTGATGGGCTTGGATGTTGGATGTGCTCCTTACTCTCGATCACCTATAAGAAGCTCTTAGTGAGTTGATTTACAAGAGCCCTCTAATACCTAAGTTAGCAAGAAAGAGGCAAAGGGAAATGAGTTACTTGTGTGTGTGAAGAACTCTAAGCACTCTCTTAGGGATTGAAAGGGGAACTCAATTGATTGTGTGTATATCCAAAAGTCTAGAGGATCCCCTTTACCTTTGGCTCCTTTTGGTATTTATAGCATAAGGAGCTTACTTACAAGGACGCATGTCGGTCTGGGGTTCGTTAGTACTCACTATCCAGTAAGGGACAAGCGTTGTAAATGTAGAGGTGTTGATTGGGTCAACCTTAAATTGCTTGTTCATGAGCTCACAAGAGAGTGAACCAGAACTAGCCTATATGGGACCAACATGGGTAAGATTTTTTTTTTCTTTTTTCGAATTTCCCTTAATTATTTATGGATTATTCATTTTTTTTTCAACTAAATCTAAAACTTTATATTATTGCTTGCAAAAATATATATATATATTTTTAGTTCATTTTTTTCGATCCCGAAATGATTCATTTGGACCATATGGATGTAATGTTATATAATATAAAGTATAATATATAATATATGTATATTATATATTATACAGATATATAGTATATTAATTATTAAATATTACATATAATATACACTTGTTTGCACATTATATATAGTATATTATATATCATTTATATATATAATTTTTTAATTTTCAAGATTGGCTCGACCTTGAATCGTTAAGCCAAACCTCCAATTTAAGGGTGGTTTGGCTAGCCAACCAAACGAGTTGCTATGTTAGGGCTTGGCAGTTTAACAATCGGTTCAAGCCCGCTTAAGGTAAGCTTAAGCCGATTCAACAACTCAATGAACTAATTTATGGTTTAGAATCAGCCTTTACACAGGTTTATGTAGAGGTGATAAGTTAACTCTGTAAGTTGGTCGGTCATGAACTTACTAGCAGCTATGTCTAAAACTTAAGACTCTGATACCACCAACGCCGGGGGTATGCTGGTTGTACCACGAATGTTATAGGGACAATTAATGATGAGAAAAGGAGAGGAAAAAGGTAGGAGGCTTTGGAAGAGGAATGTCTGTTAGGCTTTAAACCGTGTATTAGTCTTTCGTGTTGTACTTGTTGGGGGAGAAGGCATCTTTGGTCAAGCAAGTACATGCTTAGGGGTTAGAGGAAGATTATAGGGCTCGAAGTGGCTATACAAGTGGCAAAAGTAGGTCGTGGAGCAGCTCAAGTCGAGGTGAGGTGCTTAAGGGCAATGGAGCGCTCAAGATACTGAGCGAGCAACTTGATGTTGGAGAGTCATATGACTAAGTGGTGGAATATTCGAAAGGCTATTCAGATCCTCACTTAGTTCATGGGCTTCAAACTTTGCTCGAATTGGGCCTCAAGCTTCACTCGGAATGGGTCTCAGAACTTGGCCCAAAATAGCCTATCAACACCCTTTGTATATAACATATGTAATGTAATCCCAAATCTTTTCTCGAAAGGGACATTCTTTTTCTTCATTATATAAAATGATAGAGCATCATAGCTAGCATATTTTAAGTTTTTGAAAGTACATGTAATCTAGAAAGAAGATAATAGCATAAGCATAAATATAATAATAATAGTAATAACAATAGATTCAGAAATTAAGTAGAACCGAAAGTTATGCGGTTTAAACCGATATATGTTTTATATGAGCAAATGAATAATTATATCACATCTTATCTTTTAAGAAACCATTACGATTCACATTCGATTTTAGCCATAATTTGGTCAATGCTGAACATTAGAGGACCTATACAAACATACATAAGAATCAATAAATTTAAACCATCCAATAATAGAATAGAGTCATAAACAACATATCGAAATAACAAAAGCGTCCGTATGTTGAATAAACCTTCAAGATGACAATCCAATAAAGGCAGCAAATAATATATATGAACTAACAAGAACACCTTAACGTTTTTTATATACTATAGTATACATGGAGGAAAAAAAAGGTCTTTTACAATTAAGAATCCATCACTTGAATTTAAGGACAAATACATACATATCGGTGCTCCCTTTTAATTGTATCTAAACTAATAAAAGACCGTTGTACAATAGTGGTATGAATAAAATTAGTCTCAATGGGATGTTTTAGATTCAATTTCCACCTTTTCTAATAATTAAAATTTGTATAGCTAGAAGGGAATTTAAAAAAAAAAAAAGTACTTATAAAGGTAGAAATATTCATTTAAAGTGGAAAAAAAATTATGTTGTCTTTTTTCAAATAGTTCAATTTAGTTATTTGATTTGGTGTAAGGCTTTCTCTAATCCGAACTAGAAAAAGCTTGCATTGAAGGTTTAGATTCAAATGGACTCTTTATTCGTCTTTTTCCTAAGAAGAGGTTATTATTTAGGGTTGATAATTCGTGTTACGATGTCTAAATGAGTTTATATTCGAAAAATTTAAACCCATAATACAACTCGTTTATTAATTGTGTATGAAAATTTAAACATGTTACCTAACATATCCTGTGTCTAAGTTACACCTGTTTATATTATGGCTAACAATTCATGCTATTATATTGTATCTCCTCTATTCTAGATTTGATACCATTTAACAATAAAAAAGGTTATAATTAAATCTATAATATATTTATACATACAAAGAAAAAAGAACGATAATAATATTTAAACATCATAAAGATAAATGACATAAAATCTTCATATTTAATAAAAAAATTACAATCTAAACAAAAGTTTTTTAAAAAGAAAGATCTTACCAAATATAAAAAATCTAAGAATTTAAGTAATATAACATTATTAAATTAAGTAAACCATGAATTAAATAGATATTAATATTATTATCATTATTGATTTTAAAATTTATCACATTATTTATCAAATTTCAAAAGAGACAGTCAAAGAATTTACATATGAGAATGTAATTTCTTGTCAATTTAAACTATAATGCAACAAAAAGAGTATATAATGTTATTGAATTTAAATTACACATCATCATTACATTGAGTAGAACCAAGAATTAAATTAATATTAATATTACTATCAATGTTACTTTTGAAATTTATTGCATTATCAGTTGGATTTTCAAGGGAAACAATTAAATAATTTATACATAATTTTTTGCTCATTTAAACGGAATAATGTTACTGTTTATATCTCAACTTTACCATTTTTTGCAATTATATATTTGAAATTTCGATTTATCTAATTATACACCCAATTGAAAAATTAGTTGTCACAATTTATATTGTAGTTAATTCTAATTCATACTATTAATTTAGTAAGTAATATCAGCTAATAGGGTAGACGCTTAAAATCTTAGAGGATCACCCCATAACCTTAGGAGTGTTATTCGACCCCTTTAGGGCTATGAATGGCCACCTACGGCTACTAATAGGATTTGCAACCTATATTTTTAAAGTTGTTCAAGATTACAACAGATGGTCAACGACCCTTATAGGGTTTTTCTGACCCCTTCACACAATAGATAACTACCCATTTGTTGATTGTACTAATTAAACTAACAGTATAAATTTGAGTCAACAAGGTATAGATAACGATAACTATAACTAAATTTTTAATTATATATATAATTAGATAAATAAAAACTTCAAGTCTACAATTACAAAAAGTGGTAAAATTAAAGTGTAAACTATGACATTAACTCTATTTAAATTGCGATGTAGTAAGAAGAATATATAACTAAAAACATCACATACCTTTAATTGAGATATCTAGCTTAGAAAGAAATGACAAATACAGAAAAATATATAGCATGTCTCGCATCTTATGTCCGAGTTTGAAAGCTTGATCCTAACTAGACAAATTTAACTATATTTAAACGGGTTTGATCTATTTATATGTCATGTTAAATTTTTCCTTACAATGATCTGTTAAAATCGTATCGTGTTATATCCGAGTCCATGTATCTGCACCCCAAAGCACTACCATTACTCATATCCTTAATTGAACAGAAAAAATTATGTAACAGCCTAGCTTCATGTATAATTCTTTCTATGTCGATTGTCATCGTAAATGGAGTCGTTAATGTATTTTCTTTTATTTTGCTTAGAGGAATTTCTAAACCAAGCGAAATCATTCTTAAAAGAAAGCATATAAGCTATTTCCTTTTTTTTAAAAAAAAATTGAGTTCTACTTTCATAAGATAATATTTTACTTTGCATAACCTCTTAATTTCTTTTCTTATTTTGTAATAACTATATACACATTTATTTGTCCTTTAAATTAAAGTTGACAGTTATCTATAATATTAACGTGTAAAGTCTAGTTCTTATGTCATACCCTCTTAAAAATTAACTTTTTACCAATAAATTACTTCAATTACCCTTTAAATTAAAAATTTATTTCTTATGTCACAAACAATTGAAGATTAAGTTCAGTAAATCAGTAATATTTTTTTTTCATTTTAACAGTTTTAATTTTCATATACGTCAAGATCTCTATTTTAGTGAAAAAACTAAGTTTATCGGGGTGTTAAAAGGTAATGTTTCTAATTTCTGTACTAGTTTGTACTTTCACCGTATGTTCTATTTGGTTTTTACTTTTTCTTTTTTAATTTAAGACATATATATATGCATATTATCTAGTCACGTTACATCATATTATAATATATAATTTTGAAAATTTTCTTCCTCATCATATCTTAATAGTTGTGATCCGATGGTACTTTTATACACTCAACTTTTTAAGCACATATGTTTCAAGAGTACGACCTCATTTGTATTTACTATGAGACCAATAAGATTTGTTCTATCATTCATTTTATTTTTAATTTATATTTCTTTAAATTTAAATTATTAAATAAATTATAAATTTAATTATTTAGATTAAAAAAATAAAAATAAATGATAAAATGAAAAGCGGATCCAATTTCATCAAAATAGAAAATGGAACCATAAAAATTTCAAGCAAATGAAAAAAAAACTATCCTATGTGAGAGAAACCCCCATTCAGCATACTCTCACATTTTCTTCCCTCTTTCATCCTTTTAAAAATCTCAGCAACGGGATCAAATTAGGAAGTTTTATCGGACCATTCACTTCTAAAACTTTTCTCCCTTTTGTTTTGTTTTTTTTTCCAGAAGCCAATTCTCTTAGGCATTGATTTTAAGTTAAATTATTATATATATTTTTTTTCATCTCTACCACTTATAATCTCACTTATTAAGGTATGTTTTCCATCCATGATGTAAAGATTAAATTTATATTTGTATACACAGTTGATTATTAAGAAAACCAGGATTTTGTGTCTCTTTTCCTGTAAATTTTTTCCAATTCTCTCGTATTTCTAGACATAAAATGCAAAAGGTACTCCATTTTCCCATGTCGCTTTCTTATCTTGACGCTTCTTTTATTAGACTGGCATTGGTACCTTCTTCGAGAAAAGAAATTGTAGACGAGGTACTCGGACTACAGCATCACGTTTCAGTTTACTATATCTAAATTTATCATGACGTAGCTTTTGTTTAGATTGATGAACTACTGGCTAAAGATGTTGATATTCAATTTGTCATATTATCGTATGAAATTCATTGCTTTTAGAATATGTTTCTTCAATTCATTTTATGGAATTTAATTCAAAAATTAAAAAGTTTTTTCTTGGTTTTAAAATCGAGTGTTCAGTTTCTTATTTGTTGTTTCCTTGTTAAAAAAACGGAAGAAAGTGCCAAAAAGAAAAGATTTTAATATTTATGTGAAGTTGGAGATTAGTTAAAAAATAAAAAATGGATGTACAAAAACGCAAAGATATTGTCTTATTTACAATATCAATTATCTATCTATGTCTATTATCAATTATAATATTAATTTTTTTAAATTTTTGTTCACTTTAAAAAAGTTTTTATTAGTCGTGGTTTTTCATTAACAATATTTTCATTATTTTTAATATCCATATCTTCCCATTTTTCTCTTCTTTTTCTTTGGCCATCATATCTTCCCATTTTTCAAGAGACATATTCTTTATGTATAGCATGTAATTTGTGGAAAAGTTGCAATCTTTATATAATTATATCTAGAATAATGCAACTCTCGATATATAGTATTAAATTCTCATGGCTTAAAAGATTATAATTTTTTTCCAAAATAGTATGATATTTTATATAAATATTAATAACACATAAATTACAATGTATAATATATATTTATATAATTAAAAGAATGCCTTCACACAATCTTTTAAATATGAATTTATTAATATATTAATTGAGATCATCTTTTTGCATGGATATTTTATTTTTATAAATATAAATATATTTTCAAGCACTATGGGCCATTAACTAGTTGTTTATGAAGCCACTTCATTGTGCTCGTTTTATTCACCAAAAAGAAAAAAAAAAAATCAAAGATTTGTTTTTTCTTTCAATATTTAGAGAAAGTATCATTTGATGCGCCGTTGCTATATGGTTTTGGTATAGTCAAACAAATTGTTAAGTTTGCAGGAGTGATGAAGAGAGTTAGGGGAATCGAATGTCGCCCAACTCTGCTAGGTAAAAATATATTGTTGGTTATTCCATATATATATATATATATATATATATAGTTAGGAGATATATATTTGGGTCAAAATATAATCTAGATTTATCATATGTTAAGTCATTGGTTACATGAATAAGAAATTTAATGAATGTGTCCTTCCTAACTTTTGCTCGAAGAGATTGGACCTAAAAAGAGTCTAATGATTACCTCAGGTGGCCTATAAAACAAGTAGAGCGAGAAAAATTGATAGAAGATTATTTGACGAAATTATTTTGATATTTAAGTTAATATTAGAAAGGTAAAACTTTTTTATCTAAACGTCTTATTCTCTATTTATAGGATATAAGACCGAATTAAATTAGAAAAATGGACCTCTTATATGGTCTACTCTAGGAATCTCATAACGTAGCTAAAAACAGTTGGCGGTTGCCTTTCATGACAATTGTTTCCACACAAAGATGTCAGAGCTTCATGTGCCAAACTTAGTAGACGTAGACCTAAGAGCCCAAGTCTTTTGGAGCTTCAAGGATCTTCATTGTAGCTTAGTCTCGATCAAAGCTGACCACTTAGAATAGGTTGGCAAGGATCTCCTTACGACCTGGTCTGGTTTGACATGTAACTTGTAAGGATGCCCGAACTGCATGAGCTTGGCAATCATGAAAAGAGACTGGATAGGGCCAAAGGAGCTTTGCGAGTACAAAAAGGAGGCTGGATTGGGATTAAGGAGCTTGACCCGTACCTCAAATACGTCAGATTGCGACGTGGGAATCCATATATACCATAAATGGCCTATCAATAGAGTTTTAAAGTCATGATGAATAACAATTTTAATTGGCTCTAGATTTTGCTATAAGATAAACATGTGTGCCGTCCAGGATAATAGAAGAGAAACGTCTAAATGCTGTCTTGCAAATATTCGAAAGAAAGTTTTGGATTCTAAAAAAATCGACATATGTAATGCTTGGGAATTGAACAAATGACTAAAAAGACATTGCCTAGCGGGCAAGGATTCTTTTGAGAAGATTACCATTCATTGAAACATAAAACAGTTCTTTAATAAGGTATAAAGTAGCATGATCTCCTTGTGATACAAGATAGGTAAAATGTTAGAATAATATAGATAAGGTAGTAAGGCTAGTCATGAAATGATTTGATGATATTTATATGATTGGTATTGAAAGGAAAGAAAATATAGCATTTGAGGAATATGCCTAAGAAGTAAAAAGCCATAAAACTTTGGGAACGAATGCGATCATTTACACAATAATATCCGCAGTTACCATGTAATAAAAAATGCTATATATTTCAATATTTCTACGCCACATAGCGTGCTACCTAGATGAGGAATCTGACTACCATATCTGAAGGAGGTGATACTGACCACTTCTTGGAAACGGAATGATCTACCCTCAAGTCGTGACCTTTATATAGAAAGAACTATCAATATCTATAGACGGATGGCATAACCACCCATAGATGACTCACTTTAACCATATTAAATTGATGCATGACCTATGAAGCATAGGTCCACAGCCTCACACTGAGGTTCTCATCACCGGCCAATACATCATCCACTGTGGATGTGGACTGCTTTATCAATGTTAGTCTAGTACTCGTTGGGAGACACAAAGCCTCTTCCTAAGGTTAATATTGCCTCGCTGCCTTCATCTAGATTAGGGTTTTCAATTTTATTTTTATACTTTGATTCAATTTTTCTTTTCGATTATCATATTATTGAATCGAAAAGTTAAATACTTACACGGCAAGCCCTGCTAAAGCTACAAGGCAAAATATATTATAATGTGTAATCTTAGTACTATTTGATATAATGCGGGTGCAAGCGTTTTGTTTTTTCATCGGTCTTCAATTTAGTGCATCCTAAGGAGAGAGAAACTAGGGTTTTTTTCTTTAGAGAAATAACTTGAGAGAAATTATGGGCAAAAAAAAAAAAATGTATTACTTTGTTTCATCACGATAAAGCTATGAAAGGTGGATCCAATTATTAGATGGAGGGACAATTATAGAACTTGATACCTAAAGCAAAAATAGCGAGCACGAGTTGATATGGGAGAGACTGTGTCTAAATATATAAGTATTTATTTGTATTTATTTACCAATTATTTGAATGAATGGTATATTAATATCAATAAGTCAATAAATTCATTTTTTTTTTTGTTTCCCTGGTTATTTAGGATCCAGTCCAGTATTGATCCAATCAAAATATCCTTTGTTTCTTTTTTTTTTTTCAGCTGGACGGAAACTAAATTTGTAGTTCCAGACTTGTATTAAAATTGTGCTGGTCTTTAATTGGATCCGAGGTAGATTTAGATCCAAAATTCATGCTTAGGTGGTAAGTTACAGCGGGACGCAGAAAATAGTTGCTGTTTGTAGGAGGCTAGTTGGTCATCTCTAGAGAAAATACAAATTTCCCAATCCCACCACCTTATCCAAAGAGAAATTTACCTTTGCATGATTCAGAATAAAGGTGTACATCTTGCTCTACCCCTGTTCAACTTGGACGGTATCCAACTATGCATGGAATTAGATTCCAAGTCATTGTATACTCTTTTTTCACGAGACATGATGTTTTACGACGAACGGGAAAAGTGGGGGTGACTGTGGGAATCGGACACGAAAAGACAAAAGAACAAGAAATGGCCTAGTTTGTTGTTATCCAACCCTAGGAAGGAATCACCAAGGAATGTCCTAGAGAGATCACAGAATGGTGGCCCTCCTATGTCAACTCTGATTCACGCGGAAAAAGAATCAAAATAGAAGAATGGAAAAGTGATATAAACAGAAAGTATGTGTTTTATATCGTTGATTTGGTGGCATATATTATATTAATAAAATCCAATCTATGATATTGTTTATAAATTCATATTCGTACATTTAAAATACAAATAATAGTCGCACAATCTTTCAAATTAACCACGTCCTTCTTTTTTCTTTTTCAAATTAATCGGGATATGGATTATTAGCTTAACTCATGGACATATATTGATCAAATTGGACGCAAGACTCAGGTCAAAGGTGAGTTATATGACCTCTCTCGGTTTTTAGTGGTTGGTGACATTTAACTTGGCTTCCACTCAAATTTTTGGTCTATATCGGATGAAGAGACCGATGTTCTCATGGCCATATTGGTCTAGCATGGGAATCACCGCTCCTTGACTTAGAATAAGGATAGAACTAAAACATGGAAATCTATCGAATCCTAAAGCATATTGGACCTTACATGAATGAAAAGGATTTAAAATGGTTATCATATTGAAATCGATTATCAATTATATGTTTGAAATCGAAACTAAATATTTTAACAAGTCAATAATTAACTAAAGTAGTAACAATCTCGATTATCAATTAAAATGGAAGAGTTGTAGGGTGTTAGGATTTATCTAAATCACTTCCAAAAACCATTCGAACGAATCCTCATCGAGGAAAAAAAAAAGACACACTATTACAAACAAAAGGTCTAGACGACTTGTGAAAAGATTCAAATGTTTGACAACAAATCGTAATGCTTGAAAGAATCACGACTTTTGATCATTTCTTGGAAGTGTTTCAAGCATTTAAATCATATTAATTCATGATTTTGGATCCAAATTAATTTATAACTTATCTAAATCCAATATAATGAATTATATTCAAGTTTTAAGAAGCATGACCCTTGAAAAGTTGCTTACGAAATATTATTGCTTCTTAATTTTGCTCAATTTTCTCACCTAACTTATCAATATTATCTTTAAAATAACTTATTACAAAGTCATTATATCTCATCTAATTGGAACCAAATCCACATACCAATCGCTTGAGCTTAAGCATGAGGACCTCAAAATCTTGTACAAAGAATCCTAGCTAAGCAACCAACTAAGGACAAGGTTCCTTCCCTATAATCCCATGACTTCTATCACTTTACAAAGCGCCCCTTATCTGTATAAGTCCTCAAGGTCAATGCTAAAAGCACCAACCTAGTCCGACCTTAGCTAACTTGATTTTACACGTCTAGCTAGGAAAGCTAGCTAGTCCTACATTTGAATCGACTTGATCCACTTTGTAGCTAACCTCTTACTTGCTAATCTAACTGACCAACACAGCCTAACCTAACAAAGCTTTGTCTTTTTGTGCCAAAGCATTCACTAGTCATGCTTAGACACTATCCCTTCTACCTATTTGACAGTAATATGCATTTGAAATATTCTTTTTGCATGTCATTACTATTTTACCCCTTTTTAGCTAGTATTATAATTGTGTAATTACCCTTATGAATTGTACTACTTTTATTTTTCCCTTTTTTTCCCTTAACTTGAAAGTGGCTTGCTATAAATAGCCTTAATTGTAAGTAACCTCATCATTAATGAATCAAGAATATATTTTTCCCTATATTTGTGAGTCTTTTGCTCTCAAATTCATATTTTTTATCAATCTTTAGTGAAGGTTGTAGTGAGTAACTTTGATTCTCTACTTGTGTGTACCATCAAGGTAAAATATACATTTTTTCTCTTATTTGTGTGTCTTTTGCTCTCAAATCTATGCTTTTATCAATCCTTAGTAAAGTTTGTGGTGAGTAACCCTGATTCCTTGCTTGTGCATAACATTAAGCTAAAGATCAGGTCGTATGTTAATTCATGATGAGTCAATCTACGTGAATAGCATACTTAACTGTTAAAACCATACACAAACTCCTTTCCTATTTCTTCCACATCTGGAAGAACCTACCCTACGTATGTGTGTCTTACACAATTTGAGCTTATTATGCGTTATTGAGGTTGTTGGCATTTGAGTGTACATGTTGAAGCTAAAGTTGGAGTTTGTAGGTTACTAAAGTTAAGTGTTGTAGGTATTTGGGCTGAGTTACTATAAAGGTTTTAGTTATGAAAGTAGTAAGTGAAATGTCAAATTCTATTGTTTGTGGCGATATAGAAGACTATGGAAGTGATGCTCCTAGGTGAGGAAGGAATGCCAATTCAAATCCTAGATCTATAGAGGAGCAGATTCAAGAGGTCACTATTATGGCAGCTAATCTGATAGTCATAGTGAAAATATCAATGGAGAACCAATCGCCTAATGCTTTCTTTGGTATTAAAAGAGCCAACATGATTGGAGAAGGTATACATTTAAGAGGAGGAGTAAGATGTTTTGGTGGAGATGGTGTTAGATGAAATATATTTGATGAAGAAGAAAGGAGAGAAGATAATTTTTCAAGGTAAAGCATGAAGAAGTAAATGGTTAAGCTCTAAGGGAATAGGGTTTATGAAGTTGAAGATCCCACCATTTGCTAATAGTGGAGATGTTAACAACTATCTTGATTGAGAAGACAAGATAGAGAAGTTGTATGAATGACATGAATATGATGAGGCTACCAAAGGGTTCTTGGCAAAGCTCAAATTCACTAGATGTATAGCCCTATGATGGAAGAATCTCTAAAGCATAAGTTGGAGGGATAGAGAGCAAGAGGTTTGATCTTGGACCGAGATGAAGCAAATCATGAGGAAGAGGATTGTAATAGAGTATTATACACACAAGACATTTAAGAAGTTTCATGCATTAAGGCATGGAGGAGTGTACATAGACGACTATGTAAAGGAGTTCCAAATGCTTATAATTGGGTGTGAAGTACAAGAACCAGTAGAGCAAATTATCTCATGGTTTGTTTCCAATCTAAAGTATGAAATTGCTTATGTAATTGAGCTACATTATGTTGAAATTTAGGATGAAGTCATCCAACTTATGCAAAAAGTAGAAGGCCAAAGGCATAATAATCTATACCAGCTTGATTAAGCTGAGCTATACCATTTAGTCTACCTTTGCATATGAGGCCCACCAACCTGAAAGAATTGAGCTAGGTAAAAGAAATGAGCAAAGAATTAAGAGAGATGAACTAAGGAGAAATCCTAAAGAATACACTAGAAGGTCACCAACTAAATTGCCAAGGCCATACCAAGCAAGAGAAACAAGGGAGTCGAGGAAAAAAGACAATACTCTTTATTCCATGCAACCTCATCTAAATCCATCTCAGTAAGGACATATTCCCCAATTGAAGGAAGAACAAGCTACCCTTAGAGTTGATGGATCATTCAAGGCTCTGCAAAGAATTAACAACAATGCCTATAAGGTTAAGCTATTCGAAGACTATGGTACCTTTGCCACTTTCAAATGTAGCTGACCTAACACCAAATAACCTTAAAGATGAACACCTAAATGTGAACCCTCCTTATTTAGGGGAAAATCCATAACAAACCTTGGCAAATGATGGGAACCAACTCCTTAGACTAATTGCCTGTACTTGAATACAAGGATTTTAGAATCTTGTAGTAGCAATCCGGGTCGAGCAATCAACTAAGGATAAGGTTCCCCTTTTATAATCCCACAATCTCTATCACATTAGAAAGTATGCTTTGTCCACATTAGTCGTCACAACCAACCTTAATAGTACAAACCTGATCCTACCATAGGTGACCTAATATTGTACGTCCAACTAAGTAAGTCAACTAAACCTACATTAGAACTGACTTGGTCCACTTTATGGTCAACCTATTGCTTGCTAAGTGACTTCACCAATGAAACTCGACCTAGAAGTTTGTCTTCTTATGTTAGAGCATTCGCCAATCATACTTAGACACATGTCCCTTATGCTAATTTGACAGCAACATGCATTTAGAATTTTTTTTTTTTGTTTTTTTTTTTCTTATCCTTACTATTTTACCCCTTTTTGGCTAGTATTATAATTTTGTAATTACCCTTATAGATATTCAAATTTCCTTTTATCCTTATTTAAAGGGGCTTACTATAAATAGCATTAAATGTAAATTGCATCATTATTAAACAAAGAATGTACCTTTTCCAATGTTCATGAGTCTTATCAGTACTTTTTATTTACTCTTAACAAAGGTTGTAGCGAGTAACTTGCTTGTAATAACATTAAGGTAGAGATTAGGTCATGTATTGCTTCTTAGTGAGTTACATCAACATAAACAATACACTTAACTACTAAAACCCTACCCTACCTAAACCCCTTTACAATTGATTGCATACTTAGAAGGACTTAACCTACATTTTGTTCTTGAGATTGGTGTCCTATTAATTATCCTCTTAGGTACATCATTGTTTGAATCTTATTGCATGGTTCAATACTTGAAACTTTACTATTTAAGCATCAACACTCTTATGCATATTGAGGGAACGTTGCATTCAAACCCTCGTAGAAACTTTTTTTTAAAGGAGTAAACTCTCTAAAGAAAGTGATCAAATTCATGTCTCTAACTCATTTAATCTTATTGATTCACTAAACCAAAATTACAAATTTTTTTTGCTATCTTAGAGAATTACTATCATGGCTATTGAAGCATATACGATTCTTATATTAATGAGTCAAGATTTTGCCAAGTGGATTAATTTGATGGGATAAATTTCAATGGTTAGGGGGATAAGATGCTATTTGCTGTTACGCCCCGAAGTTGTAAAGTCACAACAGTCCCGCCATGTAAACCATTCTATGATAGTAACTGGCCTCACAGTGCTTACTATAGAGATAATCTACATAAGGCGTCGACGACTCCTCGCTTTGAAGTAAACAGTTCGATTAATAGTTATACTACAATTATGATAATTATCACAAAGTTCTATAAGACATAAATAATTATAAATAAGTCCACAGAGCTTCCTAGGAAGTTTTACACAAACACGACAGTTCACTAGATTACATAATAACTATTAGTCTTTCCTTCCTAATTACATGGTCATTCTAGTCATACATTATATTAAGTAACTTGATCCTCACACCCCTGGCTTCAAACGGACTAACCTCTGGGTAATTGTAGGGCGGCATAGTACTTGAAGTGTTCACAAATCAGAACCTGCAAAAGGATCTATAAGGGTATGAGCAACTACAGCCCAGTAAGTTGAATTAGAGACTCATGAATGCATACAAGCACAAACAGGGTTATCAAACAATTATTTTCATACAATGCAACAATCAAGTGTCATCGCACAACGTAGTCCGGTCCGTTGTGAAATCAGAGAAATTTCACCCGCTCCAATCCGGGTTGAGGAGTTTCATGTTATGTAGCAGCTCACAACCAAACCTAGGCTTGTGCAATGGAGACCTCGCTCCTCTCGCGACTACCTTCAAACCATTGACTTCACCCCCGCCGCTACTTCCTCTCCTGTCACTTAGTTCGACTGAGGATGAAGAAGGGACCATTTTGCAATCCTGCGCTATCCCTTTCGAAGGGGTCAGTATTTGGTTGGAGAGTCCTATAATCCCCTAACGGGTTGCAATGCATGACATTTTCGGTTATTAGGGTCGATTAAGATTAAATTCCGGTTAGGGTATTCAACAAGTTCATACCAATTCAATCAGTCACAAAATCATTCACAGTACAAATTCCAGCACGAATTCAGATACATCAAGCACATGCGCAAACTATTTACAATCACAATCATATACAAGCCTAAGTCTCCGAATACTACAAAACTAGTACTCTATTACAATAAGCAATAACCCAACTTACATGAATGTGCTCGATCGCTCGATCCTCTAGTTGCGAGCTGATGTGTTTCTGGGTGTCCTATAATACAAATAGGTTCTTTTAGTACTTATATTTTATGGATTCTTATTCTAATTCATAATATAACTCATTTTCCTCATGTATACCTATAACGTATTAATGATTCGTTGTATTCTATTTCGGGGTTCGGCTCCTAAACTAGATTCTAGTTTTAATTCCTAAGTCGTAATTAAGCTCGAATCCCAATGTGATATTAATCACATTATGCTCAGGTATTCAAATATCCTATTGGGTCGTAATTTTGGTATTCTAAACTATTCGGTATACGCTAACCCTAATTGAGGTATCGGATTTATTCCCGATGTGTAAAAATCTTACATTTTGAGATATTTACTTAAAATTAAATGTCATTTCAGATTTATTTTTTTTTATTTCTATTATAATATTATCTAAATAACCTTATTTTTTTAGATTTATTAATTTACATTTTCACATATTACTAATTTATTATATTACTTACCTAATTTCCTTAATTAACCATACTTAGTACCTAAAGGCTAGGATTAGGGTTCCACTGCAGAGATTAACTTCCCTAAACATCTAATTAAGATCCAAATCATTAATTGACACCCTAATCACCTAATTAACCCTAAATCACCCAATTTTACCATCATTTTAGGGCTAAAAATTAACTTAAAAATTTCGAAAATTAATTTTAAAAAAATGGCTTCATAGCACTGTTATACATCATATGAGCATCCTACAGAAAAATTTTGAACTTCAAACTACATCCCTAAGCCTATTTATTTTCCGGTTTAATCATGCTCGGTTTTGAACAATTTGTTAAGGACCCTATATTTCCAGACATAATTAAACTAAATCAATATTTTTCCTTAAATCTACATACAAATAAACCTCAAAATAACAAGTTTCATAATTTTTTGGGCAAAATAAATAATTTTACAAAATTATACAAAAATCGGGTGAATAAATGACTAACCGGTTCGAAGCTTTTGGGCCTTCCAAACCCGATCTAATGTTGTCGGCCAGTCCAGGCGGTGGTTCTATTGTAAGGTGGTGGTGGTGGTTCGATCCCAGGTGGTGGTGGGTGGTGCTTTTAGTTCACTTGCCTAATCTGCACAGTTTTTTTTTTTTTTTCGAGATTTTCTCTCGATTTTTTCAGTGTTTCGATTTTTCTCAGATCTCAAACTGTCCAAATGACTTCTGGAAATTTTTTCCTTATTTATAAACAATTGTAGTAATTAATGTGCATTAATTTGATGGGATTTTGCCCCATTTCCTTGATTTTTGGCTTTTTGTTTATCCAATTCTTATTGGTTATTTTTTTTCTTTTTCTGTCACAACCTGATCTTATTGCAGCTTATCTTCTTCTGATTTTTTCTGATTTTTCTATAATTATTTTGTATTTTTCTTTAATTATTTGCTTAGTTTTCGGCCAATTTCACTAATTACGCATATTTTTATCTACACATAAATGCATGTGGGGTACACGTGAACATTCCTAAATATTATTTTGGTCATTTTAAAATTTTTAGTATACATATAATCTATCTCTAATAATTTATTAGTTATTATATTACACTTTTCGTCTTTTCGGTAATTAGCAGTTATTATGCTTAAAATTTGAAAATTTTATAGTCTCCTATTTTACTAATTTTCTTAAATTTAAGTTTACAGGGTCATTTTTACTTGTATTTTGCTAAATAGTTTATAATTTGGGTTTGATCGGATCCCTTAGCCGATCGTCCTAAACCTTGGGTTTTAAGCTCAAACCTACGGTTACTTGGCTTGGCTTGGCTTTATGGCTTACATTTGCAATCCATATTGAATATTACATATGTACTTAATCTAGCTACACAACCTATTCAAGTCAAAGGATTATGCAATTTCAAATGAGAAAACTAACTTAGAGGAAGTAAGGAAGAAAAAGGTAAACAAGAATTTTCATCTAAGGGTCATATTCTTAACATTTTATAATATAACTTATATGAACATTGCATGACTATGATGTCTCTAGAAGAGATTTGAAAAGCATTAGAAGGGAAATAATATACCAAAAGGTACATTATAAACAAAATTTTGATATTAAAAATATTTTAAGTTTAATATGAATAACAACAACCATATTTTGGATCAAGTAAGAGCAATGCTACAAAAGTGCTCGTAATTGGAATAATTATAAGAAGAAACTATTATGCATAATCGAAAATTTCACTATTAACAAGATTCTTAAGTAAATATGCATTGATAAAGAGTCTTTCCAAATAATTCTAAAGTGGGCTACATGATAAATGGTGAAAACATGAATCCTAAAAAGAAAAGGAAGGCTAAAGAACTGATAAAAAGAAGAAGGTTTGTAATTGCAATAATTGTAAGAAGAAAGGGCAAGATGCTATGGAGTGTTGACTCCTAAAAAAAGGCAAAGAAAAGGGTCATATAAAAGTTGTAACACTCTAGACTCAGCATGCCACAAACCGCCACATGTCCCTAGTTCTCTATTGATACGTTAAGCTATGTTTTAGAATCTACAATCTCTAATACACTTTCAAATAATGACTACTGATTTTATTAATGAGCATCTCCATAACAAGTATACTAAGTCTCTAAAATAACCCCTCATAAAAGTAATTAAAAACTAAACGACATCTAAGTATCTCCTTAGTATAACTTGAAAATAAATTTAAACACCATCCCGGAAACAAATATTAAACTAACATCAATTCACTAACTCCTAAGGCTGATAATAATCATCATAATAGTAATAACTTTCAACATAAGTGTCTTCTTGATAATAATTATCTCCAAAATCCTCATAATTGTAATAACCCTCATAATTAGATGGATAACTATAATTAGCAAGATTTCCATAACTAACATCCTAACATGAAATTGTGGGAAAAAGAAGAGTGGGTTGAAGCTCAATACGTACCACACAACCACATATGTGTAAGCAAACATACATAACATAAACACATGCATTTAAATGCAGATAGGCAAAATAAATACACTATTTTAATTATCTTTAAATTAATCAAACACATATTTCACAATGGAGGTCCTCATAGCCTTGTCACATACATGGACTAACTCAGCATTCAAGCAATTGAGCGTACCTCTTCAAGCTTCTCTACATTCTACAGTTAGGTGTACCTCTTTGGGCCCTATCTATTCAACCTAAATCTACCTTAGATCATTTCCAAATGAGACTCCACTATGGACAACTTGTCGTAAGGATCATTGAAGTTGCTCTCGAAGGATCTACCACTCTAGGCCCTTAAGCCAAACCACAAACAAGCAATAAGCAATATTTAAGCCAAATAAGCTATTAGTCCTTTTGATATTTATATAAGTATATAAACTAGCCTAACAAGCACAATAAGGGGTTCAATGAAAGAACTTGATTGATTCCAACTTAGAAGAGTGATTTGTAACAAAAAGACGAATAAAAGTTGTTTTAGTAACAATCTACAACTTATTATAGGCTTCCTAAAAGTTTTAGACTAGACTTATATGCTAGATTAGACTAGACTTGATAAGAATCAAGCTATGGGGCCCTTGACCTGCAGTCGAGCTAGAGGACTAGAGGGGCTAGCACAATGAATTCTTATGTTCCAACTAACCTCTGCTAAGGTCGGGTACCTCCTTGTTGAGTCACCACTAATGTCGTGCCATATGACTACTCATTATTGTGTGGTATGTCGTGTTAACGATTACTCTCTATTACCAAGTTGACCAATTACTTAGCCTCTTCCTTACCGAGAAGCCAAGAGAGAAAGACCCGATTGACTAAGCCATTCATGTTCGAACAAACCTATCCGTCCATACTTTTTGTCTGCATCTACTAATAACCTTACTAATGCAGCATTACCACGTGTACTGTATCATGTGAAGAATCTATAGCACCAGTGACTGTTTTCCTTTTATATTCATTTTTACCCTTTTCTATCATGTAACATTACTTCTTTAGGAAATGTCCTTTTTGTCTTTTCCCCTTTGGGCAAGTTGCCCTAGTTTGCGAGTATAAATATCCCTGTACTTATAGTTGTAAAGAGATCATATTACCTTCATTGCAATTGAGTACTTTCTTCCTTGCATAAACATTACTTGTTTACTTTCAGTATCACTCTTATCTTTTTCCTTAAGTAAGGTTAGGTAGCGAGTGACCTCATTGGACCAATTTGTGTATCATATTGAATTGTGCCATGAGTCCTCGGAAGTTCCATTGGTGTGTCATATCCTTTGGAACTATTCGTAGGTTTGCTTACTGTTTTCATTATTCATTTCTTACCATTTTCTTACCTTTCCCTATTAACCCATTTGAAGCTTTCTGCAAGCTTGGACTCATTTAGCGATTAGCCTTGTCTGTTCTTGGTTCAGGTTCGTATCATCTTAGTATCAGAGCGGACGTTTTGTATAAGCTGTAGTTAGTTCTTCCTAAATTTGTAATACTCTATTTTGTGTGTGCGAAACAGAGCAAGTTGCTATGTTCACTTAACTGTTGTGTTGTTAGTTGTTTACTCTCTGAAGTGTTTGTTTGAATTTCAATTTGTGAGGAAAAATGATAGATCCAAGTATGAATGTTAATGCTAGTAATGACAATGGAGTTGTCCACCATGGATGACAATCTCAGGGAACTCCTAAAGGTCCTGATGAGAGACTTCATAAGATAGCTAACCTCTTAGTCGATCTGACCCGAATTGTTCATGCCCTATCTTGCTGAGCCACTGAAGCCATGCAAAATACTCCACAAGCTGCTCAACCTATTTGAGGTCAAAACTTAGCTCGACCAATTCGAGGTAGAGGAGTTAGTAGACAAGTAAAGAGAAGGATAGACCTAAGAAAGTTAGACAAGGAGGAAGAAGATTATTTTGAAGAGGAGCGTATACGAGCCCCTAAAGCATCCGACCATGTGAAGCTTCAGATTCCTAGTTTAAATGGATTTGCGAATGTTGACAAGTACTTAGATTGGGAAGAAAAGGTGGAGCGTGTATTTGATTACTATCAATATGAGGATTATGAGAAAGTGAAGACTGTTGCTGTTGAATTCTCCAAATATGCTATCGAATTCTCCAGATATGCCATCATGTAGTGGAAGAATTTTCAAACCATGAGAAGAAGAGAAAGGTATCGAGAGATTAACACTTAGCGCGAGATGAAGAGAGTGCTCAGAAATTGATTCGTGTCGGAAACTTATCTCTAAGATGCATTCACTTGACTTCAGGAGTTGAGACAAAGAGGCTAGATTGTTGATGAATATGTTCAAGAATTCCAAATGCTTATGATAAGATACAAAGTGGAGGAACAAATTGCCCGAATAGTCTCAAGGTTTGTCACTAGATTGAGAGGAGACATTCGAGACATTGTGGAGCTCTAATGATTTGAAACAATGGATGAAGTTATTAGGATTGCCCAATGAGTAGAGAGGTAGAAAAGGAGCCAAGTAACAACTAGATTGTTGACTAGCCGACCTAGACAAGCAAGTCATCGAACTCTGCCAAGTACTGAGTTAAGCAAAAGGGTTGAGGTTTGAGCTAAGTAGAAAAGCCAACCTGAAGATGTAACGTCGACTCGAACGTATGAGAAGAGGCAAGGGTCTGGCAGGAAGACTAGCCAGATTAAGTAATTCAAGTGTTAAGGGTTCAAACATATGATTGCTCAGTGCCCAAACCGAAGGACGATGGTCATCAAGGGAGACATCCTGAAGTTAGACATAGAGAGTACGAATGAGGAACCCAAAGAGGATGTTCCTGTCGAGAATGACAATGTCGAGAAAGAGTTAATTGAGGAAGATGTGTATGCCGAGGACTTAGACCAGCTACTCATGGTTATCCGATGCACTATGAGTGTGGAACCCTCATAAAAGGAGGAGCAGAGAAAGAACTTATTTCATATTACCTACAAGGTAAATGATCAGACGTGTACCCTCATCGTGGATAGTGGGAGCTGCACTAATGTGGCGTCAACTGACCTCGTTTCAAAATTGAGGTTACCGACTGTTGCATACCCAAAGCCGTACAAGTTGAACTGGTTGAGTGAGAAAGGAGCCTTATACATCACTCAGCAAATACTACTGCTGATCACTATCAGCACCGTGGTTGTTTGATAAAAAAGTCATCCACGACGGTTATAAGAATACTTACATGCTCAAGAAGGATGATCAGAAGATCATGCTAAATTCGATGCCACTAAGAGAAGTTCACAATTTACAAACAAAACTTGCTCGCAGATCGAAGAAGGTTCTAGTGATGAGTAAAGCCAAGCTTCGAGAGGCCATTAACGTTAATGAGCCGACCCTCTTGTTGGTCAGGCGACTACTAGAAATGAAGAAGCGGAATGAATTACCCCAAGAGGTGAAGGAAAAGTTGGATGAATATGCTGACCTATTCCCAGAACAGTTGCTAGTAAGGTTGCCCCCAACCCAAAGCATAGAGCACTGCATTGACTTAATACTCAACGCTATACTGCTGAATAAGCTAGCTTATCGCATGAATCTCGAGCAAGCTTCTGAGCTTCAACGTCAAGCCAATGAGTTGCTGGAAAGAGGATATGTGAGAGAGAGTCTCAGCCCTTATGTTATGCCTGCACTTCTAGTACCGAAGAAGGATATATGTTGACAGCTGAGCCGTGAACAAAATCATGATCAAATACAGGTATCCGATCCCGAGGCTAGAAGACATGTTAGATGAACTGAGTGGAGCCAAAATTTTTAGCTAGATTGATCTCAAGTTTAACTATCATCAAATCTGCATGAGGCTAGGAGACAAGTGGAAGATTACGTTCAAGACTCGGCATGGACTATACGAGTGGATGGTCATGCCTTTTGGCTTATCGAATGCTCCAAGCACCTTTATGAGACTTATGAACCATGTGCTGAGACATCTCATCAGAAAGTGTGTCGTAGTGTACTTCGATAACATCCTGATCTACAGTGCCGACGTACCGAGTCATTGTGAACACATCAGAACAGTCTTAGATATCTTTCGTGTCGAGAGACTATTCAACAATTTGAAGAAATGTTGCTTCTGCTAAGAAGAAGTGGTATTTTTGAGCTATGTAGTCAATAGAGGAGGCTTGCAAGTCTGATGAGAAGATTTGAGCAATTGTTGAATGGCCAACCCTTACTACTTGTGCCAACATGAAAAGTTTTCATGGACTGGCTTCCTTTTACCACAGGTTCATCAGGAACTTTAGCACCCTCGCTATGCCACTAACTGAATTAACGAAGAAAAACATTGACTTCCGATGGGGAGAAAGGGAAGAGAGGAGTTCTGCTAAGATTAAGAAGAGATTGACCTTCGTCCCGATGTTAATGCTACCTGACTTCGACAAAATTTTTTAGCTAGAGTACAACACATTAGGCATTGGAATAGGCACTATCCTGATGCAGGAAGGCTAATCAATTACCTTCCACAGTAAGAAGCTTCGAAGACCCCAGCTAAATTACTCCATATATGACAAAGAGCTCTTGGCACTAATCCGCGCACTGTAAATATGGCAGTACTAGCTACTTTCAAGAGAATTTGTCATATATGCTAATCACGAGTCACTATAGTACCTCCGAAGTCAGACCAAGCTATCCAAGTAGCAGGCAAGATGGGTTGAATTCCTTGAAAGATTCAATTTTGTAATCAAATACAAGCAAAGAAAGAGTAACATAGTTGTAGATGCTCTATCGAGGAGGCATGCGCTCTTGTTAAAACTACAGATCAGACTGTTTGGTTTTGCAAGTATCAAAGAAAAGTACTCCAAAGATCTACACTTTGGACCAATAATTTCAAGATATGTAGATAGGAGAACAGTAGACGAGTATTATGTGCAAGATGGCTATCTATTCCAAAGAGGAAAACTGTGCATACCAACTTGTTCCCTATGGGAATTATTAATTAGGGAAACCCACAGTAGAGGACTCTTTGAAAATTTTAGAGAGAGAAGGACCTGTGAACTAGTGAATGGCTGATTCTTTTGGCCAAGAATGCAAAAAGATGTACACTGAGTGGTTGAAAACTATGCTATGTGCAAAAGGGTTAAGTGTCGAGCTACATAAGGGAAGGTGATGCCCCTACATGTTCCGATAAGGCCGTAGACTAAACTAAGCATGGACTTTATTCTCGAATTGTCGAGAACTACCTAAGGAAAACATTCTATAATGGTCATTGTGGATCAGTTCAGTAAGATGACACACTTTGTGCCTTGCACTAAAACTAACGATACTTCGGCTATTGTTTCTCTTTTCTTACAGGAGATTGTGCGGATATACGGAGTGCCGAGAAGTGTAGTCTCTAATAGAGACCCAAAGTTCTTAAGCCATGTCTGGAGAACCCCATGGCATCAGCTAGGAACCAAATTACTCTTCAGTACCTCTTGTCACCTCCGAACTAATGACCAAACAAAGGTGGTTAATCGTACTTTGGCTTCACTGCTCCGAGCTGCAGTCGACAAGAATTTGGTTGATTAGGACACCTGCCTACCAATGGTCGAGTTTGCTTATAATCAAACCGTACATGACATCACTAAGCAAACCCCCTTCGAAGTGGCCTATGGATTCAATCCCAAGTTGCCCCTTGACCATGCCCCTATACCCACACCCACACAAGAGGACCCCGATGCCTTAATCAAGGCACAATCCTTTCAGTACATCTATGATAAGGTCACTCGACACATCGACCAAGCTACTAGAAGAATGCTTGAAAAGACCAAGGGTTTATTGGCAAAACAATTTCAGCCGCGCGACTTAATATGGCTATACCTCAACAAGGAACAGTTCCCGAACAAAAGGAGAAACAAATTATCTATGAGAGCAAAAGAACCTTTTAGAATCCTCTAGAAAATCAACGACAATGCTTACAAGTTGGAACTACCTGAGGACTATGGGGTTTCTGATGCCTTCAACATCACCGACCTCAGTCTATATCACCCTGACGGAGAATTGAGCGAACACCATCCAAATTTGATCCCAAATCCAAAACAACCTAAAGGGAATGATGGAAATCAAGCTATGGGGCCCTTGACCCGTAACCAAGCTCAAAGATTAGAGAAGCTGGCACAACGAATCCTTATGTTTTAACTAATCCCTACCGAGGCTGAGTACCTCCTTGTTGAGTCATTGCTAATGCCGTACCATATGACCGCCCATTATTGTATGGTATGTTGTGTTAACGATTACTCTCTGTTGCTGAGTCAACTAATTATTTGGCCTCTTCCTTGCCGAAAAGTCGAGAGAGAAAAACTAGACTGACTAAGCCATTCTTTCTTGGACAAACCCATCCATCCGTACTTTTTATCCGCATCTACTAACAACCTTGCCAATGCAGTATCACCACATGTACTATATCATGTGAAGAATCTATAGCACCAGTGATTGTTTTCCTTATATATTCATTTTTATCCTTTTGTATCAAGTAACATTGCTTCTTTAGGAAATGTCCTTTTTGTTTTTTCCCCTTTGGGCAAGTTGCCCTAGTTTGCGGGTATAAATACCCCTATACTTATAGTTGTAAAGAGATCAGATTACCTTCAATACAATTGAGTACTTTCTTTCTTGCATAAATACTGCTTGTTTACTCTTGCCATCACTCTTATCCTTTCCCTTAAGTAAGGTTAGGTGGCGAGTAACCTCATTAGATCAATTCGTACATCATATTGAATTGTACCGTAAGTCTTCGGAAGTTCCATTGGTACATCATATTCTTTAGAGCTGTTCATGGGTTTACTTACTATTTTCATTCTTCATTTCTTACCCTTTTTGTACCTTTTCTCATTAACCCATTTCGAGTTTTCTGCAAGCTTAGACTCATCCAGCGACCGGCCATGTCTGTTTTTTATCACAGTTCGCATCAAGACTTAAGTTAGGAAAATGGAATAGGTGTAAGCCCCTAAAATCGAGTTTAGGGACAACTAAGCTTAGATTTAAAGCCTTTAAGGAAACTTATCCAATTGAGCCCAAACTTTATGACTAAGATAGAAAAGTTAGTCGAGGTAATACAGTGAAGTTAGATTTGGAAATAAAGACTCAAAATCCCAATTTTGCTCTTAGAAGTTGGATTATTCAATATAGTACTAAAATGCTCGAAACTCCTAAAATCAAGCTCGGATTGCGACGAGAACTTAGAGATAAGTCAATTAAGCTAAAAAATGAGATAATATAGTATAATTTATTACATGAATATACGTATAAATAATAATTATACCCATAAATTAACCCTAAATTACTTAATTATATATATATTGTATTGAATCCATGAAATTAATTAAGAGAATATATCCTAAAAATAAAAGATATGTTAGAAACTTAATTATATGAGTATATTTAAATATTATGTGTGATATATACAAGGGATACATACCCGTATATTAATAAATAACTAATGTGGACATAATATATATATATATATATATTATTTAACTAAAATATGGACAAAAGCTAATCTTTTGGCCGAAGAATGTCTAGATTAGGGCTAATAAAAATCAAATCAATTGCAAATGATGACTCAAAAGTTAATTCCTTAAGAGGATGACACCACATGCTAATAAAATCAAGAGGATAAGCATGCATTTATAGGAAAAAATGCTAGAAATTTCCTAAGCTAGTATAAAAGCAGATCTAGGGCAGAAATTAAACACTTTAGGACCTGAGACACCTAAGGAAAATCAGAGGAAAAATTTAGAGAAAACAAAACACTTTAGAAATAAATACAAAAACAAAGCAAATTTCATGCTAGGACAGAACCTGAACCTACCCTGATTCTACTGTGAAACCCAACCGTCCCCAAGTAATCTACCCACCACGCAAACCGTTCAACATACCCCCAACCGCTGTCGACTATCGTAGCATCCAAGAATAGCTAAGTTGATTATCTACCTTGTTTTTCAATAATTCGTAAAAAATAGCAAATCCACCTAGAATATTATGAAAAAAATTGTACTTGGGTAATTTTGAATATGATTTCATATGATATTCTTATTTTTGAAAAATTCGTAATATTTAATATACTTTCTTAAGAAATCTATTGTTCATCTGAATTTATAATTGTAAATAAATGTACTAAATAATGTTATTTCTAGCTGAAAATTTTTGTGTAGAATGTGTATAATATATAGATGATTTCAATGTAGCCCAAATTTTGATTTGAATATTTTTAATATTTATTGCATTTTTTGGCTTAAAAATAGCTTGAAATTATGAAATTAATTGATGAAATGGACATGTACTGATCTCTAGTGAATAATAACAATGTGGGATTAGAATGAAATTTATTTGTTGTAAACAAGAATCATAATCGAGTAATTTAGAGGTAAAATTGTAAATACAAATATATATGGGATAGGTCAAAAACTTAAAACCAAGTGATAACTAAATTCTTTATATTTTTAAGAGTCTATAGAAATTTTTAGGGAATTATTTGGTAACCCGGACTATTTATTACGAATTTACCTAATAAAATGGCATAAATTACAAGTTAGGGCATATTTTTAATAATAATAAGTTAAAATGAATTAAATAGTTAAATAAAAACCAAGTGCGTGATTGCTAATCAGTTGGGATTAAATTAGTATTTTTATTATATTTATGGATATTTTCTGGTCAAGATATACTCCAGGTATATTAGGGTTAGATAATACTCATATTATAATGATATATGGATAAATTAGGTAAAATACAATTTAATAATGTAAATTATGTATAATACGATAATATTCCTATAGATACGTATAGCTATATCAAAAACTTGACTTATCCGTTAAAAGTCATCTCTAGGAACAGGACTCGTAAAACATATCGTTAGATCTATACGAACCCAACGACACTAATTTTGTTAAAATCGAACAACCTTAAATAATATAACCTATAGCTTTATCATATTTTAGAATGTACGTATTTCGATAACCCTATAAAAATTAAAATGTGAATTAATAAATTAAAAGTACGTTTCGATACAATCGAAATGATATATAATACGTAATAGTATAAATAACATACAGTATCAACAATTAATAACTTAATTCAATATATAGTGATAATATGACTATATATTATGGAAATAATAATAATAATAATAATAATATACAGCTATTTTAGATTAAACCCTAATGTTTCCATAATTACTATGAAAACTAAATTTGGGTCTTTTATGTAAATAAGATCTTCCAGTACAAAGACAGTTGACAACTCGAGTCAGCAGTAATGAGCATCTAAACATGTAAGTTGAGATTGTGGCTTCACTACTTGTTGGGATATTGTTTTAAAGTATCTAGAGACCTAAGAGTACTTCTACCTATGTTTGTAGTTAGCTAACTGTACGCATGCCGTGTATATGTACAATACTCAGTTGTGACAGGAGTTGAACTCTTTAGTATACTGTTCTACATGTTTGCATTGTTTCTATACTATATGAACTTATTTGGTTACCCCTGATTGAAACTAACGTCTATTTGACTAAAATGAAACTGGACATGCATAACACCTATTAGGGGAAACGATTAAGAGTATCAGGCCAAATACCGACTTCCTTCAACGATGATAGCTAAAATGGTCCTTTCCCTATCCTTAGTTAAATTAAGTAACAGGCGAAGGGGTCGCGGCAAGGGTGGGGACTGTGGTTCGAAGGCGGTCGTGGGAGAAGGGTATTCTCCATTGCACAAGCCCGGATTTGGTCTGACTTGAGTCGCGATGAAACTCCTCAATCCGAGTTAGAGCGAATATAATTTCTGTAACCTCACAGTGGATTAGATAATATTGTGTGATATTTCATTTGATTGATTGCCTTGCATCTCATCATCATTAATAACCTTGCTTGTAATTATACAGTACTCTTCTAACTCTGTCCCATTTATCGAGTTAGTTGTGCTCACATCTCTATAGACTCTTTTACAGGTGTTGAGTGAGGTTAAAATATTCTAATACCACCGTTCCTAGGTTAGTGTACTGCTATATGAGAAAGTGAGAAATGAAGAATCAACTAAACCTGGGTTTTTTACTTTTTTTGAGTTTTTTAGGAAACTAATTGAGAATTCCTCAAGACGCCCACTAGTTTCTGAACTTGTTATATATATACATTGTAAAACCTGTGATTTTTAATAAACTCCAATTGTAAACTTTAACTTTGGATGTGAAACATTTATATAATACTATTATGGCACAAGGCAACAGATTGTATAGAACAGGTATTTTGTAAAGCTACTACTAGTTTAGTCATTAACGGGTATCAAAACAGACATTTTAAACTGGTTAAGTTATGTACGGCTTGTGTGAATTGTATCTACAATAGTAGTTATGAGGTTAGCTTCTATCTTAGGATAGTTTAAACGGTAGAACTATTATGACTCTTCCTATTCGAGGCGTGACAATAGGGCAATAGTAAGGACTAGGGTTGGGGTTGTCAGGTTTTATAAATCAGAAAGAACGCAGTGGAAATAAAATTTTACCAAAAAACTTATCTTAAGATCCATGTGTGACATGCAATAAAAAATATATGTCGATGAAAAATTAAAATTACCTTTTCCTTGATAAGAAGTACCGCCTCCTCTTGAGGATGAAGTTCAATTGAAAACTAAATCTAGTTTGTTATTTTCAAAATGTGTTCACCACAACGACTGCAAACATAGTCCATTTAGCAGTATCTACACACACGTTAACAAGAACAAATTCTAATCATTTATATTGCTAGATAACTAGGATTAAAATTAGAAAAAACTAGAAAGCAAAATGTTATATTTCTCTCTTTTTCCTTTTCTTTATTTGTTTTTCTAAGTAGAAAATCAACATCTAACTCTTTCTCCGCCCTTATCTCTTTTTATATATTAACTAAAATTAATGAAGAGACTTTTTATTCCATAAACTTTTCAATTGCCACAACTTTTCAATTGCATAATAATTAAACATGAAATTAATGGTAGACAACTTTTTAATTGCAATTGAATATGGAATTAATAAATTCCATATCCTTTCAATTGCTATGAACCTTTTAATAGCAATTAAACAGGAATTAATAAATTCCATTTACTTTTACAGGAAAAAGGTAATAATAAAATATATAACCTTTAAAAGGTACTTAACTACAAATATATTCTATGTGATAAAATAAATTGCTTACAATTTATTATTTCGAATCAATTTATTCTAGCTCCAAAATAAATATTGAAAAATTCTTATCAAAACTTTGTTTCTATTAATCATGTTATAGTGTGCAACTCTCTAGGTTTTTATACACAAAGATAATGTCTATTTAAATATAAACCAAGGTAACCATCTAGCAACAATTATTGGTCATCCAACGTAATAGAAAATGTATGAATTGGAAACCACTATGAACCAATCACCGCGTAATTAAATCTCTTCATCAAATAATATCTTAATCAAATCATTGCATGTCATGTCATTAATGTTTAATCATTTTATTTGGTTTCCAAGATAAAATAGACTCAATAATACTTATTGTGGTAACGGGCTTACAAGTCACTATTATCTTAACTAAGTGGCTCTAGATATCGACTCCCTAATCTAAGTGTGTGATGAATTCTATCTTGACTCATTACTATCCTCTCTATATTTCATGTTGTACCCAATAACTATATTATTTACAATCTAAATAAAGATTGCGTTTAACAACATCAAAACACAACATTTCATATGTAGGATATACGAATGTCTTAAGTCAAGGGATTAGTTATACTCGTTCATATAAAGGAGTGACCAGCGACATTAAACACATGATATCTGCTATTAACAAGTTATACAACGTTTTTGGTCTAAATATCTATATCATCTCTAGACAACGTATTAAATATCTCAGATACACACATTGTATAACTCAAATATCTTTCTCTCGGTCCAATGAGAATGACCTTAGTTATATAACGTGTTGGTCTAAATATCTACGTCCTCTCTAGATATTTATCTGGCTAAGGACAACTCTTAGATAATACAATGTCATGAAATCTCACTGATAATGCACTTTTATTATAATTCCATACATACTCTAATTATCTATAGAACTTTATTGTAAAATATATACCAGCAGAAAAGTATATAAATACAATAAATACTTGCCTTTTATAAATGATATTCATAAACACATCAAAAGTGTCTTGGCACATTGTTCACAAATAACAATAGGGATTCAAGTTCATGAACCCAAGAAAAAACCAACTCTTAGGACTACGCCCCTAGACAATGGTGGTATACCTCAACAGTGTTTCTCTTTAAAAACTTCATGATCCTAGATCACGACTATGGACCTTGACCGTGATCCCCTTCTCTTAATTTTTCTCAAATTTTGTCACTTCTAAAATTTTACGAAAGAAACATGGTTTGGGACCATACATGTGGTTCCTAGCCATGTTCTTGCTTTTTGATTCTTCTTCTCTCTTTACTCCAAAAACAACTCTCCCTAACCATAGATTCAACCTCTAATCAAAACTTAACCCAAAACACGATAAATTTCTTCACTAAAACACAAATTCTTGCCTCACAACTCCACATAACAACCAAAAGTTTTAGATTTACTACTAAAGAACAAGATTGCAAGAGATGGTTAAATTACCTTGCGTTGAACCCTAGAGAGAGAGAGAGAGAGATCCTTAGAAAACTTTCACTAAAATCAATTATCCATACCTTCAAATGCAACAATCGGGTTTATAGATTTAATCTTACTCTTCACAATAAACCTCAAATCACTTATCATTAGGAAAATCTAAAGATGCGCCTGGTCTTATGTGATAACTCTACCACTAAAGCTTCCCTCTTAAGCTAACAAAAGAGCTATAAGCAAATTTATTATTCAATGAATCAAATAAGGTCTTAGGAATTCATGCCTTATTGTTAGGGTTTACATTATTCACTACAAGAGTGTCTTACTTTGTAACACAATGAAAGTTTTGTAAGTCTTTAGGAATAGGAGGGGTGCTTTCGTTGTTAAGCTAGGTTAGGAACCTTTTAATATTCCTTAACATGCCCCTAGCTCTTTTATTATTTAATTTATCTCCAAATAACAATAATAACTACACTTTCCATACCATGTCTTAATTTAATTTCCTTATATTTTATTTTTGCCTGGTGTTACATCTTACCCCCTTAAAGAAACTTTTGTCCCCAAAAGTTACCTAATTGTTGGAATAACTTTGAATATTTTCCTCTCGCTTCTTCCTCCAACTCCCATGTAGCTTGTTGTTCCAAGTTGTTTGCCTAATGTACCTTAACATACGGTATCTTTCTTCTTCTTAACTCTTGAACCTTAGTATCCATTATCTTCACTCGCTGCTCTACAATTTACAGGTTTGGCTATAACTTCAACTCTTCTAGTACCATAATCAGAACTTTACTTTAGGTTACATCTTGAGCTTCAACTTGTTCTTTGTTGGGTACATTTCAACTTGTTCTCTGTTGGGTACATACTTCTTTAACATAGATATAAGGAATACATTATGTACCCCTACTAAACCAAGTGGCAAAGCTAATCTATAAGCTACTTTGCCAATCATTTCTACTACTTCCAACTATCCAATGTATCTAGGGCTTAGCTTCCCTCTAAGCCCAAATCTAACTATACCCTTCATAGGGGATATTCTCGATAAAACCAAATCTCCCACTTCAAACTCTAAAGGATACTACTTTTAATCAACTTAACTTTTCGGTTTACTTTGGGTCACTTGCATGTGTTGCTTAATCATCTGCACTTTATCAATGTCTCTTGTGCCAATTTTGGCCATAAAACTTAAACTTGGCTTTCTCCAACTTCATCCGAATGTAAGGGAGACTTGCACCTCCTTCCATACAATGCCTCATATGGAGCCATTTGTATCGTAGCTTAGTAGCTATTATTATAAGCAAAGTTGACTAAAAGCAAGTGTTTGTCTCAATTACCTCTAAAGTCAAGTGCATAGGCTATGAGCACATCTTCTAAGATTTGTATGGTTCTTTCAAATTGTCCATCGATCTAAAGATGAAAGGCTATATTGAACTACACCTTAGTACCTAAAGACTTTTGCAAACTCTTCCAAAATCTACTTACAAACCCCGTACCTCTATTAGAAGTCATTGTAACTGGAATCCCATGCAATCTCACTATCTTTTGTACATATAGCTTAGTCAATCCTCTAGGCTATAATCCAGTCTTATGGGAATGAAGTGACGTGTCTTCGATAGCCAATCCACTATTACCCACGCGGTATCATGCTTTCCTTTAGTCTTTGGAAGGTATGAGACAAAATCTATAGTCATATGCTCCTATTTCCACTCTAAGATGGGTAAGGGTTACAACTCCCTAGGCAATCTCTTATGCTTAATCTATACCTTTGACAGCCAATTCACTATTACCCACCAGTAGTGCTTCTTTAAGTCTTTATACATCTTAGTACTCCCAGGGTGACTAGAGTACCAAGAATGATGTGCTTCTCTCAAAATTTCTTACTTCAGCTCTTCCTAGCTAAGTACACACAACCTGTATCCATTTCTCAAAATACCCTTATCATCAATATTGAATTTAACTACCTTACCTTACTCCATTTTGCTCTTGATTTCCTGGATTCTAGCATCCTCACATTGTGTAGCTTTTATTCTATCAGCAAGCGTAGGTTGAATGAGCAAATTTGCCAATCTAGACCCTACTTGTCGAGTTACTATCTCTAACTCCAATCTGTGCATGTCCTCCAATAAAGGTTTTTGTAATGTGATCAGCACTATTAAATTGCGTTGTTTCTTTCTATTTAGAGCATTTGCCACCACATTCACTTTACTTAAGAGATATTGAATGTCAACATCGTAATCTTTAATCAACTCCAGCTACCGCCTCTATCTTAAGCTTAGCTCCTTTTATGTGAATATGTATTTCAAGCTTTTGTGTTTTGTAAACACTTGACACCTTTTACCATATAGATAGTGTCTCCAGAGTATTAAAACTAAAATAACTGCTATGAACTCCAAGTCATGAGTGGGGTAAATCTTTTGATGTAGCTTTAGGTTCCGAGAAGCATAGGTAATCACCTTCCCTTCATGCATTAGAACATACCCCAAGCCTTATATAAAAGTATCACTATAAGTAACATACTCCTTCCTACTCTATGGTAAAGCCAACACTAGGGTTGAAATAAGCTTCTCTTTTAACTTCACAAAACTCACCCCACACTCTTCATCCTAGATAAGTGGACTCCCTTTTGAGCTAATCTAGTAAACGTGGCTGTTATTCTAGAAAAACCTTCTACAAATCACTTGTAGTAACCCACTAACCTAAGGAAGCTTTTAATTTCGATCACTGTTTGGGTTTTGGGCCAATCAACCATTGCTTTAACTTTTCTTAGGTTAACAAAGATACCCTCCTTACCTACTAATGCTCAAGAAAGGACACCTGTTCAAGCTAAAACTTGCACTTCTAAAACTTAAAATATAACCTTTTTGCTTGTAGCCTACTCAAAACCATCTTTAGATGCTTCTCATGTCCTTCTTTGCATTTAGAGTATACCAAAATGTCATCTATGAAGACAACCACAAACTTATCCAAGAAGTCTCTAAAGATTATTAATAAGATTCATAAATGTCGCTACTGCATTGGTCAATCCAAGTAGCATCACTAGAAACTCATACAAACCATAGTGATTTTTGAAAGTAGTCTTCTAGATATCTTCTTCCTTAATCCTCAACTGGTGGTATCCTAATCTCAAGTCAATTTTAGAGAATACCCAAGCTCCCTACAACCAATCAAACAAGTTGTCAATCCTAAGAGGAGGATATTTGTTCTTTATAGTCACTCTATTTAGCTCTATAAAGTCAATGTACAACCTCATGTTGTTGTCTTTCTTTTTGATAAAAAGCACAATTGCACGTTATGGTGACATACTTAGCCTGATTAAACCCTTCTACTATAGCTCTTCTAACTAAGTCTTCAGTTCTACTAACTCTAATGGAGCCATTCTATATGAGACTTTGAAATTAATTTAATACCTAGCACTAAATCAATATCGAACTTAATTTCTCTTGTGGGTGGTATGCCTGGCAAGTCTTATGGGAACACATCTCAAAACTCGTTCACTATCAGGACTTCTTAAATGTTCTTCTCTTTACTCACTTGTAAGGTCATGGTAGTCAACTTGCCTTTGCCCCATAAGCCATAAGTGGGAATATACATTAACCTTTGCCTTTTAAGCTTCAAAGAGAACTGCCCTTGTTCTAAGGGATCAAAATGCACCACCATATTATGGTAATCTATGATGGCATAGTACTTAGACAACTAGTTCACTCCAAGTATCACATCAAAATCCATCACATTCAAAACCTACAAATCTTCAAGCAACACTCTCCCTTATACTTCTATATACACCTCTTTACAAAGTCAATCTAACATTGCTCTTACTTTGAAGGAGTATCAATACTTAAAGCATCACATAGCAATTCATATTTCAAATCACATGTACACATAAATACATCAAATATGCATGAGTGCGTAGTACCAGTATCAAACAGCACATAAGCATTGGCAAAGTGTATAAGAATCGTACCTACTTTGGTATCCTACTCAAGGAATTCTTGATGATGTTGTTATTACATGGCAAAGACTCATATAAGAGTGTGCCATCTAAATAGAGCTCTAACTAGTGCTTCTACTGGGCACTACATTAATATTGGTTGTAGAACCATAGTTGTTTACTTCCTTGCTACCTTACAATTAACTGCCTTGTATCCTCTTTGTTTACATATGTTGTAAAAGATTTGCTAAATCGACCTCTCATTGCAAGTCTTGCTAGAGTACTTAACCTTACCACATGAGAAACAAGCTCCCTCTAACAAGCTACATTAGTTCAACTCATGTAGCCCCATATACTGTAAACATCTTCGTACTAGGGCTATCTAATGTGCCTAAGAGCTTAGTTATCACTAGGGCTTACCATAGCAAATTCGAACTAATGGGTCTTTCAAAATATTAAAGAAAAATAGAATGAATTAGTCTACGAACTGACAAGAGTAGCTGACATGAAGCTGCTCAGAGGATATAACCTACCTGCAAACACAACACGACTTGACACTTCACTTGATATGACGTACAAGTTGATCTCAAGGTCTACCCACCACTAATCCTAAGTATTCGGCAAGATTAAGTAAGAGTGTATAAGAATGCTCTTGGAGAGAGAGCGGTCTCGTAAGAACAGTATATTCAATGTCTATCTGTGATGTAAGATGATTCCAACTTACCAGCAAGAGGGACTATTTATAGCAAGTCACTAAGGTAACCATACAAATAAAGGAATTACAAAAGGGCAAACAAAAAAAGAATTCCTAGTATATACAAAAAAGGGTAAAAAGGACAAACAACAAAAAGGGAAAAATAATACAGTGTCAAGTGAAAGGGACAAGTAGTAATGCAACATTGGTTCCGTACATAGATTCTCTAATCACAATAGGCAAGGGAAACCAAGATGTTGCGGCATCAACGAGTGGTAAGAAGTTAGAAGAAAGTAATTGGCTTGAAGAAGAGTGTTTCGTCACTTGGCAGGAGTCTCTTGGCAATAGAAAGTTTGATCATTCAGCATAGAGCCCTCGACAAGTGAATAGTCAACGTTAACATAAGAGAGAGAACAGAGTAGGTTGTAACCTCCCGAAGTTGTCAAGGAATTCAGCCATCCTTCTTTCGAGTATAGTCTCTCGTCATCGACAGGTTGCTAAGAGAGGATTCTTCAAGTAAGTGATTGGAGGCCTTAAAGTCGTACATACGTAAGAGGACCAATAGTCAAAAACTCATTAGTTCCTTAGGGTTATTGAAGATTTACCCTCAAATCTTAGCCTTCTTCTTCATCAGGTAGTCACATTCAAAGTAGCAAATATACCGTATCCGTCAAGCAGCTCTAGCTCATAGGCATTATTGTTGATGCACTCAAGGATCTTAAAAGGTCCATCTAATCTAGAGGAAAGCCTGTTCCTTCTCTTATCAGGGAAACACTCCTTACTAAGGTGGACTTAAACAAGGTTTTCGGGGTTGTAAACCACTCATCTCCTTCCTTAGCTTCCCTGTTCCTTTTACTGAACAATAGTCTATGCCAAATGTTCGATAACCTTTTGATGCAACTTCTGGAATCCTTTAGCACGTTACAAGTTTAATTGACTTTCCCCTTATATAGTCAGGTTGATAGCTATATTTAAGGGCAAGTTCAACTTGAGTCCATAAACAACCTCAAAAGGTAACTTTTCTGTCGAGCTATAAACTGATCGGTTGTAAGCGAACTCAATGACAGGTAAGCATAGGTCCTAATCATGTAAATTCTTCTCCACAGTCGCTCGTAAAAGGTTACTGACTATCTTGTTTACTACTTTGGTTTGGCTATCTGTCTAAGGGTAACAAAAAGTACTATACATAAGCTTGGTGCCAAGTTTCCTCTACAAGGTTTTCCAAAAGAAGCTTGTGAACTTCAAATCACAGTTGAATACAATACTTCTCAACAGCCTATGCAAATATACAATTTCTTGCAAAAAGAGGTTAGTAATAAACAAAGCATTGTTAGTTCCATGGTAGGAAATGAAATGGCTCATCTTGCCACGATTTACCACAACGATAATGGAGTTATGTCTTATCGATGTTCGGGGAAAGTCGAGCATGAAATCTATGCTTAGGTCAATCCATAAGAACTCAGGTATTGACTGGGGTGTATATTCTTCGTACGGCTCTCTCATTCCTTTTGTATGTTTACACACCTTGCACCTTGCAAGAACTCAGGCACATCCCTCATTATCCTAGGCCAGTCGAAAAGTTCTTCCAGTATTTCAATTGTCCTCTTTTGGCCGAAATAGCCAACTAAACCTTCAGCATGAGCTTCACGGACGAGTAGTTCTCTAGCCGAACCACTCGACACATAAACTTGCTTGCCTTTCATCATAAACCTCTGACTCAAGTAGTATCCATCAACAACACCTCCAACATTGCACTTGGCCACTAAGGGCTCAAAATACTAGTCGTGCTCATATTGATCGGGTAGGGTACTGAATCCAAGTACCTTGGCTTGCATAGTTGTAATAAGGATATGACAACAAGAAAGACCGTCGACCACAATGTTAGTGCTCCATTTCTTATACTAGGTGACGTAACAAAAAGACTCCAGGAATTCAACCCATTTGGCATGACACCGAGAAAGTTTCTACTACCTACGAAGATGCTTGAGAGACTCATGATCTGAGTAGATGATGAACTCTCTTGGCAATAGATAATGCTACCAGTTCTATAGTGTTCGGACAAGAGCATAAAACTCCTTGTCATAGGCTAAGTAATTCAGGATAACGCCACGGAATTTCTAGCTAAAATAGGCAATTGGTCGGCGCTCTTGCATAAAGATAGCACCAATGCCAATGCTAATGCAGACGTGTCACATTCAACCTCAAAAACCTTCTCGAAATCTAGTAGGGTGAGTATTAGAGTAGACATCAACTTATACTTCACATCTTCAAAACTCTTCTAAGCTTTCTCCGACCACCTAAACTTAGTGTTTTTCCTAGTCGATTCAGTTAACGGCGCAATTAAGGAAACTGAAGTTCCAAATGAATCTCTAAGAAAATGAAGCTAGACCATAGAAGCTCCTGACTTTAGCAGTACTAATCGGCTAAGGCTACTCAAGAATAGCTTTGACTTTCTCGTCATCAACTCGAACTCCTTTCCTTGAAACAACATATTTGAGGAAAACAACCTTACTTTGACAGAACACATATTTCTTTAGGTTATCAAATAATTTCTTAGCTTAAAGGATGTTGAACACCGATCTTAAATGCTTAACATGAGTGATGAGGTTGGCACTGTAAACCAGAATGTCATCAAAATATACCACAATACATTTTCCAATCGATGTTCTAAGCACATGATTCATCAGTCGCATAAATGTACTCGGCGCATTAGGTAATCCAAACAACATTACCATCCATTCAAATAGGTCATCCTTTGTTTTGAAGGCTGTCTTCCATTCATCTCCAAGCCTCATTGTATTTGGTGGCAACCACTTTTTAAATCAATCTTAAAAAAGATGCGGGCACCATGTAACTCATCAAGCATATCATCCAACCGTAGGATCAAGTATCGATACTTAACAGTAATTTTGTTGATGGTATGACCGTCAATGCACATTCTCCATGACTCATCTTTCTTTGGTATAAACACGGCGAGGACGGCACATGTGCCCATGCTCTCTCGAACATACCCACAATCTACCAACTCATCAACTTACTTCTTTAACCCAGCTGCCTGGTCAGGATTGAGTTTATAAGCAGGCCAGTTTAGTAGAACTGCTCTTAGCTAAAGATCAATGCAATGCTTAATGCCTCTAAAAGGTAGTAAACCTTTCACCATCTCGGTAGGAAATAGATCAACATATTCTTCTAGTAGAGCTCGTACTTTGGTTGGGCATTTCTCAACATCTCTCACCTCTAAGAATCTCTTGACTAGAAGGAGCACATAGTCCTTGGCCTTGACTTCTTGAGCAAACTAAGCTTGAGAAATCACCAAGGACTTTCGTTGTAGAGATTTAGCAACCTTTTCTTAGGTTTCTTGCACTTCCTTAGGACTCATGGGCATCAGTATTATTTTCTATCTATCCTTCTAGAACATGTAGATATTCCTATACCCATCATGCAACACCCTCAAGTCAAATAGCCATGGTCGACCAAGTAATATGTGAGAAGCGCACATTAAAAGGACATCATACAACACTTCATCCTTATACCTATCACTTATGGAAATGGGTACTCTAACCTACTCGACAACATGTAAACCTCCTTTCTCATTCAACTAGTAAATCTTGTATGGCTTAAGATGCAGGAGGGTTGGCAGTTTCATGGCCTTAACTACCCCTTAGGCTATGACATTGGTAATGCTCCCTTGTCAATGATCAAGGCGCATAGCTTGCTATTCACTCAGCCATTCGTATGGAAGAGGTTCTCCCTTTACTCATTCTCTTCTGCCACAAATGCACTAAGAGACCATCGAATGACAAAATAGTACTCGATACTGCCCTCAAGAGGTATCTCTATATTGGGGTCTTCTTGAAACTCTTTCAGCATCTGCTCAACTCCTATCTCTTCCTCTCCTTTACTCGCACTCTCTACTTCAAACTAGGGCTTGTCTTCATTTATAGTCATGACTCAACAGTTCATGCATTAACAAGCCATGTGTCCATAACCAAGACATTTAAGGCATTTGATTTCTTGGGTCTTTCTTCTAGAGCTCTGACCCTAGTCTTTTCAAACCTCAGGTTCCTTAGCCTTCTTTTGGTCAGATAGGCACTTACCCTCAACTTTCCACTTAGGAACTGTTGGATGCTTGGTCATTCCCTGGTCAGCTCAGCATGTTGCTTCTATTTGGCAGCATATGTCAAATACTTGGCATACAACTAACTTGGTTCCGCCTTTGCCTTTCAACTCTCTGTGCTACCCTGATGGCTTCATCCAAAATCACAAGACTCTGTAGCTCCACATGTTACCAATCTCGATCCAAAGCTCATAAATGAACCTAGTGATAGTTCTTGTTTCGGGTTTATCGACATCATACTAAATCATGAGTAATTGAAACTCTTGGACATAGTCATCCACTGATCTGCTACCTTGTCTCAAGTCTTGGAGACATCTGAAAGTGTCTTATTTATAGTGTTTAGGAACGAACTTATCTCTCAGGACCCTCTTCATTTCATTCCATGTCCAAACTTCTTGGCAGGCTCTCAAGCAGACATTCTGCAACTTCTTCCACTACATTGTTGCATATCCAAAAAATTCTAGTATAAATACTTAAATACGAACAACATCCTCATAATCATAGAAGTCAAATATCTTCTCGATCTTCTCTTCCCAATCTAAGTAGTCACCAGCACTACCAAACTCGTTGAAGCTTGAAATCTATACCTTAAGGTATTTAATCTCATGCTCATTAATCCTAACATACTGTTCCTCTTCTTCTTCATACTCTTCCACTTCATCCAACTCTAACCTTCTTCTCGCCATTCTATTGGCATGACGGGGTGGTGCTTAGTTCACAGGAAAGACTTCTGGTGCTCGTTCATTCATCTGCCTTCTAGGCCTCTCTCTCATTTCTTAGCCCTATTCAATTACTCTCTCTCTTGGCCTAATCTCTAAGACTTTCTGTACTAAAATAGCTAATTTGGCCACAATAACAGCAAGATCTTATATCTGCTCATCATTAGTACGTGGTGTTTGTTGGGTAACTTGACCACGTCCATAAGCATCGCTCTCGGCGTCATTAATCTCTCCCTGAACACTAGGATTCAACATTCTCATAAAGAAAAATCTTCAAAACACACTCTTCACGCAGGAAATCTTTCCACACACAAATATCTCAAATAGCAATTAGTAAGGATTGTCACTACATAGCTCTCGATCACAACCTCAAGCTCTGATATTAGGATTATATGATGTGCCTAAAAGTTCAGTTATCATTAGGGCTTATCATAGCAAATTTGAACCAGTGGGTCCTTCGAAATATCGAAGAAAAATAAAATGAATTGGTTTACGAATTGACAAGAGTAGCTGACGTGAAGTTACTCAGAGGATATGACTCACCTATGAACATAATACGACTTCACACTTCACCTAATATAACATACAAGTTGATGTTAAGATCCATTTGCCACTAATCTTGAGTTACTTGGCAAAATTAGATAAGAGTGTATAAGAATGGTTTTGGAGAGAGAGTGGTCTCATAAGAACAGTATATTCAATATATATCTATGATGTAAGATGATTTTGACTTACCAGCAAGATGGACTATTTATAGTAAGTCCCTCGAGCAACTATACAAATAAAGAAATTACAAAAAGGAAAACAAAAAATGAATTTCTAGTACATACGAAAAAGGGTGAAAAGGACCAACAACAAAAAGGGGAAAATAATACAATATCAGGTGAAAGGGATAGGTGGTAGCACAACATTGGTTCCATACATAGATTCTCTGATCACAACAGGCGAGAGGAATCAAAATGTTGCAGCATCAGGGAGTGGTAAGAAGTTAGAAGAAAGTAATTGGCTTGAAGAAGAGTGTCTCGTCACTTAGCAAGAGTCTCTTGGCAATTGAAAGTTCGATCATTCAGCATAGTGCCCTCGGCAAGCGAATAGTCGTGTCAACATAAGAAAGAGAACAAAGTAAGGTGTAACCTCTCGAAGTTGTTAAGGAATTTAGCCATCCTTCTTCTGTATAGAGTCTCTCGTCATCGGCAAGTTATCAAGAAAAGATTCTTCGAGTGAGGGATTAGAGGCCTCAAAGTTGTACACGCGTAAGAAGACCAATGGTCAACAACTCATCACTACCACTGAGGGTAGAGGTAGTGGCATGAACTAATAAAATGTCCTAGATTAGTGGGGCTTCGCTAAAAGGGCTATAGGTTTAGCCACTGGCATCTAGTACATGGGCCTCTTACCCCTTTCTTCGGGAGCTATACTTGGGCCTACTCATTTCCCCAACACTACTCCTAAGCTTCGAAGCTACTCTTTTCTCCTCTTTTTATTTTGTTTAATACTCTTGGCCCTTTCTACAATATCAACATAAGTGGCTAATTGAAAATACCTTACCTCATATTAAAAGTCAACATCCAACCTTCTAAGGAAATGATGAGCCCAAGACCTATCATTAGCCTTGATAGGCTATGGAAAAAACTGGCTCAAGCAATTTAGCTCTGCCTCATATTCAACAATGGATTTATTGCCCTACTGGCAATTATAATAAGTAGCTTCCATAACATCCCTTACACTATTTGAGAAATACTTATTACAGAATAGTTCCTAAAACTTATGCCAGTTAATCACTCTTCTTGTTAGCTTACATTTTCCTTTCAAACAATTAGCAACTGTTCCTTTCAACGTATAGGTAACATAACTCACCTTGTAGCCCTCTAGCAACCTAAAAGTTGCAAAGATTTTCTCAATGTCCTCTAGATAATGATGTATCTCATCTAAATCTATTTTCTTAGGGTTGAAAGGATTTACTTGTCTTACAAACTTATCTAAGGAGAATTTTTCCTTTAGTCTCCCAAAAAAAAAAAAACCCCAAGATTTAATTCATTGTTTGAAGTGGCCGCATACTATCAATCTACACTTGCCTTAGTTGTGGGACTAGTTTGTCTTGCACTAGATAGCCTCCCTAGGGTAGTTGTCCACCCTGTCCAGCAAACTCTACAGGTAAGAACTGCTTACCATGAAACTATCCCCCATCCCTCCTTCATTCCTCTCCATAAGGGGATCTTGATCTCTGCTAAAGTTACCATTAAAGGCGGGGTTTCTCTAAGGTAGCACTCTACAAGATACAAAGATATAAGAAAGGATAAATAACTAAGATCAAAGGAAGAGGAAACAAACACAAAGCAAAATAGATAACTAGATAAGATAACAAATTCTAAGAAAAGTTAAGAAGGTCTTAAGCTATTTGACTAACACTTAATTCACACTCTCTTCTTCCTTTAGTGATCCTTCTCTTAGGTGTTATATAGATATATAAACTTAAGCTCTAATACCACTTAATATGTAACGCCACAAATTGAGGACATCATAGACCGCCACATGTCCCCAATCCTCTATTGACACGTCAGGCTATGTTTTATAATCTACAATCTCCAAATCACATTCAAATAACAACCACTGACTTTATTAACGAACAACTCTATGACAAGTACATCAAGTCTCCAAAATAACTCATAAAAGTAAATAGAAACTAAACAACATCTAAGTTTCTCCTCAGTATAACCTGAAAATAAATTTAAATATCATCTCAAAAACAAATATTAAACCAACATCAATTTACTAACTCTTAAGGTTGATAATAATCATCGTAATAGTAATAACTTTCAACATAAGTGTCTTCTTGATAATAACTATCTCCCAAATCCTCATAATTGTGATAACCCTCATAATTAGCTGGATAACTGTAACTAGCAAGATCTCCATAACCAACATCCTAATCCACAACCGTAGAAAAAAGAAGAGTGAGCTGAAGCTCGATATGTAATACATAACCACATGCGTATGAGAAAACATACATAATATAAACACATGCATTTAATTGCATACAGGTAAAACACACACATTATTTTAATTATCTTTAACTTAGCCAAACGTACATTTCACAATGGAGACCTTCATAATCCCATCACACACACGGATGGACTCAACATCCTAACGTTAAGCATGCCTCTTTGGGCCCCTCTATATCCTACGATTGGGCATATACCTCTTCAAGCCCCATCTATTCAACTTAGATCTACTCCAGATCATTTCTAAACAAAACTCCATTAGGGACAATGTGTCGAAAGGATCATCAAGGTTGCTCCTTAAGATCTACTACTCTGGGCCCTTATGTTAAGCCATACATAATCAACAAGTAATATTTAAGCTAGATAAGTTATTAATCCTTTTAATATTTATATAAGTATATAAATTAACCTAGCAAGCACGAACAACACACAATGTCATGTACTTGAAGTACAATAAAAGAACTTGAAATTCTAGCTTCAAAGAATAATTTGTAACGAAAAGACAAATAAAAGTTATTTTAATAATAATCTACAACTTATTATAGGCTTCCTACAGGTTTTAGACTAGAATCCTATGCCAGATTAGACTAAACTTAGATTAAGAAAATGGAATGGTGCAATAGCAAGGACTATGGTTAGGGTTCACACCCGTAAACCCAAGCAAAAACCAATACTCAAGACTACACCCCTAGACCATGGTTGTGTACCTCAACCTTGTTTCTCTTTAAAAACTTTACAATATTGGATTACAACCATGTACCTTGACAATAATCCCTTCGCCTTGTGCAATAACTTCACCAACAAAGCTCCCCTCTTGTACTAACAAAGATTCACAATCAAATCTATGATTCAATGGATCAAATAAGGAATTAAAAATTCATGCCGTACCATTAAGGTTCATGTTGTTCACTGTAAGAGTATCTTACTTTCTAACACAACGAAAGCTTTATCAGTCTTTAGGAATAGGACGGGTGCTTTTGTTGTAAAGCAAGGTCAGGTACTTTTTAACATTCCTAATGTGCCCTGACTCTTTAATTATTTAATTTATCTCCAAGTAACAATAATAACCCCCTTTTCATATCGTGTCTTAATTTTATTTCCTTGTATTTTATTTTTGCTTGGGTGTTACATAAGCACTACAAATTTGGTAAAAGACTAAGATTTTGTTACTACAATGACCAATGATCTCAAGGCTTTTTATGTCGATATGATCACTTAGATAAACACAGAAACAACAATTGAATTTAATGAAAGGTGGCTAGTTCAAACTTAATGGTACATGTATGCAACAACTAATGCTAATGCAAAAGTTTCAAGGATGTGGATGACCATAAAAATTCTTACTGGAAATTGCAATACAACCCTTATCTAAGAAACCAAATTTTTTTATCTTCATATTACATTTGGAAAGAAATTGAAGTTAATGAATATCTTATATGTTTTGAACATGAAAAATTAGTTTCATAGTACTATTATGTAAGAGGGGATATAAAGTTATAATTAACTCTGATAAGTTTATACTCATGGAAGGGATCTATTTATAAGGTAAGTTGATACTTGTAATGGAATGTTTGAGCTTAGTATAGAAATGAATAAAGTAGACAATTGATAAGCTCCAAATTGCTTATATTCTAGATTGTGATTTTTTTATGATTTTCCCTTGAATTTTGAGTTTATTTTTAGAAAATGATACTTAATTGAGTAAAAGCTTTTTATCTAGGTTTTGGAACAATTTACAGAAGAAAACAAGAAAATAGAAATAAGTTTCACTCAATTCAAAACTAAAATGAGAAAGTTTTCAAGTTTTGAAGATCGATATGACCAAACAACATAACCGTATCACTTCTAAGAGAATTTGAAGTAGTAACATAAGAGGTTAGAAAATGACACAATCAAAACAACACAATCATGTCGTTGGTCATGTCATTCTCAAGTGACAAGGAGATATGAAAAAGATTTGATCTAGTGCATCCAAAACAACGCGACCAAAGGATACGATTATGTCCCTGGTCATATCACCTACTGTAAATTCTTTAAGTCATCCCGATTATTTAAAGCTTCATTAGGGCTTTTTGATAGAAAATTAGCACGTCTTTTTGAGAGAACTTTAAGGTCAAAACACTTAAGATAACCCAATGCAACAAGTTTTGAAGATTCAAGACCTATTTCAACATATTCATGACTTACTTCTCTATTCTTCTTTTCATTTTCATTAAAGTTTATTCCTTTATCATAAATAGAGAGTAGATCCTTTGTATCTAGTTCTAGTAAAATCGAGATCTATCATGTGACAATTGTTTTTATTAGATCTGATGCAATTCCTTAGTTTTCTTGGATCAATTATGTGGGCTTTTACGTTTTGGACTAATATTCCTACATGTGTTAATCTAAAAATATGATATTGTACAAAAAATCGATTTTTTGTATAATTAGATCTAAGCATAATTGATAATGATTTGTGCAATGTTAGAGATAAATAATGAGATTCTTCTAGATCTTTAGTCTTTTCTTTAAGAGAATTCATTGTACGATAATGCAATCTTAGGTTATGCTATGGGGAAAAAATTATATTAGATAATATAGAGATTAAGATTAATAACCTTGAGAAAATTATTAACTTTAATAAAGGATTCTCCTAATCAAGAAAATTAACGAGTTAATTAGATTATCTTTAGAGAAAATCACATGTTTAGGTCTAGGGGAAGCAAGATCTAGGTATACTATTGAATCTTGAATTAAATCTTTAATTGATTGCTTTCTTGATTAGTTGTAGAATCATTAATTGTTGCAATTTTAGTTTAATTGTTTAAAATCTTGAAATTGAATTTTCCAATTAAAAATAGAGCTTAGTACTCATAGCCTTCGAGGGATCAACTTAGACTCATATCCACTTTACTAAAAGCTGATAAGTGCACTTACCTCGTATAAATAGTTCTATCTATATTATTGATTCTTGTGATATGAAGCATGTTAGTTTAAAACATATCAATTTTAATACTATGAAATACATGAATATAAATAAATATATCAAAGTTAATGGAATAGATAACGTGTATAAATCTACTATTCTTATCTAACCTATCAATCACTATGAAATCATTTTCTCATGTAGAAAGAAGCACAAAGTCATCAATCTACCTTATATTGATAAATGTGAATTAAATGAAAATTTGACTAGAAAGAAAAGATATATTGTATAACATTTATTGATAATTGTTCTTGTTTCAATTATGTGTATTTGTTGAGATATAAAGATGAATTATTTGTTTCATTTAAGCACTATAAATTAAAAGTAGAATATATGCATCATAAATGGATTAAGTGCTTGTACTGATAGAGGTGATGAATATTATTTTACTAAATTTCACTGATTTTTTTTTAAGAAAAAAGGAATTATATATCAATTCACCCCGCATGGATCTCAACAAAATGGGTTAGCAGAACATAAAAAATGGACTATAGTAGATATGGTAAATTCACTAATCCTTAATGCTATCTTCCATTTAATTTATGGGGAGAGCCTTTGTTGACTCTAGGGATTTAAGTATCCAACACGAAGATGTTGAGGCATATGTTTCATCCACCCTAAATAAGCCCTTTGATACAAGTACATGCTGATTGAATAGTATGATTTAAATAGGACTTAAGTTGTGTACGGTGGTTGCGTATGTGTTACCTATTGGGCATATTTGCTCACTATTTTTTTAGGATTAGGTTTTAGATATTATTAAAAGATTACGTATAAAAGGATGGGAGATTATAGGGTCCTAAGTATTGCAAGTTGCAATTAAGTGACAACAACATGTACAATCTAATTTTACATTATAGGTTTCAAGGGTAACATTGAATACTTACATAAACTCGGAAACTTTGTTTTACATCTTAATCCTAAAATGGTGCCTTACCATTATATTGACATTTTCAAGAGAAGATATTCTTGTAAAGTAATGAAGAGCATAAAACAAGTTGCAGGAGTTAGGCTATATATGATGGTTGTATAGAAACTAGGAAGCCCCAACTTTCTTTACATAGTACATTCTTGGTGCATGGAAATACAAAAATAAAGGTATAGTTTTTATAATGACTAATTTTTGCTGCATAAAGAATATGCTACACTCAATTTTCAGTCTTATAATTCTCACAGTCATTATTTTCCGTTATTGTATTGCTTATGCAATTAATGATAAGTTTTAAGTTTCGATTTGTAAGTCACAGACTTCTATTGGTTTAAAAAGCTTGTTTAATAAGGAAGAAAAAGTTGTTTATTGGAAATATCATCAAAATGGATCCATCAATAATATTAGAAGGATAGAAGAATGGGGTTCAAATATATATGAAGTGAATGTTTAAGTACCTATAAGATGGAATGAGACCCTGATGAGGCCTTACAGCAACTTAAAGTTTACCGAAGATGCTATTGGTAGAGATATTGTTTGGCCTTCACATTTTGTATGTTTATTTTATCATAATTTACTTGTTATGAAATTATTGTTTGTTTATGTAAGCTTTGTTGAATGAAGATGAAGATTGAGGTTAAAAGTGATTTGAATATTTTTAAAATTGATTTGGCAATAAGTGGACTATGTGTTAGCTATTAGTTAGAAACTGATTTCTTTTTGCTACCATTATTGCTACTCTTATCCAGCTTGGGTCTTGTCTTATGGTAATTTATCATATTGTTATGATGTACTTAAATCAAATTACTCATAAATAATTTTGTGTGAAAGATTCATATAATACAAATATTTTATATAATATCTTGTTTTGTAAAATCATCCTTTATGTCCTATTTGATTCTGTATGGCTTGATTACGATAGACTCTTGAATGACTTGTAATTTCATGAGTTTTATTTAACAATACAGGCAACAATAGAGGAAAATTATGAATGATTGCTAGTGGGATGCTAAAAACTATCATAAGAAAAGCTTTCAAATTAATACTTGCATTCTTCTTTTTTTTTTTTTAACTTCACCTGTATTCAAATTTCACATTTGAAATTGAAATTCAACAAAGTTAATGTTTCTTTCCCAATAAAGTTATACAAACCATATGGATTCTCGAGCAAAAGCAGTTGTGGGAGCAAAATATAGATTTCAATCTATAAGGTTATTGCTTCGTACTTTTTGGATGAATTTACGTTTTCTTAACCTTTAATGTTAATCCTTGCATCTTATGCCCTATTTGTGGCCTCGGTTTCGAGTTCATTCTACCTTTGAACATTCTATGAAACTTTACGTCTGATTCTTCGCCCATTTTTTTTTTTTTTTTCCTTTCATTTGCCATTTTCTCCGGACGCATCGTCAAAACTTTAGCTATAGTTAACTTGTCGGCCTTTTTCATTTTTAATGTGCTTTTCTTGTAAAACTTGAAGAAATAGGTAGCATTGGTGCACATATAAGCAGATTCTATTTTCCAAGAAAATCATTCATATAGAAGTAAATTGACCTAACACAAAATGTGAGGAGGAGAGAGAAGGATCAAGCAACTATTAATTATGTGTAATACACATGCAACATAGGCAAGAAAAATCCCATCTCTTGCTCAAATGAAATTTTCTTTATAAGAAATTCGGTAAAACAACATGTGATTTCGAGAGAAACAATAGACTCTCCAAACTATTAAGTAATCATAATTGATGGTAATGTCACTATTTCTATTGTTATTACAAAAACATTAGATGAGATTTTTACCTCAAGTAGCTCCTCCAAAGCTAGCAATCAGATTACATTGAGTCTATTGAAGAGATCATCTTTTTAAGTTTATACTCAATGTGAAAATTTGTTTAAGGCAAATAAATTTTGATTATCAACTTTGTTAAAACGAAGAATAACGAAATAGCTTCTTATTTTTCTTGTGGAATAAGATGCCTTGTTTGCAACTAAGCAATAACCTTAAAACTTATATAACGGACCAAAACAAAAAGTTGATATACTTACTTATAAGTTAATGTAAGTTAATACCACGTATGTAATCATGTAAAATTGCATTCAAGAACCAAAAAAAATTATATGTAATATAACAAGATCTTCATATGCATGACCTACATAGATCTTCATATACAAGACTTATGAAACCAATAGCAAAATTTGTTAAATTAAAAGAAAAAAAGAAAAATGTAATTTTTTCTATCTTCATTATTTTAAGTTTATATAATTTTACTTCTTGGCAAATAGGAAAGTACAAAAGGAAAGAATGGAAATTGTAAAATTGGAGATAAAAATGGGGGAAAATAAAGGGAATAATAGAAAAGGTAAAGTAAGAAATTATTGAATGAAAAATATAATATTATCATTTATTATTCACTTATTAATATTATTTAATAATTTTTTATAAGTGAATAAGAAAGCACCAACGACTTGTACCTAAGGTTCCATGGTAAGTATAGGTAAAAAGACCCCATACCTAGAACTGTGCAAGGGCTAATTCTAAACTGACAACCAACTCGAAACTAGCCTTGCTTAAGGTGTAGCAGGCATAAATTAGCTAGGAATCGTCAAGCCTTAAGTGCTTAGGAGGTTCGGCAAGCTAAACCTGCTAAATCAGTAGGTTGTTCAACTGGTAGGTTGGCCTATTGGTTCAGGTCGATTCTAACCTAATGATAAGCTCTAAATTAAACACATTTTATTTGGTGATTTTTCATGATTTTCCCTTGAAATTTGAGTTTATTTTTAAATAATGATACTTAATTGAGTAAAATTTTATTATATAGTTTTTGAAACAATCTACGTGAAAGAACAAGAAAATAGAAATAAGTTTCACTCAATTCGGAGCTAAAATGAGCAAATTATAAAGGTTTGAAGATCGATACAACCAAACAACATAACTTATTGTTTCCAGGCGATTTTGGACCATATTTTCATTGACCGCAATTAGTGACATGACCCAAGGTCCCTAGTTGTCCTTGGTCATATCGTTTCTAGAAATTTTTTTTAATAAAAAAAAGGAAGAGAAAAGAGCCGATCACAACTAAGTACACGACCAGAAGATACAGTTATGTCCCCGGTCATGTGTTTTACAACGACCATATTTTTTACAACATTTATATAAAGCCTCTTTAGATTTTTCACAAGAGAACTTTTGACATGACTTTTTGAAAGTTTTTCAAGCTTAAAACACTTAAGAAAGTAAGGCACAAAGAGTACTTCAAGATTCAAATTTTTTAGATTTCATGATTCTCTCTTCTATTTTTCTCTATTCTTTGGTTTTAGATTGCTACTTTATGATATGCATAGAATGAATCTTTAGTATCTAGATTTTGTGAAACCTAAATCTCACATGTGACACTTGGTTTTATTTAAAACTAATGAAGATTTTTATTCTTTTTTAATCAATTATGTGTACTTGCATGTTTTAGATTAATAAATCTGTAAGTTATTAATTTAAATTTGATATTATAGAAGAAGATCAAGAGATTTCTTGTATAGTTATATCTAGTATAGTTGATGAGAGTTTGTGTAATGTTAGCAATAAATTGCAAGATTCTTCGAGATTAATAATATTATCTTCAATATAATTTTTTAGAGAATCCACTGCCCATTAATGCAATTTTAGATTATGTTATGAGGAATAGATTCTATTAGATAATCTAAAAATTAGGGTTAATAAGTTTGATGAAGTTATTAACTTTAAAAAAGTGTTCACCTAATAAAAAAAAATTAAAGATTGAATTAGATTATTTTTAGAGAAAATTACATATATAGATTTAGGGAATTAAGATCTAGATACGTTGTTAAGTCTTAAAGTTAATCTTTAATATTTTGCCTTCTTGTTTAGTTATTGATTAATTATTAATTTAATTTGTTGCTATAATTTTAACGTAAAGAATTAAATTCTTGAAATTGAATTTATTAAGTTAAATAATAAAGTTAAGGTTAGCACTAGTATTTAGGGTCTCTGAGGGATCAACATTTGAACTCATATCTGCTCAACTATAATTTGATAGATGCTGTAGCCTCGTATCAAGTTGTTGGCACCATTGCTAGGGACTTCAATATTAAGAACATTTGTAGCTTTATTAGTTTAACTATTCTTTTCTTTGCTTTTCATTATTTTTCTTTGAATTATTTTGAGTTACGATTGATTTTTATAATTTTCCCTTCATAGTGCATGGCTCAAAGTAATCCAAAAAATTTGGTAGAGCTTGATCCTGAGATTAAAGGAATTACCCTTCAAAAATTGAGATTGCGAGCGAAACAAATAGTAGCTACCATAAAAGATGAGTCAATTGTGGAGGTTAAGGGGGAAGGTGAAGAGATGAACGACTCAGTTATTAATTGACAAGATCTACTACAAAATCCTAAACCAATGACTAATAACGGAGATGAAGCAAACTAGGCTATGTCTGATTATTTGAGGCCTACACTTACTAGGACCGACTCTAGTATCGCCAAACCAATAGTCATTGCCAATAATTTTCAAATTGCACCTAACATCATCCAATGGTGCAATAGTATGTATAGTTCGATGGTCTCTAAGATGAACATTCTAACACTCATATCTCTAGTTTTCTAGAGATTTGTGATGCATTTAAGATTAATAGAGCTACAAATGACGCTATCCAATTGTAGTTATTCCCTTTTTCTTTTAGGGGAAGAGCAAAGCAATGGTTAAACTCCATACCATAGAACTCGATAATAACTTGGTATAATTTGGTAGAGAAATTCTTAGAAAAGTATTTTCCACCAGTAAAGACTGTCGTACTTACCAATCATAGGGTAACAAATACTTGCTTCAATTTTCAATCAAATTAATGATAAATAAATTTTTTCTTGAGGATAATTCTTGCTTGTGATTTGGAGCTTTCACCTTATTTTCACTTCTTAGTAATATTTAAGTATATGCATGCATGATCTTATGGGTTAAAGTAATTAATCATCATTGACATGTTCGTGTCATTTGAAATTGGCGCTAATTTTTGGGTTTGAAACACACAGGGTTGTGACACTATCATATCACTTGCATTAAATTATTATAAGCATGCAATACTTGCATGTTTGAGTTTAAGTGTTGAATTTCATTACTTAATATGCCTTGTTCTTCGTTCTAGCACTTAGGGCTATAGTGTTTAATCAACATATAAGTGCTTAGAATCTCTTTTGTAACAATATTGGTAAGGATTATATAAAGGATTTCTCAAAAACACAACTACATCATGCATGCATACCAAGTGTTTAACAAAAGTTTGAAATGAGTTATAGTGTCATTTCTTCCACACTTGATTATGGTTTTAGTATAGTTCTTTGTTGTAAGTGTGGGGAAACTTTTGATCAACAAAATAGTGACTTGAATTTTCTTTTTTTTTTTTAATAGGACCATGGCACTACAAACTAAGTTTTAGGTTCGAAAATAGAAGCGGATGAGGAAGAGGAGGAGGATAAAGAATACGAAGAAGATAAGGATGAAGTTATGGATGATTCCTTTGACTAGGAGGATGTTGCTGATGAATGGCTGTCTCTTATGTGCTTTATTCAATATGGATTGAAGTTTTGTTGCAAAGTTATGGATATGAATCTTGGAAGCTCTTTATGGAGATGGTCTTTTGAGATTTGTTACTTCATGCTTCTTGACTTATAAATATATAATTCAATTTTATGGGAGTATCAGTTTTCCTTTCTCACTTTTATATCATCTTACCAATGATTGTTTCGATTGATATATTTTCTATTATATGACTTAATCTATACATTAAGGACAATGTATGGTTTTAAGAGGGAATATAGAAACTTTTGCTACTGAGGAAACTAATTTTTTTTTGCATTTTAACCTAATTTTATTGTTTTATTAACTTGCAATTATTTGTAAATTGACAACTTTCAATGAGTTGAATTGAATGTAATTTGCATACTTGATCTTTGATGAATAAATTACATGATATCAAAGTTAATAGGTAAAATTTTTATGGAGTAAAATTACAAGTTATTTAACCTAGGATTTTAAGGACTTAAAATTAAAGCAAAATCACTAGTTAAGAGCTAATTATGATTATTTTTTAAACTTATTTTTATGTATATTTTCCTCTTAGATAACTTTAGAGTCCTATAATCCTTAGTAAATAAATAAATGAAATTTGTCTTTTGAAAAACCCTTGAAAACTTGAATTAGTTAGAGGTAGAAAGTGATACAATTGTATGAATGATCAAATAATAAAAAGGTAAATTTAGTAAGGATTCACCTTGGTCCCTTAGAAGAGTAAGGTTGAATTCCACTGCTAATGCCAAAATAAGCTTAAAGAATAAATTGGTATGGATCGACCTTGGTCCGTCAAAAGAGTAAAGTTCTTTTCTACTACCAATACAAGGGCTAAGTTAGTATAGATCGATCTTGGTCCATCAAAAGAGCGAGATCTTTTCTCTCTGTCAACACAATTGTTCTTAAATAATGTGCTTAATTAATATAAATTCAGTGAATTTAAAACCTTCCTAATGAAAGCATAAAGTAAGAGGATGATTAGAGGATGAGTAGATGTAGCATGTATTTACTCTAAATTATGGCACTTAGTGAGATTGAAGAGATGGTTATATAAATTTTAGTTAAGTAGGTTAAAATTTTTATGATTTTTTACAATTTGGTAAGATGTTAAATCTAATCTTGAGTATATGAACCTTTGATTAAATGATCTAGGTAAACTTTAATTTACATAGATTAGCCCGTGAACTCTGATACATTGTGTCCTTTGAACATTGAGAAAAAGATTGAGTATAAAGAGTTAAGGAAGTTGTTTAAGGAAAATTTATTAGAGTTGGAAGTTGAATCTTTTTCTCGGTTAAGTGTAAATTTTGGCCGGTTTCTTAGCTAACAATTTTTTTTAACTTAAGAGTTCTTATCCTGATTTTTCTTTAATCTATTTGCTTGAGGACAAGAAAATTCTTAAGTGTAGAGAAGTTTTATAAGCTCTAAATTTGTTATATTTTATTTGATATTTTTTAATGATTTTCCCTTGAAATTTGAGTTTATTTTTAGATAATGATACTTAATTAACTAAAATTTTTTTTTTAAGTTTTAAAATTATCTACATGAGAAAAGAAGAAGATAAAAATAAGTTTTACTCAATTCGAAACTAAAATGAGCAAGTTATAAAGATTTAAAAATTGACACAACCAAATAATATGGTCATGTCATTTCTAGATTTAAAAAAAAAAAGGAAGAGAAAAGAGTCGATCATAGCCAAGTATATGAGTCGTATGTTTTGTAGCGGCCATATTTTTTACGTCTATATAAAGCCTATTTAGAGTTTTCACAAAAGAACTTTTAGCACAACTTTTTGAGAATTTTTCAAGTCAATAACATTTAAGAGAGTAAGGCACAAAAAAGACTTTAAGATTTAAATTTTTTAGATTTCATTATTCTTTCTTTTATTTTTCTTTGTTTTTCTCTATTCTTTGATTTTAGATTATTACTCTATGATGTGTATAAAATAGATTTTGATATCTAAGTTTTCTAGAACCTAAATCTTGCATGTGACACTTTGTTTTATTTAGAACTAATGAAGATCTTTATTCTTTTTCAATCAATTATATGTGCTTACATGTTTTAGATTAATAATTCTATAAGTTATTAATTTAAATTTGATATTACACAAGGAGATCGAGGGATTTTTTGTATAATTAGATCTAGTATAGTTGATGAGAGTTTGTGCAATAATAGAGATAAATTGCAAAACTCTTCTAAATCAATAATATTATCTTTAATATTATTTTTAAGAGAATTCACTACGCGTTAATGCGATCTTAGATTATGCTATGAAAAAGAGATTAGGTAATCTAAATATTAGGGTTAATAAACTTGAAAAAACTATTAATTTTAAAAGAGAGTTCTCTTGATCTAGAGAATTAAGATTTAGATACGTCACTGAGTCTTGAAGTTAATCTTTAATATTTTACTTTATTGTTTACTTCTTGATTAATTATCAATTTAATTTGTTGTTGTAATTTTAATTTAAATAATTGAATTTGTTCAGTTAAATGATAGAGTTAAGGTTAATACTAGTATTTAAGATTTCTAAAGGATCGACATTCGGACTCATATCCGCTTTATTATAATTTGATAGGTATGCTTACCTCATATAACCTAGCAATATAAAAAATAATAATAATCTCTCTTTCCCAATATATCCTTTCCTAACGTCTTCTTCTACTTTTCCCTTTCCCAACATATTTTCTTTATTTACATTATTACATATATATTTTTCCCATCAATCATTATCAACTTTTTTCCACACAATACATATTCTTATTTCCGATATTCAAACGAGAATTCTTCATCATGTGTAACTTCTCTCACTTTGTTTAACATTACTCAATATTTTAATATTAAACTAATATTAAGTTTACACAGTCTAAATCAATTATTTCAAAACAAAATAAAATTTGAATAAAAGACAGTGGTAAATCATTTACACATCAGTATATGTAACGTATATGTACATATAAAGTGTTATAATAATTTGAGGAAAAAAATAAAAATATGAGATAAGACGAAAAATTATTTATGAGAATGCGGGGAAAAATATAAAATGAATTAAGTATAAAATTAACAAAAGGAAAAAATTAGGTCGAACAAGCCTAAGCCTAGGCTCGGTTCGGCCTTAAGCTAACTTATGAACCAACAATTTAAGATCGGTTCCGGACCACTTCGACTTGACAATCAAGTCTACCTATACCCATATCCTTTCCTAGGAGCAAATTTAGAAAATACATACCAAAACGTACCCTGTAACTCTTAAAACATATGCAAATTTTATCCGATTGAGTAGAATATGCCTAGATAGTATAGTCACCCTTATAATTTCTATATCCTTTCACAAAAGTATTCCCTCTCAACTCGCTTCGACGTTCTCCCTCTTCTCCAACGCTGTTCAAGCTCCCATAATAGCCTTATAGGCTTCTTAAACATAAAAATTAGATCGGTACTTCACTTGTATCTCTTCAATTCTTCCTTAACGACTTTCAAATTCTGTGAGTATGATATAATCAACCTTATTTCAATATATGCTAGCTTAATGTATGACCAATTGCATTGGAGTTAGAAAATTTACACAAAAACCCAAATTTTTTAAATAGTTAAAATTGATGTTGATTATTATTATTTTTTTTTTTTGGGTGGACAGCTTGAAAACTGACATGAAATGTCCAATTTTTAGAATTCGATTTCACATATATGATTTTAGAATTAGTTCCCTATTTGTTAGGGTGTTGATTTCATGTTTAAGAAAATCAATTTCCAAAATTATGAAAATCGATTGTTCACTTGTAATTTACAAAGAGTTTCAAGGTTCAAATGCGGTTATGGGAAAATCTGAATTGGAAGCCCAAATTAATGATATATTTCGACTCATAGTAATTTTGGAGCATCAATAGAAGTATTTGGATGCGGGATTTAGATTTGAATGTAAATTTTCGCGAGTGATCGGAGGTATAGGGGTATTTCCGGTTTTTTATTTTTTATTTTTTAAATTATCTGGGTTAATTCATATATCAGGGATAATTACATCATTAAACATATGTCCTGAATTCATGTATAAAAATTAGGACGACATATAATATGCAATTCTACGTAGAAGTAAAATTTGGTCATTATTCAATTGCCCAAACTTAACCTAACCTAACCTAACAAGTACATGTTTTGTAACTAGTTGAATAGGAAACATGATGCTATTGAGTTTACGCATAATAACTTTTTTAATGACCTATTTCAAAAAACACACAAAATTCGAATAAAAACTGGAATGGTTTTGCAACTTAGAGGTCAAGGTTTCAAATCCTCTTTCATGCAGTTTTTGTGATAATATATATGAAAGTGTTTGAACTTTTAATTCCAAAAAGTTTAGTCTTGAATTTACTGCTTAAAGAAGGAAAAAATTGATCATTTGACTGTCTACACTTTATAGATATTATACACATGATAAGTGTTAAATTACTCTGAAATTAAAGTTTAAGCACTCAAGTGAATAAAATTTCAATTTTTGAGATTTAAAATTCAAATTTTGAATATTTAGATATTAAATTACCTGAAATCAAAAATTTTAAATACTCTTGTATGCATTATCCTTTCAGTTTTTGTTGATATTGAGTTTTGGGATCTTAGTAGTTAAATAATGCGAGAACTCCATTCACGTTGAATGCTGCATCGTAGCATAGTTAGCAAAGGTGCGAGCTCCCCCTTAAAGTTGACCCAAGTTTAAATTCCTGCCCTAGCAAAATAAAGGTGTTGTTTTATTTTATTTTTTTACTTTAAATATATATATATATTGCAAGTATATGTTGAACATGTGCCAAGCAAGTTACAACTAACAACTTACACATGCGAATAACACATGCGCGTAATTTCTTCCACCTCCCATAGAAGGTCAATGCATAAGGTAGAATAACAAGGAAATTGAAGGCCATTTTGATCTAAATTTACACACTTCTTAATGTTAAAGGGATTTGGAAGATCAAACAATGCATTGGAAGTTTGTATTCCATCTAAAAATCATTGAAATTTAATGAAAATTGATAAAAGAATCGAGGAACCTAAATGCATTGTGTGTAAATGAAAAGTCTAATTATTTTTCAACTTTGCAACTTCCTGACGAACAATTGAAGCTGGATCTACATATAAGGATATGCTAACTTTGATTCATATAAGAAACATGTATCAAAACACCCAAAATAAAAAAATAATAATAATTACAATTGAGTTATCTGTCTCTTTTATTCGTATACAAAAACTTAGTTAATCTCATTAAGTTTATGAGTTTTGTTGATCAAAATTAAACAAACAACAAGAACACTCAATAAATTGCGCAAAAAAGAAAAGAAAGAAAGAAAAAGAAAAATCAGGATTTAAATTTTTCGTATGAATCAAAGATTTCGAAACCTGTAAACTCTTTCTCTCTTCGACTCACCACGCGCCATCAAGCTCTAAATTAACATTACCACTAACCCCACGATGTTGTCAGCCATGGGAAAGTTCCATCTAGTTACCCCAACCCCAATCCCCAAAAAAGGCCCTATCCGAGACATTGATCATGATCGGAGAATGGACAGTGAGTCCCTCTTCCCTCCACGCGATATTGTTAATCTCCTTCGGCTTTTCAATTTTTCTGTTTCGTTTTTTCTTACCCCCTTTTTGAATGGGGTAGCCACCCAAGGTCGGTCGTGACCCATTCACCTAGCCTACCAAAATCCGACCACCAAAGACGTGGGGTAGCCGGATTTCTATTTTCCTTTATATTTCTGAATTAAATGGCACGTCCTCTTGATATTAGATTGATCATCTTATTTATATGTTTTTGAGTGATTGTTGGTGATTAGTTTGATCCTTGATAATTCTTGATGAAGTATAAAGTTGTTCATTGATCTGAAGTTGATTATTTTACAATTTAGGTATTTAGGATGGCTTAGGTGATGCTTAGGATTAGTTCAGTCTTCCAAAAATTTTTCAAAAAATTTGAAGATCTTAAACTTGATTTAATACCCCCTCAAATATTACATAACTGAACTCTAAACATTGATACTCCTTTTGATGCAGCAACCTAAGGTTCCATTGGAACTCCAAGGTTAAGGTGCTTAGAGGAAGCCACAGTAACCTTCTAGAAAGCATATGTACAAGGACAAAACCTTACAGCATTTGATGCCAATACGGATAATATCTTGATGCATGGAGTTTTGATTGGGTTTTACACAATGGTATTAAAGCAATTTGCTATTTTGAAGTTGAGGCGACAAGTGCCACACGAGGAAAAATGCCATGGTATAGGGTATCTCTTAAGTTTGTAAGTGACTACTTCTAGGGTACTTCCTATCTTTTGTGATTCTAGACTAATGTAAGAAAACTAACAAGAACATTAGTTCTATAAGTGAAAGAGATTAAAAGATTTCTTATAATATAAGCTAACAAAACTCTAATCTTTGAGATGTTTTTTGGTATAATAATATAAAGTTCATTGAAATTATAAGGTTAAATGTGCTCAGGGGGAAACGATGGGTGACATCCTATGAAGCAATTGTACTAGAAGAAAAAACTATGTGGTGAAAGTGTAAAAAACCCCAATTCATAGAGTTTAGGTCATTACACTTAAATAATATGACTATTATTATGTTCTTGTGTATGTCTTTGTAGACTCAAAGTATTCTTCATATTAGTTACATTTGACCTTGTTTAATGGACATATGAGTTAGACAATATGTCATAGGATTGAATATTTTCTAGAAAATTCAACATGTTCTTGATGATAGGTTGATTAATATTAATGTTCTTACAACTTTCTTGATGCTCTTGAGATGTTCATATTAATGTTCAACTTGCTCTTGTTTTAGCAAATGTTTAATCATTAGAAGTCAAGTAGATTTGATGATTACCTACATGTTTGGTTTATTTTTTGGAAAAATTGAAAAAGTGTTTTTAAATAGGTTGAATGTTCATCCCAATAAGCTCTTAATGACACCTTATTAAATCTTATTTAAGGGATTAAAATCATCAAAAATGTATTTTTCATCAAGATTTAAGTTATGATCACAACCAACATATCCTTTTTGGTTAACAATTCCTCAAAACTAAAAAGGATAATCATAGTAATTAGATTTGAAATTTTGAATCAAACTTTAGGATAAAACATGGTTTGATCTTTATAATAGGCTTGCATATGATAAAAAGACGTTGCAATTGAAATGACTAAAACAATAGTTTTCAATGAATATTAATAAATATGAAAATATAATAAATGATAAATATTAATTAATAATTAAATAAATAATTATATTTATAAGAAACCAAACCAATGAATTGTTTCAATACCATTCTAAACTAGTTTGGAATGAATTGAGCCAACTGATTTAACATGAACTAATCCTCTAATAATTTTTTACATGGATAAAATAAAAATAATTATAGTTAATAATAATTAAATAAGTAGAAAATAATTAATACAACAAGAGTATCATTTAATTTAATTATAAATCTATTTTAGGCTTACTTACTAATTGGACCCAAACTTACATAAGATGCATTTACACTAAGCTATCTAATAGACTTTCTTATACACTAGTAAAATTTAATGTATAAGACTAAGTATAGGACTTCTATAATTTCAAGTTAATTGATTGTTAATGATTACTTTCTCATTGCATATCGAGAAAATTTATGAATTCGAGAGTTGGATTGAAATCATAAGTTTGTGATTGTAAGAACTTTCAACTATGTGGTTGTTGCTACAGCACATACTATATGCAAACTAAATAATGAACCAGATATCATATAATGTCCTAGAACTTAAGGGCGCCACAACCTACTACATGTCCCTGCATTTTAAGAACACATTAAAGCTCTAAAACTAACTACAATATCCATAATCACTTTTATAACAACTGCTTATTAGGTACAAATCAACAATTCTCCAAAAACATCGACTCAAGTGTTCAACCACAAATATACTCAATAACCAAATCTTAATCTCTTGCAATATATAAAACTAACTATCTCTCTTTCCCAATTAATGATAGCAATTTCCATACTTCTTGTAAATCTATCAAATTAACCTACAGCTATAAAAAATAGAAAAATGAGCCAAAGTCCAATATGGATGCATAAACACATACGGATGCTAGGCTCAAAGCATATACATGCATATAATGCAACTGTAATAAAATATAAGCAAATAATAGTTTAATTATCTTTAATTTAGGCCAACAAACAACACAAACATTCTCATAACCCCGCCACACCATGGTCTTTGTCCACATACATAAGTGGATATAATAAAAATATTCCTTTAAGTCCTTTATGCTCAAAGTCTAGAGTTCAAAGACCATAAAACCTAAAATTCTAGCTACATCATCCTATATAAAAATCTATTAAGGAAATCTCACATATGATTAGTAGTTACTCTTTTAGAGATTTGCTACTATGGACTTCTAGAGCGAGCAAGTCAAGCATAATCAGTAACTAAATTTAATAAGGACGAATATAACTTGGTCGGGTTTGATTACTAAGTCTTAACATATACAAACAATAATTAAGCACCACGTAGTTGAGATCGCTCCACAACAGCTAATAGAAACTCCAAACTTGCAAGACCCGTATGAAACAGCCCAAATCACTCAATAAGGAAGGAAGTCAATACCTAACACGAATTTATTTGAAATTAAGAATAAGTATATATATTAACTTTTAGATAATCAATAACTAAGTTTCTACTTAAATATTACTTATGATATTTTATTAACCTGTTACTTGTTAATATATCTACTTTATAATTCAAATATTCCAAGTAAAATTAATCGAGTCGATTCATTAGTCAAAGATAGGAATAGGAAATAATTAAATATATACAATAGAGTAAAAAGTTAACATATTTATATATATAATAATATTTATTTACTCATATCGTAATGGTATAGTATATGAAAGAGAAATATAAAGTAAACATATAACAAAGGTGCTAAAATAGATAGCTTACTAACCGATATAATAAAAAGAATATGTATATTATCAAACAATATTTGAGTTTCTAGAAATACATAAAAGAAAAACATATTAGTAAATGGAAGCTAAAACGAACATACTATACAATTAATATTATATACTACATAATAATAATAATAGAAATAATTTAATAATAATGACATCAATATTAATTTCAAGGGATAACATAAAAGAATGGAATCACCATAAGCTAAATCAATAATTAAAATAGTACATATATGATACAAGTAACAACACAACTCCACATTCAATAGAAAACAATAACCCAACTCCACATCTATACCTATATACAATACAAGTATAACAAAATTTTAAAATATAAAAATTCTATATATAATAATAATATAATACAATATATAACATAATTTATAATAGAAACTTATTTACTAGCAATATAATTACTTATCAATATAACGAAGGAAATTAAAATCAACATGATACATATACAACACCAAAAAAAGTAACCAAGTCGACTTGTTGAATCAAGAAAAGGAGTAATTAAGAGATATGAAATTGTAATCAAGTAATAGTCTTACTAGAAAATAAATAAACCGAAAATTACACTTTGTTATACAAAAACGCAAAAAAAATTATCGATAAATAACTTTACTGAAAGTGGAGCTCAAAATAAAGACCGAAACGAAGAGAAGAGGAAGCTAGCTTGGTTGTTGGACAAGAAAGTGAGATGGTGAGGGAATGAAGTTTAGGAAAGAATAAGAATGAGGGACTAAACTCTGGGAGAGAATAAGAATGAGGGAGTAATGATGGGGGGTAGGGTTTGATAGAGAAGAACACTAAAGGAGTGAAGTTTGGGAGAGAATGAGAATGCAAGGGTAGGGTCTGATAGAAGAGAGAGTGAGGAAGGGGGTCTAAGGGAAATAAGAGACAATAAGAATGAGAGAGGTACCTGAGAGATGAAAGTGAGGAGGTCTACGAGAGAGAAAAATGAGGGACAAAGGGGTTGGAAAATATGGAGAGGGCTATGGGACCTTCTAGAATTTAAGGTAAGGTTAGGAAATCTCCAAGAAAGTTGGAGAAAAATAAAAAGAAAAAGAAATAGAAATAAAATGATAATAAAGGAAATAAGGGAAAATAAGAAAGTAGAAAAGGAATTAAAATATAAGAAGTGATAGGGTGAATATAAAATAAAATATATAATTTGTTGATGAAATTAAATTATTCTATTATATGATTGCCTATATTAAGAGTTAATTTATTATTCAAAAATGTTATTAAGAACCTTGATTTAAATATTTATACTATAGGACAAAATTTATAAGTTGAAAATTTTCCCTTACTAGTGTTGTTTTGTATATCATCATGATCTAAATCAATTTTATTTTTAAATTATTATTTTTACTTTAATTGAAGTGTTTCATATCATCCAACTCAATCAATGAAATACATTTGACTTGCTTGTACTTGGTCATTTGGGCCAGCAAGTAATACCCTTGGATTAGGTTACAATTATGGCAGTAATGTTGGAGTAATACAGTAGTTAAGTACTTAAGCTACCACAGATGGTTCAATAAGCAGTTAATAGGAAGGAACTACATTGGATAAACGTGATGAAAACAAAATAAATTTATATTAGGAGTCGTTTAAGGTTATGAGACCCAATAAATGATACGTTATACATGGACTGCAATGATCAATAGTTAAAGCAATGGTGAACTCCTTAGGAGACTACATATGGTTGTAGGCTTAGATTTGTTATCTAGTCACCCCCATCAACCATCGATAGCCTACCGCATGAAATCAAGCCCTTTATTCCCTACTATGTGTGAATAAAGTCATGAGTTACTCCTTTGCTATTTAATCACACTAAAATAATTATCTCAATAAACCCTAATTCTCACATTAGAATCAAGTATGCATGTGAGTGGCTTAAAATATGTTTTGTGGTTGCTATGCACTAGCTTTCATGACTCACTCCGTTAAGATTAAACTTTTCAGGTGTTAATATGTCTTTTTTTAATCCGCATGTTGAGCTTAGCTGTGATTTCTATGTCAAGGAATAGGTAAACACTAGCTAGGGTGCTTCTTACATGATACTTCCATTGATACTTGTTTTAGATATTAGACTTCCCATTTAGTTGTAGTTAAATTTTATAGGTTTCGTAGATTTTAAACATTTATAGACTTTTATAACATTATTTTACTTTCAACAAAAAAATTTTTTCAATGAAAACTAATGAATGATCTCTAAAAGTTGAAATAAGTCAAAGACTAATAATAATGGTTTAGTTGTGTTTATGGCCTTAACATGCTTTACTAAGTATGATATGTGGCGAGCTGTTATTGCCTTTTAAGTTTTTAGGGTTTGACAATAGTGGTTGATTTCAAAACAATAGTGACCTCCTCATGAGACTGCTTGTTTCAATTTTGGACGTGATGACATGACCATTCCTACCAACAATCGGTTGCCTGCTAACATGAGTTTCAAACTCCCTCATTCCCAGTTAGGTTTATTTAGAGTTATGGGCTAATCCAAATTTAGGATACTAGAATCATACTACTTTCACACTTGAAAAAATTATCTTTAGTAAACCATGCTTGTTTCATTAGAAATAGTTATACATACAGTATGGCATAGTATGTACTTATTGTGTGGTTGCTATGTACTAAGTCTTGTGACTCATCCCTTTGAATTTTAACTTTTCAAGTGATAATCTTTACATTGATGGCACTTATGTTGAGCTTAGTTATGACCTTTATGCTGGGGATTGAAATGACAACAATTGTTGTGACGCTATTTTCCACTTAGTTATGACCTTTATATGGACTTTTATATGATATGTCATTGATGGATTCTTAGTAAAATGTTTTTGTCAATTAAAATCAAAGGACAATTTTTTAAATAATAAAATTGGCTAAGGATTAATAAATGGATTTATCGGTTAAATGCTTTCAAATTTTATGGACGATGTCTGAAAATTAAAAGTGGTTAAGGATAATGAATATGATCTAGTGAGTCATAGCCATGGCAACTACAATTCCCTTTTTCAAGGCATGACATGAAATACTCGAGCATATAAAAATCCAGCGACGAGTTCAAGGTTATTAAAATCGCCCTTTGATCTTTTCCCTTTCCTGCTGCATTCAATTACTATTTTCCTACAAATAGGTTCTTCTTGAACTCGTTTAGGGTATCAAATTCTCTCAATTTCATCACATTAAGCTCGAATTTAAGTATTCTCTCTCTAAGCTTTAGTTGAAAACCACAATCCAACTTCCAACTTGAGCGGAACCACCAAATCCCAGTTAAATACACCACCCTGATGCATTTTCTACCCACTATTTATCTTAAAACCACCGTCAATTAGCTCTAAAACAGCAATCTAGGACTCCAATAAAAGGATTCAAACCAATAGCTTACAACCCACTTTAAATAACCACTCTATCAATGACCTATCATCGAAGCACCATCACCAAGTGATTCTCCACCGTCAATGACCATTTCAATTGATAGCCACCATGTTGCTCGGATAAAGTCGCGCCATCCTCTTGCATTCAAACCCACGTTTAACTTGATCACTTACTTTAAACCTGACTAAGATCTGTTAATTCAACTTATTTGATCTAGCCATTTGAGTCCAGCCCACTTTTTCTTTTTTTCTTTTTTTTTAATATCAGTATGTTTATTTAATGAAAAATAAATGAATGAATAATAATAAAAAATGAATAAAAAAGAGAAAATATTGTGTTGTCATAGATAGAGAGAGAGAGAGAGAACTTTTTTTATGTTTCCAAAAATGACAAGAAAATAATGGAAAAAAATAAAATAATAGTGATAATGATGATGGTTATTATTATTATTATTATTATTTGTTTTTTGGAGTTTTTATAATATAAGATTCTTTTTCAATTGAATCAAAGTAGAAGTTTTTAAAATGGATTTAGGTTTTCTTGTAAGATGGAAATTTAGAAAGAAAAAACAAAAGGAAAAATAAACAAACACTTAAAGATGTTTTTGAAAATACCTAATCTTATATAGTAAGTATGTAGGCATTATCCAAGAGCATCCTCTAAAAAATTAAAAAAAAAAAAAAAAAAGAAACCAATATGTTCGCTAAAATAAAAAATAATAAAACCATTGAAAAACAAGCCATTTTACTTTCATAAGTTGTTTTTGATAGCTTAATTTTAAAGTTTAAAATTCTAGTCCCCAATCCCAAGATGCTCCAATTTTTCAAATCAAACCAATAGTTAAGTTAAAATTGTTCAACCTATTCGACTTTAACTTGTCTCTTTTTCTAACTTTAATGAGAGGCGACTAAAAATATATATATATATATTTTAAATTTTATAAAAATAATTTTCTTTAGCTTTTTGTTGAACAATTTACAATAGTTAGATTAGGCTTAATATAAATAAAAAGAAAAGCAAAAGAGAAAATTTTAAAGCTAGACACATTCTAGATACCACCTTTGCTATTATTGATGTGATCATGGTCTTAAGCCCCTAACTGAAGATTTGAGGAGCTAGTTGAGCCCAAGGAATAATGACTTAACCCATTAAAAAGTACAGGGTTTTGGGAATTTATTGTAGTGGTACACCAATCCAATTGTAGAAGACCATCATTCAAATGGTTGGCCCAAACATCTTGTGCATAGAAGACTATTGCTTACCATATGAAAGATAAGAGGATGGCATCTAGATGGAAAGCCAAAGCATGCTACCATTTGAATGACAAGTAGCCACCATTTGGAAGGGACCTCGTGCTCTCCACCCATAGAAGCAACAATGCATCGTCTAAGCGATATGTTAGCGCAATTTGAATGCATGAATATCTTTTGATGATTGAATACTTGTATTGTTGTTGTTTTACTTTACAAAACTCTCATTTGATTATAGTTTTGCCTTTTAGATTTGTTAAATCTAGAATTTTAGAAGCAATATTTTATCATCACTTAGCATATTTTTTATTTTCTTGGGAGCATCATCAAACTCCATTCAAGTTGTTTATGAATATTGAGTGAGTTTCAATTGCTCTTTAAGTCCTTTGTGTTCTTATCAATTCTTAATGATTATGGTGAATCATCAATTGATCTTCTTATGTTATGTTGAAGCCTTAACACCCTCATAATATTTTGGTGATTGTAAGATGCATTAATCACTCTTCTAGTTACAAACCTAGCTAGTATTTGATATAATGTCAACTTTTTAATATTATTTACGTTCATATCCCTTTATTTCTCGCATTCATACCTAGAACCGTAAAAAATTCTAATATTATAGCTTTTGCTTGGAACATTACACACTATGTTCGATTCATTTCAACAAGTTGAGCACATCAATTATGGTAACTTAGCCTCCTTAAAAGCATAAACGACACATGAACAACTTTAATACAGGGAAGGACATTAGGTAAGTTGATCTAGCTACAGCTTAAGACTGCATTACATGATTGTATGCAATCATCTGTATAGGATGAGCGACTAGTCTATGCTCAAACTCATCAAAATCATGTAGAAGGTTGAGTGGTTCTAGACAGTTTGGAGAAGATGTGGAGAGGATTAGCTATAAGCCCCATAATTAGAAGGTTCGAATTTGGTATGTAAAATTTAAGACGATTGTATAGGTTGTCCAATCGATCTCAAATTTTATAATGAAATTAGAAATATTAGTAAAAGTAACTTACGAGTTTGAATTTAAGAAAATAAAATAATAAAACAATTAGATATTATATTAGTAGGATATTTGTATATTGTTTGTTATTTATCGAAAACGCATAAAATGAGTTCCAATAATTAATTAGTAATTAAAGATAAATTATATGTACACTAAAAATCAAAAAATAATATAAATAATATTTAGGAGTGTTTATTTGTATTAAATGTGATTTTACCAGTAGGAAAATATACTCGAAATTACTTACAATACCTAAAATATACTAAAATATATTAAATTAATTAAAGGGGAATTAGAAAAAACCTAGAAAATTTAGGTGGTAATCTATGGCACTTAATCCTACACATAGCGAACATTATAAGAGAAAGAAGGTAGCTTAGTAGGGGAAATTGACGCCTAACATTAGGTATTGAGCTAATATAAGGACACTTTTAGGGATAAAATTCTAGACCAACCCAAAGCCACCTTATATATTTCAAAACCTACTTCCTAAATTTACTTTAGTAAATATACTCTCTAGAAATATTTAGAGTAGGGAGAGAACAATATAGGAAAATTCTAGGGAAAATTTAGAAAAATATAGAGTATTAGCACTAAATCGAAGATCAACTATTGGAGCAAGATCTAACACAAAGTCGTCGCCACCACCACTTGATAAAGGAGGCAATGCTTAAGGCAACCAATAACCCCCTAACTCTCTGCAGTGGTTGTAACTTTGTCTGCTAATGACTCTCCCAAATCCATTAGATTTTCATTAAATTGTTAAAAATAGTAAATCTCATTCAAAAATTATGAGAAAAAATATTTTGAATATTTTTGTTTGTAATTATTAGAAAAAAATATTATTTTGTTAAAATTAAGTATCGAAATATATGACCCTTACTAAATCAACTAAATTGAGTAGATTTCGCTTTTGTTTTCAAAAATCTTACCAATATTGTTTTGACTCCCAAACTTTTCTATAAAGTACCTATAATATATATATAATTTTTACTAAGAGTTTTTCATGAAAACTATTTCCTAAATTTTTATCCAGTTTATAGATCCTAAAATCCTCTTAAATAACTATTTATCAAAATACACTTAATGATTTTTCAAGAATCTATCTTGGATACTAATTTGGTTGATATCTTGGTATATCGTAATATTGAATAATGTTGAGGAATTGAATTTATGGCATTGGAAGTGTTAGGTTTGAGTATTGAAGACTTAGTGCTGAGGTAGGACTAAATATGTAAGATATGAGTTACTTAAATAATGCTGTAAGGTGGTATTTAATCCAAACTAAAGTTATGTAAGGCTATATAAGGTATTCTGAGTTTAGTCATGAGGGGGGTGCATTTTGATAAGAGGCTAACTTTGAGACTAGATCAAATTCTAGTTGTAACTGGCAAACTAGGAAGTTAATTAGGAACTAAATCGAATACTTCGTATATAGGAAATGGAGTTAGATGAACCTTAGAGAATAGATTAGAGGGTATTCCTTAGACTGTTCGGGTAAATTGCAATCAAGGGCTAAATCAGGAACTAATTAAATGTGAGACTAATAATAAGTAACCTAAGAACCTAGATAACTAAGTATAGCAAAACCTTAAACTTAAGATAACAAAATAAGTTACATAACAATAGCTTAATTCTATGAATACTAAAATAACATTTAATTATAGGGAATAGCAACAAAGATATATCTTAAGTTGCACCTTAGTGAGCAATCGAGAAGTCCAAATAAGTTTGAGATCAATATATAACTATATATCGAAGTACTATTTTATAGTACTTAGAGGCTTAAGGTTATATTTGGTTAAGCTTGTAAGTAGATTGCTTGTGCGTATACCTGAATGTCTTTGAGCTAGATTATATACTACTAGCTTGCTATATTATATTGCAATTGATTGAATTATATGAAATTGACTGATCACCTTAAATCGAATTTAACTATATTAGACATGAAACTTTAACTAAACATACATTGCAACTCTTTAAGAGGATGATTAGGATTCTCCAACTAAATACTAACCCCTTCAGGGAGAGGTCACGGGATAGTTAAAGGCAGTGGTTCAAAGGTAATCACGAAGGGGGGGGGAGATATCTCTATTACACAAACTTAGGTTCGGTCGTAAACTATTGCATATGCATTAAAACTCCTCAAACCTGAATTAGAGCAAGTATAATTTCTCTAATTTCACAATGGACCTAACAATATTATGTAATGGCATTTATTTTGATGCATTACGTTTAATTAATTGCTTGATAACCCTGTTTATGTTTGTCATATAGTCTTATGTCTTCAGCTCTACTTACTCAGTAATTGATTGCTCGTATCCTTATAAATCTTTTTGCAGATGCTAACTATGATGCCACATTATAACTATCTTGAGGTTAGTAGCTGTTGGATCTTGGAAATTAAGGTTATAAAACTAGAGAACAGTTGGACTTGTGAAGCTTTTGATATACCTTTTTGAACTTTTCATGTCAACCTTGTAAATATTAAAGCAACCTAAGTTACTAAATGTAAACATTACCTAGAACATCGAAGTTTTAATATATGTTCTAAGACTTATGCAAGTAAAATGATAATATTTTCATGTTAACTGTTTATTTCAAAGTAGGTTAGTCATGGACACCTTACATAAATCTAGTCTACAATAACAGTTGTATAGTCAACTTTATCATATTATGATTTACATCGTAGGATTGTTATAACTCTACTGCTTTGAGGTGTGATATTAGCCATCGCATTATTAGAGGAAACAAAAAAGGTAGTCCTAAATCCTAAACCATTTATGTTTCCACATAGTAGTCCATATGTTTTATGTAATACTTTATGTAGAAGATAGAACTTATGATGTTATGATAAAAGCAAGAGTAGGGTATTATTGAATACTATTTTTTGATAGCTAGTGTATTTATTACAATATAGATAAATAGTCTAATGCTGTTGTGAAACACCTTTTGGATGTTGTTATTATGTTGGTGGTGTTGAAGTTGTTGATGTGTTTTGTGACGCCTATAACTTATATCTTCTTATGTATTTATTACAAAATACATGTAGGCTATGGTTTTCAAAAAATCACTTTTTATTCATGTTTTCCTTCACAAATTTTACTAGGAAATTTAGGCCTAATGAAGCAAGGCTTTGGATTGTGTTGTGATGAAACCTTATGTTTCACATGCTTATTATTTATACATAGTTTTAGAAAATGCATGTTAAAACTATACTTAATCTACAACACTGACAAAATACCTTTTACTGTAATTATTTTCTAAAGATTAATTTAAAGGAAAAAAAATCTTCTTTAACTTGAGGAATTGAATTTTTAGGCAATATTTATTACAATATACATGTCCCTAGTTCGCTTAAAGTTTAGGAAGTAACACCTACAAGTAGGGATACTCACTTGAACATATGTTGAAACCACCTTTTATCCTATAAACTTATTAGGTACAAAGTATCTTATAAAACTTGCAAATTTCCTTATTACACTTTTATCACATAAAAATTTTATTAAATTGCAAATATATCCCCTCATATTTACTTCATGCACCCTGAATCTTTGATCTCAAATTTCAAGCATTTAAACCCCCAAATTTGTTTAGACAGTGTTTCAAACTCTTATATGACCTTTTTACTCTTGATTTTTATTTATTTTTTACATAAGTCTTTTAAACTATTTTATCTAAGGGAAAATCAATGAAATAGGGTCTTAGATTACCTATATTTAAAGATTTAGGAATCTAAATATTCAACTTCAAAGATAAGGATTGTTAATGGGCTATTTTGGACATAAACCCCTAACCTCTCAAAGCATGTGTAGAGCCTAAAAGCCCTTGGCTAATTTAGCCAAAGCCCAATTCGAGCTCTTTGAAGCTTGTATGACAACCACCTCCCCCCCCCAATAACTAAGGTCAAGCTACCGATGCTATAAACAACCTTATCAAGACATAGGCTAAGATTTAAATAGCCCAATAAACCTGATCTATGCCAATTTTCTATCACCTTCTACTACTTTGATTTAAATCAGTAAGCCTATAGTGTAAAGACCTAGTCCACAGGACGTAAGAGGATAATGCAAAATAGTTTCACCAAATTAGGAAAATCTACAGCTAGTATGCAATAAGACTGATATTTGCTTTAGCATATCCAAAATGTATCTTAGAGATACAGCATGTGAAACTTAAAGATACGGTGCACCTTCCTAATATATCACTGGTCACTTATACAAATACTAAGTAATTCCATAGGTAAAGAGATTTAAAACCTTCATTCTTGCTTACATCACTTTGGTCCTTATATTCTCCTAAGCCCTTATTGACTTAAGCATTGGAATCTACCTCTGTTGACCTTCTTAACTTGCATTTACTCTATTGTGAAGGTTGCCTCTAACCTCTCTAGCCATAATCTTCCTTTTCAAAAAATCAACATCAACATTTTAGCATCGTCTATGGATGAAAACACACCACTAATGGTTACAATAGCCACAAGACGATTGTTCCAGTATTGTAAACACCATGATTATAGTCATGCCATCGCAACAACTGCCTAATAAGATTTAACCTATAACCATCTTTAGACTACAGCCAACCTAGTCCAAGTTAAGGTCGACCTATGCAACTCAAGGTCGAGTTGATTCCAAAAGACTAATAAGAGGAAGGAAGATAGGACAACACTAGCTTTGTTGACCTCCGAGAAGGCCCAAGAACAAGCAACTAAGGTCCTAAGTCTAAAGGCCAACTTAACTCAAAACCATAGATCTAGTGCCGACTAATCCTCAAGTTTAACAACCGTAGGCTAACTTCACTAGAAACTTAGCTAAGCACAATGGGATTTCAAGAACTCCAACTTTAACTTGGACATCCAATAACCAACCTGATCTAACTCAAACCCGACCTACCTTAGAACAACTCAAATACTTACACATCAACCTTCTTGTTAAATGCATCGTTTAGTACAATTTTATATATTTGTAAATATTTTCCCTAATTTCAGTTATAGGCCTACTTTAGGATTTAAGGTTTTATAATTATTTACAATTTTGTCACTAGGATTTTAGAAATAACTATAAATAGCAATACTTGTAAATAGTAAGAATTTTATCATCTTATCATCTTCAATATTAAGAGTACACTTTCAAAGAAGTCTTCTTGTAAGCTTGCTTACTAGTTATTAAGTGTTGTTTACTCTTTAATATTTCTTGCGTTCTTATCAATCTTCTTTAAGAGATTGTGGTAAACCTTTCATTTTAGCGAGTTAGTGAGTTGCATCTAACTCTTATTTAAACCCAAGTGTTGGTGAGTCACATTGAACCTTACTTCAAGCTCTAACCCTATTTGTGTTTATGTTTATGTCTTGGTGCATGATATCCATCCACATTCGCATTAAAGCCCTCTTTGTCACCCTCTCTAACCCTTATCAATCAAGTCTAAGTACCCATTTTGGGGTGTACGTATGTTGCATGATTGTAAGAGTCCAACAGCCATATCAAATCTGTATCATTTTGGTATCAAAGCATTTAGTGAGACATACGTACTAATGTTCATCAAGTTCAATCCGTTAGGTTTGTTATTTCCTGTTGATTTTTGTTGTTCTATAGTATAGTTACTATTCATGGTTGTGGTAGTCATATTTATGTTGTTCGTAGTGGATTGTTGGGTCATATAGTAGTAATTTTAGTAGTTGTTTCTAATTATAATCTGTTCTTAGTAGTGTTACTATAGCTATTGTACCATTTGTCAACCGTGGGTAGCTATAGAAATTATAGTTGTGGTGGTTCTAGTTTAAGCTAACTTAAGTGTTCGTAGTGTTTACTAAAACTCCCCAGTACAAAACCTTATATGAATAAGAATGTTGGAAGATAATGTCAACATTAGTGGCGATAATCATCACAGTAGCTTAAGGCATATTGATAACTTAGAATATCATATTCAGAATCTCACAAACTCCATTCAAGAACTTACTAGATTAGTGAGAGGTTGCCGACATGTTAGCCAAGATAAAAGACGAGACCAAGTCCCATCTACTAAGGATGACTCAAATAAGCTTGAGAATAATCAACAACAGCCTAAACAAGTTGTTAAGTTACGTAGAAGAGAAAACTAACCTGAACTAAGAAGAAGCAATTATGAAAATAATCGCTTCGAGGTGAACCAAAGAGCTTGAAGAAGAGAGCAAAAGCTAAGAAGAGATTTGGCCAAGCAAAGCTCCAACAAAAGTGATGGATCTAAGGTGAACCAACCAGCTTGGAATAGAAGGGATGAGCCTTGAACTAATAGCGAAGGATTTGAGAACATCAAGCTTACACAATCGACCTTCAGTGGTAGTAGCTGACCAAAAGAGTTCCTAAATTAGGTTCTTTAAGTAGAGAAATTGTTCGAATGCTACAAGTGTGATGATAGAACCAAAGTCAAGCTGGCTTCACTATCACATATTGAGTATGCAAGTTTATGGTGGAATAAGTTGATTGCTCAGCGAGATGCCATAGGAGAAGAGCCGATCAAAACTTAGAGACTTATGAAAAGGTTAATGAACCAATGCTTTGTGCCAACCTACTTCAAACAAGAGATTGTCTATGCTTTCCAACACTTGAGGCAAGGTTGAAACACTATTAAAGAGTACTTGCAAAAGTTCGAAACCTTAATGACCAAATGTAAAATTGCCAAACCACAAGACTGAACTATTGCTAGGTTGCTAAGTAGACTTCATGATGACATTACCTACGTAGTTGAGCTCTAGCATTCAACTCATTAGATGAGCTGATCAATTTGGCATTGAAAGTTGATTGCTAGAGGAGGAGAAAGCATCACAGGTCGATCACTCGACCTCAACATGGCAACCCCGAGCCCGAAAGGTATAATGAGAAGAAAAGGCCCAAGAAGAAAATGGAAAAAGGCAAGTTTAGCCGACCTAACTAAGTTGAGACGAAGAAGGTAGAGAAGGAGAAAGTGCCCAACACTAAGGCTCGAGAAGTTAGTATTTCAAGTGCTTAAGATACAGGCATATTGCCTCCCAATGTCTAAACAAAAGGGTCATGATTTTGAAAGGCGAAGGACTAGATGCTCAAGTAAAGAGCCAAAGTAATAAGAGCTTGAAGAGTAAGGGAACAATAAACATCTATCTCGAGATGGGAGAATTCTTACCCATGACGAGCCAACTTGAAAGTAGACCCTAACCAAAGGGAGAATCTATTCTAAACTCAATGCTTAGTGAATGGGAATACCTGTTGCCCAATTGTTGATGGAGAAAGTTACACCAACATCATTTCTATCGAATTAATAACAAGGATGAAACTTCCAACCTACCTGCATCCTCGACCTTATGGATTGAAATGGTTCAATGACAAGGGAATGGTCTATGTACACATAAGAGCTCAAATATCCTTTAAACCAGGACAGTATGTGGATGAGATTGACTTCAACATGGTGCTTATGAATGCGGCTAACTTGATTCTTGGCCAACCTTGGGAGTACAACCAGAAAGTCATTCATGATGGCTTCTTCAATACTTATACAATTTAGAATGATGGGAAGAGCTACTACTTAACCCCTATAATTGTTAAGGAGATTCAGAGTAACTTGATGCCCCTAATGAAAAGAAAAGGGAAGAGGAGCCCGTTCAACATTCAAGCATATGCTTATTGCCTAAAGTTGAGGATGACCTCTTTTCAACCCTTTGGTGATGATAGGAATCAACCTACGACCACCTCCAAACCATAACTAACCTAGTCCAAGTTAAGGCCGACCCATGCAACTCAAGGCCAAGCTACTAGAAGGCCGAGAAAAGGAAGGAAGATAGGAAAACAACAGCTCTGTCAACCTTTAAGAAGGCCCAAGAGCAAGCAACTGAAGTGCTAAGTCTAAAGGCCAACTCAGCTCGGAACCACAAATTTAGTGTTAACTAATCCTCGAGGTCAACAACTATAGGCTAACCTCACTGGAAGCTCGATCAAGAACAACATGACTTCAAGGACTCTAACTTCAGCTCGAACATTCAACTACCGACCTGATCTAGCTTGAACTTGACCCATCTTAGAATAGGTCAAATACATGTACACCAACCTTCCTATTAAACCATCATTTAGCACAGTTTTGTACACTTGTAAACATTTTCCTTAATTTTAGTTGTAGGCCTACTTTAGCGTTTAAGACCTTATAATTATTTATAGTTTTATCGCTAGGGCTTTAAGAATTACTATAAATAGCAATACTTATAAGTTACAGGAATTTTATCATCTTATCATCTTCAATATTGAGAATACATTTTCAAAGAAGTTTTCTTGTGAACTTGCTTACTGCTTATTGAGTGCTGTTTGCGCTTTAATCTTTCTTGCGTTCTTATCAATCTTCTTCAAGAGATTGTCTTGAACCTTTCATTTGACCAAGATTCAAGTCCACAAAGTCTTGATTAATACTACAAGTTCAACAAATATTATATTTAAGCAAGCTTATGAGCAAATGATAGAAAAATTGAGAACGCAACTAAAGCCCCCATGAACATGATCTCTATGGTTCTGATAACTAGCCGTTCTAAGCCAAAGGGATTGTTACTCTCCTCATGAAGCTTAGCAATGCTAAAAACTTACAAAACAACTTGTGGACTTCGTAATAGCTAATTGCTAGTCCCTGTATAATGTTATCCGTAGGCTGATAGGAATCAAGCTATTGGGCCTTTGACCTGCAGCTAAGCTCAAGGGCTAAAAGGCCTAGCAAGGCGGATTCTTCTACTCCAACTGACTCCTATCAAAGCCGAGTTCCTCTTTGTTGAGTCACTTTTTATGCCGAGCCGAATGACTGCTCATCTCTTTGTAATGCATCGAGTTGCAAATTACTCACTCGCACTTGAGCCGACCAATGATTCAACACCTCCTTTGCCGAGATAGCAAGACTTTAGATTGACTAAGCCACCTCTGCTGGGATAAGCAAGCTAACCGTCCTTTTTGTCCACATCTTCCAACAACATCATCAATACAGTATTATCATGTGTACAGAATCATATATAGAATCTGTTGCACCAATTATTATTTTTCTTATATATTTATTTTTATCTTTTTGTATCTTATACATTACTTCCTTTAAAAATACTCTTTTTGTCTTTTTCCTTTTAGGCAAGTTAGCATAACTTATGGGTATAAATATCCTTATACTTGTAACTATAAACAAAAAGATTGAACATTAATACACTTTTAAGTATTTTCCTTCCTTATGTAACCTTACATAAACACTACATGTTTACTTTCAGCATCACTCTTAACCTAACCCTTGAGTAAGGCTAGGTGGCAAGTAACCTCACCGAATCGATTTGTGCATCATATCGAATTGTGCCATAAGTTCTCAAAAGTTCTATTGGTGTGTTATATCCTCCGGAGCTGTTCGTGGGTCTTTGCTTACTTTTGCTTTCACATTAGTCCTTTCCACACCTTCCCCATCGCTTTCCTTTCAAGCTTTCTACAAGCTTGGACCCATCCAACAACCGGCCTTGTTTGTTTTTTGTTACAGTATGCATCAGTAGACAGCCTTGTCAAAATGCCTTTAAGATGACTCCTTTGATAACATACCATAAAACTAAATTCCCTATACCAACCAAGATAAGTATATACAAGGGCGACTAAGATATAACCTAGACCTTATATGTTAAAGCCCTTTCCAAAGGAGAGATCCTCTTAATAGAATTTAGATTAAAGGATGAGCTAAGTACCAAGAGTGAACCGATAGAGGAAACTAAAGAAATTCAACTCAAAGACAACTTCGGGCAGACAATATAAATAGATGCATCCTTACCCGCCGTACTAAAACAATAGTTCATCAACTTCTTCTAATCAAATAAGTACGTTTTTGCATCCTCGCCATTAAACATGCCCAGTATCCAAGTCATATAATGACAATTGACCTAACATCCCAACATTGATGAGAACACCATAATAATTGAATGAAAGAAGAGATCCTTTGCCCCAAAGTGTCAAGTGGCAATAGAAGAGGAGGTATAGCAGCTACTTAAAGTAGGATTTGTCAAGGAAGAGCCTTAATGGACCTAGTTGGCTAATTGCATTCTGGTCGAGAAGCCAAATAGGAAGTAGCAAATGTGTAGTAGTTATGCTAACCTTAATAATGCCTACCCAAAGGACTACTTCCCTCTCCTTAGTTATGACCAACTCGTCAATTCAACCTCAAGTTATCATAACTTTTATATATGCTTTATCAAACTAAGATCAAATTATGCATGAGTTTGATAAGTACATACGTCCTTTACCACCAACTTCAGTACATACTATTATAAAATCATGCCATTCAGTCCAAAGAATGCTAAGGGAACTTATCACCACCTAGTAACAAAAATCTTTAAACCACAGCTCAATTGTAACTCTAAAGTCTACAGTGATGACATGATCGTGAAAAGCAATCAAACCAACAAGCACCTTAAAGGCCTTCAAGAAACCTTTGACACTATACAAATAGCCATTATGAAGCTTAATCCCTAAAAGCTTGCATTTAGAGCATCATCTGGAAAGTTCATAAGATATATAGTCACTCAATGTAGCATAAAGGCTAATCCTAAAAAGATACAAGCTAAACTGGATATGTAACCACTAAAGACTATAAGGAAGTTAAGTTAATAGGTTGTATAGAAACTTTAAATAGATATATCTAAAGTCTGCAGATAGATGTGCAAAATTCTTTAAGGAGCTAAAGAACCCACCTAAATTTGAGTGGATTGGCTGATGTCAAGAAACTTTCAAAGACCTCAAGTGGTTCCTCACAACCTAACCCAGTTCTTGGAGAAGACTTATGCCTTTATTTATCATTAAGTGCAAGCTCTCTCCCCAGTCTTAGTCTAAACAAAGGAACAAGAGTATTGACCAATCTACTATATCGGCTACATTCTTCAGGAGCCAAAAAGATGGTACACTATAAGTCAAAAGGTTTTCCCTTACGATTGTCATAACAACTCAAAAGCTCAAAACATACTTTAAATTTGATCAAGTGACATTTCTCGTCGACTAACCACTAAGATAGATCTTGCAAAAGCCCAATTCTTCTGAAAGGATGGCGAAATATGCCTTCAAGCTTAGCACATATGGCATCTAGTATTAACCTCATAAGGCCATCAAAACATAAGTCCTCACATTCTTCATTACAAAATATATAATGGATGAAGATGCACCAATTACTACTGATAAGCTAACCAAGACCCTTTACATTAAGGGCTCATCTACTCCACCGAAGGGGGAGAGGGGGAGTAGAGCAAAACTTCTGCTATAAGGACCACATGGAATTAAAATACGTACGCACTAAAGGATTCCCAACCATTAATAAATTGAAGAAATAAGTCAGTGTAGAAAGTCAAGAAGTCTTTTCAAACTCCTAGTCAATTGTCCAATAGGTGAACAATGAGTATATAGCCAAGGATGATGCAATGGCCAAGTATCATGATGTTGTATGAGCAATCAAGGAAAAGTTCCTCTCTTAAGCCATTACTTAGGATCCCTCAAGCAAAGAACTCCAAAGCAAATCATCTTGCTAGGATGGCTGCAACTAATCCATCTACCTTAGAGAAAAAAGTCTTCATTGAGTATCTACTAAAAGAAAGCATTGACAAGTCTCAAGACCAATGTTTGAAGATATGAACTACACCTCCTGAGCCATGCTGGATGGATCCAATTGTTGCTTACCTAAGGCTTAGTACCATCCCACAAGACTGAAAGGAGGTAGGAAGATTAATGTACTAAGCTGCCCACTGTACCTTAATTAACAACCTGCTATACAAGCATAGTTGTGCTACCCCTTACCTCTAATGTGATGCACTTAGGAATTAAGTTATCGCTAAGGTTTACTGTAATTAAGGTATAGGTCCTTCAAGATGTCAAAGAAAAGGGAATGAGATTACATAAACTAGTAGCCATGTAAAATAGCTCCTCGAATATAACTCACCAATGAGCTTAACGCAACTTAATCCTCACTCAATATAACTCATAAGCTGAGGATTAAGGTTTAAATCGCCACTAACACCTAGCTACCAATAGAATTAGATAAGAATGTATAAGATAAACTTGGAGAGGTAATCTCACAAGAAGAGGAATATTCATATATAATGATAGATTATTTCGACTATACAAGGAAGAGACCATTTATAGTAGGTCTCTGAAGGCAACAATGAAAAGGGAAATTACATAAAAGGGAAAATTCCTAATACATTAACATAGTAGTTACCTAAAGGGGTATAAAAGACAAATGCAATAGAAAGAATATAGTACAGTTACCAAAATAGGCAAAAACCTGTCATGATATTGCTGGGGCCATACCCTCGTAGGGAATCTTCATTGGGGATAGTTGCTTTGGAGAGTTAAAAATAGTTAAGGGTTTGACTTCCTTAGCAAGCTAAAGATTAGTAGAAGAAAGTTTGTCATCCTGAAAATAGGTTAGCTGAAGAGTTGGTAGGTGTACAACAGCCATTAGTTCAGTTAGAGGGGAAATAGCTCAAGGGGTCGGGATTAGAGTTCTCACAAGCTTAGATCAAAGTGTGAACATACCAATCTAAGAATATATTAAGCTAGGTGTTGCCCTACTATAGTGACTCATCTTCCACCAACTAGAGGAGAAAAATACACCTAACTAAGCCTTATAGGTCTTGGAGTCCAGCTTTAGTAATGGGTCTAGAGGTCAACAAACCATCAGCTCTTCGGGGTTGTTGAATATTTGCCCTCAAATCTTGGTCAATTTCTTTTTATAGTACATAGGGCATCAAGTTGGCAACGTTGAAGGTTGGCGACACCCATACCCTTAAGTAGTTCAAGCTCATATGTATTATCATCGAATTGGTAGAAAATTTTGAAAGAGTCGCTAGCTTGTGGTGAAAGTTTTTTTACCCTCTTGTTCAAAAATATCTCTTTGCACAAGTGAACCCAAACCAAGTCTTTAAGACTATAGACAATAACATTCCAACATTACTTTTGTATTCTTGCTACCATGCTATGATTCTAGCTAACTGTTTGATGACCTTATGTAGCTTATAGAATTCTTTAGCCTATTGGACCCCTTGCTGGCTATCTTCATTCAAGGGTAGACTAGAGATCATATCAAAAGGTAAGTTCAGGTTAAGTTCGTAAACGACCTCAAATAGGGACCTTACTATCAATCTATGGATAAAGTGATTATAGGAAAATTCAATTATGGGTAAACACAAGTCCTAATCACATAAGTTCTTACCTACGATGGCTCGAATTAAGCTTCTAACCATTATGTTGTGACTACCTCAGCTTGGCCTTTTATTTAGGGATGATAGGAAGTGTTGAACATTAACTTAATGCTAAGTTTTTTTCCAAAAGAACCTTTAAAAGAAGCTTGTGAACTTGGCGTCCTAATCTAATACAATGCTTTAAGGAACCCCATAGATACACATTATTACTTGCAACAAGTGGTTAGTAAAAGATAATACATCACTAGGTTTATGGCAAGGGATAAAGTAGCTCACCTTGCCAAACCAATTGACTTTCAACATGATAGAGTCATATTTCTGAACTGTTTTGGGTAGTTTGAGTATGAAGTCCATAACTAAGTCAATCCAAGGCTAATCAAGAATGGGCAATGAAGTGTACTCTTCATAGGGTTCCTTCTAACATTTGGTACGCTTACACACCTTGCATTGCTTCGATACCTTATGAACATCCTTCATCATTCCTGGTTAATAGAAGTACTTGTTTAACAGCTTATGAGTCATGTTTTCCCTAAAATGGCCAACTAAGCTTCCTATATGCGTTTTTGGAACTAATAGCTCTCTTACCAAGCTGTTTGGTGCACATACCCATCATCCTTTCATCAAGAACCCTTGGTTCAAATAAAATCTGTTCATAGATATTCTTGACTTGCATTTGTCCACCACGGGCTCAAAGTAGCTATACTGGTCATCTAAGTCATGTAGCATCCTAAAATCAAGTATTCGAGCTTATAGGGTTGTGATAAATACATGTCAGTAGGATAAAACATCAGTTGCATTGTTAGAAATGCCCTTCTTGTATTTAATCACATAGGAAAATGTCTCAAGAAACTCAACTTAATTGGCATGACTAACAAGAGAGCCTTTGCTAACCTCAGAGTTACTTCAAGGATTTTAGTGCCTCTAGGTGACAAATGTACAAACCAACAAATAGTATTACTAAGTCTAGAGAACTTAAATAAGGGCATAGAATTCCTTGTCATATGCTGAGTAATTTAATGCAACTCTGCCAAACTTCTCACTAAAATAAGCTTCAATGGCGGTCTTACATGAGAACTACTCCAATGTCTACTCCAAAGGCATCAAGCTCAAGTTCAAATACTCTATCAAAATTTGGTAGTGCTAACATAGTGGTGGAAGTCAACCTAGTTTTGATTTCGTTAGGACTATCCTATGGTTTCCTTAACCATTTGAATTATGAGTTCTTTTTAATTAGTTTGGTTGGTAGAGCAGCTACCAAACTAAAGTTACAAATGAATCATTTGAGAAAGAATGCTAAACCATGGAAGCTTTATACATTTGCAGTACTAGTCGGTGTTGGCCAATCAAGAACAACCTTAATCTGCTCTTCATCAACTCAAATATGACCATCCAATACAACATAACCGAGAAAGACCACTTCCTTTTAGCAAAATATACATTTCTTTAAGTTGTTGAATAGTTGTTTAGCGTAGAGGATATCAAAGATTGCCCTCAAGTATCTAACATGAGATAGAAGGTCGACACTATATATTAAGATGCCATCAAAATAAACAACCACACATTTTCCAATCAACAATCTCAATACATGATTCATTAGTTACATGAAAGTACTCAACACATTAGTAAGCCTAAAGGGAATGACCAACCACTTCTAGAGACTGCCTTTAATTTCAAACGCTATCTTCCACACATTACTCAATCTCGTATTTAAATCAACTTTAGAGAATATTTAAGGTCCATGCAACTCATCTAACATATTGTCTAGCCTCAATAGTAGATACCAGTATTTGATAGTGTTCTTATTGGTAGCTTGACTATCAATACACATATGCCATGGCCCATCCTTCTTAGGAGGCAAAATAGTAGGTACAACACAAGAGCTCATACTTTCACGAACTTTAGTGTTAAATTGATCTAAACTAAAGGAGTCATAAGGTCAGATTAGCCGACCATTCTATTGATCTAAAGACTGCTAGAATTGAGGGAATAGAACGACTAGCCCCAAAGAGTCAAAAGACTAATAGAGGAATTCACTAACCTGTTTTCCAAGGAATTACCACAAGGCTTACCCCCATTACATGGGATAGCACACTATGTTGATTTATGGCTTAGAGCCTCCTTACCAAACTAACCAACTTATAGAATGAATACTGCATAAGCTGCTAAGCTATAAAGGTAAGTGAACGAGCTCCTTGAATGAGGTTATGTGAGAGAAAGTCTAAGTCCACATGTTATTCCTGCATTATTAGTACTAAAGAATGATAAAACTTGGAGAGTATGTGTGAACAACTGAGCAGTCAACAAAATCCCCATTAAGTACCAATATCTGATCCCTAAGCTGGATGACATGTTAGACAAGTTACATGGAGACAAACTATTCTCAAAAATTGATTTGAAATCTGGATATTATCGAATCTACATAAGGCCAGGCAATTAATGGAAGACTGCCTTTAAGAGAAAGTATAGATTATATGAATAGTTAGTCATACCCTTTGGATTATCGAATGCCCCTAGTAAATTTATGAGGTTGATGAATCATGTATTGAGGAATCAAATTAGAAAGTTTGTCATGACCTATTTTGACGACATTCTAGTATATAGTCCCGATCTAGTAAGTCACATAGATCATCGTTGAACTATTTTTGAGATGCTTCAAGTTGAAAGATTGTTCAGAAACCTAAAGAAAGGTTGTTTCTATTAGGTTGAGATAGTATTCCTAGGCTATGTTACTAGTAAAGGAGGCCTAAGAATGGATCAAGTGAAAATTCGAGCTAGTGTAGAATGGCTTACTTTGACTTCTTGTATTGATGTAAGGAGTTTTCATAGCCTAGCATCCTTTTAATAAAGGTTTATTCAAAACTTTAGTACCATTGTAGGATTGGAGGTTGACTCAAGGAAGACCTCCTTTATTGGTCCAACTCAAGCCTCGCCTTCTCCTATATGTTAGGTAATCGATGCCTCCTCATGCCCTCCTCCTCAATAGTTTCTGAAATATCCTCAGCAAAAACAATGTCAAAGTAATCCCAAAAGCAAAAGTCATGATTAGAATAATAACGTCAAACTTCTTATCTCACCTCTAAGGTAGACATAATGTACACTTTCTATTAGAGCTCCTTTTAGTCTGAGCTTTTTGTGATCTCATCTACAAGTTTGTTATGGAGGCCCCCTTATTCTAATCCACCGACACATTCTCGGCATCTCCCTAACCCTTGTTAAGTTATCTTGTCTTCTTTTTCAACTCCCTAACTTAGGCATCTTTCTCCTTAAACTCCTCCTTCCTTAACTGGAGTCTTAAAGCTATCATGAGTTTCACAAGCTCCTTGTTGGCTTGTTCTAACTAGGAGTCTGGAGGTAACAGCTTCCAGCTTCTTTTTTAGATCTAAGGACTTCACAGCCGCTAACTTTGCTTTTGCTTCAACAGCTTAAGCTTTGCCCAAAGCCTCTACCCTCTCCAACTCAACCCTTAACACCTTCTCTTAGGCCCATTCTTCTATTTTCTTTAGCATCCCCTCCCCCCTTTTTCAACCTCTCGAGCTCTCTACAAACGTTTAACATTTTTAGAAGATATCACCTAGTTACTAGCATGAACACGGTTAACCATGGACTTAAGTTTCACTACCTTTAGCCTCGCTTCCTTTCAGGCTCACAATAGCGCCTAAATAAGGACATTAGCTAAAATAATAAGACCATAATAAAATCAAAAGAAAAAAAGCAAGTACCAACCTTTTAATAAACGATAAACAAAGGAATAATTACCTTGTACATCCTTGTACTAAAATATTTTTCCACATCTTCGTACCCTCCAAAGTTATGTCACTCACATGTATAACCTAATCAAGTCCAAAACAAGGGCCTTACTCCTCATATAGAACTTGAAGTGATAAACTCCATGATTAAGCAGGTAACTCTCTATTCTTCTTCAAATCCTTCTTCACCTTCTTCTAGGATGGCGGGTGCTTAGTCGAATACTGTCTTAAACCCCCTTACTCAACACTTGTACCAATGGTTCAATGCTAGTGACCTTAGGACTTTGACTAATAGCCTCATCCTTATGCCATTTTTTAGGCCTTCAAATGCTCAAGTTTTTCAGTAGGAACAACATTCAAAGGCTTTACAACCAAAGGGTCACCCATAAGGACCTTATGTTGTTCACTACGAGGTTGAAGAGTCTTCTTTGCCACAATAGATTTCTTTTCCCATATCTTAACTAGGATGATGACCCGATAATGTTTCTTGATGGATTGAAAAGCCTTCGATAAAGTCAAAACTAGAGCAAAGTGGAGTGGAAGATATCTCTAAGGCCATAGCAGCTACTGAAGGCTTGATGGAGTTTAAGAAGACAAAACTCTAGATCCCAATGGGAAGATGGAAGGGGGAAGTTGATAAGGAAAAGAGTAGGAGCTCTTTAAAGTGTTGCAAAAGTAGAGGAAAAGGACAGTGACCGAAGAAGGACTCGTAAAGGAAGGGATGGTGAATGATGGAAGCCTTATGAGTTTAAGTGTTATTTCTTCAATGATCTTGATTATGCTAAGGAATGTCCAAGGAAAGATCGATGGTATTGATAGTAAGAGAGAGCTCAGATAAGGGGGATAAGGTTCAATTGGGTTCAATATGACTACTCAATGCCATAAAATCTCAAGCTATCAAGAAGGGGATTGATGTACACCAAAGTATCAATTGTAGGTAAGAAATTGAATGCCCTTATTGATACAGGGGAATCTCATTTTTTTCTCTTCGAAGTGGCAGCAAGTAAGCTAGGGCTAAAAGTGGAGGAAACTAAAACACGGCCAATGACGATTGTTGCACCTCAAAGTGGCAAAGTCATAATAGTCCCGCTATGTAAACCATTGTAAGATAGAAACTGCCCTCTTAACCGTTATTGTAAACCTAATTTACACAAGGCATTAATGACTAACCTGCTTTGAAGTGAGCAGTGCACATGAAAACAATATGATTTTGCCTAGGGAAGTCTTAAAATATGCCATAAAATTCAAATAATTCAAGTATAATCTACTATATTTAATAACCTAGTTTGTTTAATATGCACATAGTTCAATACCACAAGATTGGTAAACAAGAACAAAAACTTGAGAAGTTCAACTGTTCTCCAATTTATATCTTAACTTTCTAGGATCCTGTAGTACTAACTTCAAGGTAGTAATATTGTGGCTTTCTAATCGGTACCTGTAAAAGATATTTATAGAGATATAAGCAATCAACCACAAAGTAAATAGGGATGAAGACATAAGACTATATGTCAAGCACAAACAAGGTCATCAAATAGTTATTTAAATGTTATGCAATAAACAAATACTATCGCACGACGTTGTCCAATCTATCTTCAAATTGGAGAGATTTTCCCTACTCTAATCCAAGTTTAAGGAGTTTCGATGTATATGCAATAGCTCGAGGCTAAACCTAAGCTTGTGCAATGAGGACATCTCTCCTCCTAAGCAAAGGTGCCATAAGGACAAGTGAAAGTGGTCTTCTCTTGATCTTCCAGTGCAATAGGTATCTGAAAATAACCAGATAAGCCATCCAGAAAACAATAAAACATATGTCCAGCCGGTCATTCTATCATTTGATCAATAAAAGGTAAGGGGAAATGGTTTTTTCGTGTAGCATCGTTTAACTTTCAATAATCGATATATACATGCCAACCTGTTACCGTTCTCATTGGGATCAATTCATTCTTTTCATTAGGGACTACTGTCATCCCACTTTTTTTTTTGAACTACTTGCACTGGACTCACCCATGAACTATCAGAGATAGGATATATCATGCATGCATCAAGGAGTTTAATAACTTCCTTTTTTACTACCTCTTTCATGTTTGGATTCAAGTGTCTCTGGGGCTGTACAACCGACTTGTGGTTTTCTTCCATTAAAATCTTATGAGTACAAAAGGAGGGATTGATACCTCAAATATCGGATATTTTCCAAGCAATGGCCCTCTTATGCTCCTTGAGTACTTTCAGCAACCTTTCTCTCTGTTCTTTTTCCAACTTGGATGCTATAATTACCGGTAATTTGGAGTCCTTCTCTAAGAAGGCATATTCTAAGTAGTCAGGTAATTGCTTTAGCTCCAATACTGGTGGCTCCTCAATCGAAGGTTTTAACTGTGCTTCCTTCCTCTTTTCAAACTCTTCAAACCCTTTCTCAATAGAGATAGGTTTATTTGCCTCCAGTTGGGCTACCACCTCGGATTTGACAGGATCTTCCGAAGCTTCCTCCATGCCTAATTGCAAGCAACTCTCCAACGGATCCTTAAGAAGGACTTCCTGCATATAACTTGAAACAAAAGTGTCAGTAACATCCAGAAGGTAGCAAGTATCATCCTGATCAACAGACTTTTTCATAGCCTCTGAAATTTTAAACATGATCTCTTCATCTCCTACTCGAAGAATGAGCTTACCACCACTAACATCAATGCTAACCCTAACGGTAGCTAAGAATGGTCTACTTAGGATGAGGGGTAACTCAAAATCCTCATCCATATCCAATATCACAAAATCAACTGGAAAAATGAATTTACCCACTCGAACTAATACATCCTCAAATATACCTCTAGGATACGTCACAGATCTATCAACTAATTGCAAGCTCATGCGTATGGGCTTAGGTTCCCCTAATCCTAGTTTCTTGAAAAATTTATAAGGCATTAAATTGATGCTCACACCCAAATCAACTAAAGCTTTGTCAATTAACAGATTACCAATATGACAAGGAATTGTAAAACTTCTTGGGTCTTTTAGCTTCTTGGGCAACTTGTTTTGTACGATCGCTGAACACTTTTCATCCAAGATGACTGTAGAAAGCTCCTCAAGCTTCCTTTTGTTGGATAACAAATCTTTCAAGAACTTAGCGTACTTCAGCATCTATGACAGGGCATCAACAAGAGGTAAGTTAATATGCAGTTGTTTAAAGAGGTCAAGGAACTTACTGAATTGTTGGTCCTTGCAATCTTTCTTGAGTCTTTGGGGATATGGGATAGGTAGTTGATATTCCTTCACCTTTGATGACTCCACATCTTCCGTTGCTTTCGTCCCCTCCTTGCTCTTGCTAGTCTCCTTGCTAACCTTCCTCTCAGCATGCAACTCCTTCCCATTTCGAAGTGTCACTGCCTTAACATGTTCCTTTGGATTGGGTTCTGTATTTCCCGATAGCGTTCCCTATGGTCTTTCAGAGATTAGCTTCGCAAGTTGACCAATTTGGTTCTCAAGGTTGCGATTTGAAGCCTCTTGATTCCTCAGCGAGGATTCAATGTTGGATAAGCGAGCCTCATTGCCTTGAATATATTTTGTGAGAAGTTCTTCCACACTAGACTTCTTTTCTTGAGGGAGAGGAGGTAGGAATGGTCTTTGAAATCAAGGTGGGCCAAAGTTGGTCTTCTGCTGGCCTTGGTTTTGGTTTCCCCATGAGAAATTGTGGTAATTCCTCTGTCCTGGATTGTAAGTGTTGCTGTAGGGGTTATTTTGTTGCTTAGGTGGATTTCCTAGATAATCTACCTGTTCCAATTGTTCTTGTGCTCCATACCCCTGCAACCAAAATCACTTACATCCGATTGCGCTTATTGAGGGCCAACAAAGAATGCATCAATCTTCTTACTCAACAGGTCTACCTTGGCTGCCAGAGCAGTAGTCAAGTCCACCTCATAAATTCCCATGGCCTTTTGCTTGGCTCTAGTGGTTTCTTACTGATAATTGTTCATCACTATTCCTTCAATCAGGTTTTGTGCTTGCTCAGGTGTCTCTGTGTTCAAAGTACCTCCTGCGGATGCATCAATCATCTGTCTAGTAGATAAATTGAGACCATTGTAGAAGGTTTGAATTTGCATCCATAGTAGGAGGCCATGATGTGGGCACCTCCTGAGCAAGTCCTTAAACCGCTCCCAAGTGTCATATAGCGTCTCCGCTTCCAATTGAGCAAAACAAGAAATATCATTCCGAAGTTTAGCGATCTTTGCAGGTAGAAAATACTTCTCCAAAAATTTCTTTACCAATTCATTCCAAGTTGTGATTGAATTTCTTGGTAGGGAGTTCAACCACTGTTTTGCTTTACCCCTCAAGGAGAAAGGAAATAGCCGCAGTCAAATGGCATCATCCGTGGCTCCGTTGATTTTAAATGTATCACAAATCTCTAGAAAACTAGAAATGTGGGCATTAGGATCTTCATCTTGGAGACCATCAAACTGAACATATTGTTGCACCATTTATATGATGTTAGGTGCAATTTGGAAGTTATTAGTCGCGACGGTTGGCCTTGCGATACTAGAGTCAGCTCCAATAAGTGTAGGCCTTGAATAATCGAACATGGTCCGATTTGCTTCATTCCCGTTGTTAGCCATATGTGGTGGATCTTCCTGCTCGATGAATTGAGTGTTGGCCTCTTCACCTTCTTCCTTGATTTCAACGATTGACTCGTCGTTTATGGTCGCCACAATTTGTCTAGGTTGCGATCTCAAATTTTGAAAGGCAGTTCTCTCAATTTCAGGATCAAGTTCTACCCAATCTTTCGAGTTGCTTCGGGTCATGCACTATAAGGGCAAGAAATATAAAATCAATTACAGCTCTAGGTAATACAAGTAAACAATGTAAACAAAACAAAATAAAGAAAAAATGGTCAGAGTAATAAAGCAACTAGCGTTCTTAATATCGAAAATCCCCGGCAATGGCGCCAAAAACTTAATATCAGGCAAGTGCACCTGTCAATTTTAATATAGCGGATGTGAGTCCGAGTCGATCTCTCAGAGATTTCGAGTACTAATATTAACCTTAGCTCTATTATCTAACCGGAAAATCGTGTTGAGTTGAATGAATTAAAAATACTAAAATTAACAAACTAACCTAATTATGAGACTTGATTAAGCAATTTAGAAAGCAATAAAACTAAGAACGACTTTAAGAAGTTAATAACGTATTTAGAAATTATTTCCCCTAGTGTTTAACATGTGACCGCTTAAAATACATTCAATTCAGTTTCTATTATTCTTAACCGGAAGGATTCACAATTAAAGTTAATACATTTCTCAAGCATATTAACCCTAATCCTAAATTATTTACCGGAATCTCTTCACTTAGTAATATAACTTAGAATTGCATTAATGTATAATGAATTCCCACACAAATAATTAATTTTTCGGAAGAAACATGTATCTTATCTCTAAGTATACATGTAATTCTCTTCAATTATGCCTAGATCTAATTACACATGCAATTTCTCAATCATCATGCATAATATCATAAATTGATACTCTAGAATTATCAATCAACAATTAAACAACATAATTGAATCAAGAAAAAATAGAAACTTTATTGAAAATTATAAATCAACCCAAAAGTCACATGAAACCCTAGGTTCCATAATTCTAAATACACAAATTCTAAGCTATCATAATGAAACTAAAAACGAGTTCCATCAAAAACATAAAATAAAACATGAAAAACCCCTTTAATTGATGAACAATCTCTCTAATCTTGAAGTTGGTGTTACTTTCGCCTTTTTCTTCTCTTTTTCCTCAAGTCTCTTCTCTTCTCTAATGTCTCTTTCGTTTTTTCTAATGTCTCTCCTCTCGTCTAAACCCTCAGATATCCTTTTATATATGTATTATAAGGATTCTGTTTTCGTCACCAGACATGACCTAGGACATAGCCGTGTCCCCAGGTCGTGTAACTTTCTACACCTGGCAAATTTTTCTGGATAGACACAACTTGGGGACATGGCCATGTCCCAGACTGTGTAACTTCAAAACTTCATAACTTCTTCATTTGAACTTCGATTTGAGTGAAACTTGATTCTTTTTCTTCGTTTTCGATCCTAGAATGCGTTCAAACCTTGAAATCAAAATTTTACTCAATTAAGTATCAATTTATTTAAAGAAAACCAAAAATATGAGGGAAATACTATAAAATCACCATATGAAATATGTTTAAAATCAGAGTTATCACTCCTCCAATGTTAAGTGTCATTTACCACACAAAGCTCCCTTCTTTTCTTATAATATCTACCACATCTAAGATTAAGTATCACAACTTGCCACCTAATTCTTTTTAGATTTTTATTAATTTTTTCTATATTTATTTTTTTGTATATTTTAATATATTAGGTGTTTTAAGTAATTTCAAATGTTTTTATCTACATGTAAACTCATGTATAATACAAATAAATACTCTTAAATATTATTTAGGTAATTTTATGATTTTTAGTATGCATATGTTTTATCTCTAACTATTCACTAATTATCGAAACTCGTTTTATGCTTTTTAGATAACTAATGGATAATTTATGTATAACCTATTAATATGGTATTTAATTATTTTATTTTCTTTAATTTAAACTTATGAGGTCACTTCTACTAATAATTCTATCTTTGTTGTAAAATTTAAGCTCGATTAAACAATTTTTATAATCACCCTAAATTTTTAGGTGTCAACTCTAGATCGTCCAATTGTGAGTTGATAGTCAATTTGGTGGGGTCTCACAAAAGTCAATTCAAGGAAAGTTCCTACTATTCGGTAGCTTCATGTTAGAGGATGGTGAAGGAAGGAAACTATTGGAGTGGTGCTGATGGATGACTTTCAGTTTGTAATAGGAATGAATTTTTTAGATCACATTGATACACTTATTGTTCCTTGAGCTCACTGCATTTGTATGCTAGATAACAAGTCTCAATGTATGGTTCTTATCACCAAGAAAGTAGGCCAGACTACCAAATTCCTTTCGATTATGCCAATAGCCAAAGACCTCAAAAAGGGTTAGGTTGTAGTGCCTCCTCAAGTGGAGGAGTTGCTATTATGCTTAAGGAGTTACCGAGAATGCTGAAGTTATAGAGGAATGCAGGTCATGTGATCGAACTCAAACCAAGAGCTAAGCCTCCCACCATTGCTACATACTAGATATCACCTCAAGAGTTAGAAAAATTGAGATGCCAACAAAAGGAGTTATTAGAAGCAAGTTTCATTAGACCATCAAAGACCCCTTTTAGAGCCTTGATACTCTTCCAAAAGAAAAATGATGGGTCCCTTCAAATGTGTATTGATTATTGAGCCCTTAATAAGGTTATTGTGAAAATCAAGTATCGTCTTCCATTGGTGTCGAATTTCTTCAATAGATTAGGGGAAGACAAATGCTTCTCTAAGTTAGACTTACAATTAAGATATCACCAACTGAGGATAGTAGGAGAGGATGAACCCAAGACCACTTATATGATTAGATACAATACTTTTGAATTTCTTGTCATGCCATTTGACCTTACCAATGCCCATGCTACTTTTTTCACACTTATGAATCGAGTTTTGGCTCCCTTTCTAAATTGCTTTATGGTAATTTGTTTAGATTATATCATGATTTATAGTAAGACCATGGGAACACATAGAGCATCTTCATTCGATTTTCTTAGCTTTGAGGAAGAATGAACTACACGTAGAAGTAGAGAAGTGTACCTTTGCACAAGAGGAAGTAACTTTCCTTGAGCATGTCATAAGGTAAGGAAAGATTAGAATGGCTGAAAGGAAAGCATGGGCTATCCAAGATCAAAAGAGCTCACTAAGCCCACCAAGTTGAGATCATTTCTTAGCCTACTCAATTATTACAGAAGATTCATCCAGGGTCATTTAAGAAAAGCAAGCCCCACGACAAATTTACTCAAAAAGAATATCCCACAAGATTGGAGTAGAGATAGCAAGCATTTGATGCATTGAAAATGGAAGTTACTACAAAGCTAGTTCTCTTCCTTCTCAACTTCAACAATCCCTTTGAGGTATTTACCTATGCTAATAACTTTGCTATCAATTAGTTCTTATATAAGAGGAGCATCTAGTAGCTTGTGAAAGCCAAAAGCTAAATGAGACAAATAGCATCACGTGTATGAGAAGGAGATGACAATGATAGCAATGTCTTCAAATGTAGAGATATTACTTGCTTAGGAAGAAGTTTGTGGTTAAAACCAACAAAGTAACTACTAGTTATTTCCAAATCCAAAAGAAGCTTTCTCTTAAACAGATTCAATGGTAGATTCTCTTAGCAAAATTCAACTTCAACACAAAGTACAAATCCGGTAAGTCCAATATTGTAGCAGAAGCTTTGAGTCATAAGGTAGAATTATCAACCATCAATAGGCCCAAAACAACCTTCTTGATAGAATTCAAGAAGGGATGGAGATCAAGAAGTTAATCAAAGCCCTATTGATTAAGTGTAAGGAAGGGAAAACAAGGAGATTTTGGAAAGAGGGTAGACTTATATATACTAAGAGACATAGAATTTATGTGCCCTACTCCCTAAACTTGAAGAGGGATATACTTAAGTAATGTCATGTTTCTAAGTAGGTAAATCACCTAGGAATGCACCATACCCAAGCATTAGTCAAAGAAAGATATTTTTGGCTATATATGAGGGAGATATTGAGTGCAATGTTAGGAGTTGTCTTATTGAATAAGACAAAGTTGAATATAAGGCAATTGTGGGACTATTAAAGGCTCTCCCTATTCTTGAATGACTATGGGAGAGTATCTCCATAGATTTCATTGTAAGCTAAGTCAGAGGGATACAGCACCATTATGATAGTAGTAGATAAATCTTTGAAGTATATAACTTTTGTTATCGTAACAAAGGAGTACTTAATAGATGAGGCACCTAAATTGTTCTTAAGACACATAATAAAATATTAGGGCTTATGAAAGAACATCATGAGCGATCAAGATTGATAGTTCATGGGAAAATTTTGGATAGAGTTGTTCAAACTTTTGATATCCAAGTTAAATTTTCAACTAAACTTATCCCTAAACCAATGGATAGATAGAGTAAGTGAATGCTTTGGTGGCACTATACTTAAAGCATTTTGTAGGAGCTAACCAGCGAGATTAGGTTAACCCGTTGAATGTGGCATAATTCTAATTCAACCTATAGAAGAATGAATCTACCGACCAAAGTCCTTTTGACATTATTTTGGGGAGACAACCCCTAATTCGTAATACCCTGACATAAGGATATATAGGAAACAATCCTCTAACATACAAGTTTGTAAAAGAATGGCAAGAAAATAGGACTTAGTTGAAACCTATTTAGTCCAAGCTATTGATAAAATGAAGCAGGTAATTGACAAGAAGCGTAACCAATATAATATCAAGTAGGGATCTGATACTTATTAGGTTGCATTTGATACGACGTACCAAAGGCCTATTATATAAAAGGTTGATGAGGCATTATAAGGGCTCCTTCCAAATAATGAAACGAGTAAGGCAAGTGTCTTTATAAGTTAAAACTACAATTAGGACTGAAATCCCATTCGATCTTCCACATAAGTATACTCAAACCATACCATAGAGATGAGGAAGACCCAATAAGAATAGTATTACAAAGGGCTCTAGTCAAGGCATGAGAGTCATATGATAGAGAGGTTAAAGAGATCATAGAAGATCGACATGTGAAATGATGAGACAATCTCCTAAGCTTGAATATATAGTTGTTTGGAAGGGAAGGCTAGAGAGTGAGACTAGTGGCAAACTGATCGAAGCATTATGTTAATTCCATGATAAGATCCAAAAGTTCCATAAGGAAGGAACAACAAGGGCATCACCACATTAAGCAAGAGAGAATGTTGTGGACCTCTCAAAATAAGTCACCCCCATGAGGTCCCTAAAGCCCATAAAAGGAGATTAAATCCTAAGCCCACTTGAAACTTCTAAAAGTTGAAAAATTCTAATAAGTTACGAAGATATCCAAAACCATCATACGATAGCAAATAAGATAAGTAAATACAATAGGTGGGAATCAATTGTAATTATTAGATCGAATTAATCCTAGCAATTCATTTATAAAGGCCTTTTGCGTATATAAGAGTGTTCCCTTCGGTTGTAAACCATCTAGACATTTAAGAAAATTCATTCATTTTCAAAATTTCTCCCTTTAAGCTATGTGAGTATCGTACAGTTGAACTTAGCCTTCCTTAATGAGATGAAAAATGCCTAGTGCCATGCAAAATCGATCAAGGGAATCCATCCATGATAACATAGCTCTCCCAAGCTTCTAGAAATGTTAATTATTACGTTTATTTGAAAAAAAAAAAAGGAAAAAATGTTTTATATTTACATGTTTAAAAGCAATAAATGACATGTATGGATCCAAAACTTAGAGGATAAAACTTGTGTTTCAATCCTTGAGGATTAAGGTTTAATTTCTACTAGACTCAATTTTTTCCATCGACTCGCTCACAAATTATTTTTCACTTTCTTTGCATTTTTTATTTCTCTAATTTTTCCTAATTCATTTATCATTTTCTTCTTTCACATAATTCTTAAAAACATATTTCCATCTCTATTATTTTCTTCTTCTTTTTTTTCCGTAATTGTATTTTTCTTATATTGTTATTAATTTGAATACTTTTTACACATCTTTTTAAGATAATTTTAGTAATAGAATCATTTGGGCAATATATATAAATTGAATTTTCAAGGGAAAGTAATATCAATAAATTTCAACAACTAGCAAATTAAATATTCTTAACATACAATCTATTGATCAATAACTATAATGTGATTGTAATCATAACTTATCTACTTACTCGTTATAAATTTTCTAAAAAAGTCGATTTATTTTTAATACATATTCAAAAATGTCACGTTTCTTTTTTTAATGGTGTTAATCTTTTAAGTAGATATTTGCCTATCAATAATTCTATGTTGACTTAAATAAGGTATATCACCCTCACCCCCCTAGTTTTTCAGTTTTGCATCCGTCCTTACTGCACCACCCTAAAACTGTATCTTCCAAAATCTAAAAGTTTTAGATTACCCAATACAATTCTTTATTATTCTTTTTAAAAATATATATATAAATATGATAACCATTCGTATTATTTATTGTATTATCTGAATTTGAAAGTCACAACTGTTTTTAAATATAAATCACAATGAGTACAAACATAGTGAACTATAAGAAAACATAAAACAATAAAAAAAAAAAAAAAAAAGCACCACACACGTAAACCAAGCACCAATTTAAGCTCGAGATATGATATAATTTACGAAACATGACCAGTATTTTAAATCTTTTATAAAGTCATCACCTTTTTTTCCCCCCTTTGAACACACAAGTGGCTCGTATTTTAGCTACATGTATTTATGTTATCTAGTGGACATGTGTCTAATCAATCCGCAATAATTAATTTGATAAAATGATATTAGATAAATTCAATTAATTAATATAACAAACATAATAAATAGATTTCAAGAGAAATTAAAAAAAAACTAATAGATGACATTTTTTATCATGCATTAGTAGTGATTTAAAATAAATACATCAATTTTAGCTTCTTTTGACACATTGTAGTAGGGTTAGCTACAATGAAATGCAAAATGGAACGAAAAGAGAAAAGGAAGAAGGGAGAATCGAGTTATAAATGTCTAAACTTTATTTGGTCAAAATCAAAATATGCCTTTATAGTAGAGAACCGACCATCATCTTAACTATGGATAGAGAAAGCACGGGTTGTCTTTAGTGGTGAAGAGTGATAGAGAGAGGATGAAGAGGACCAGCCTATAGGTAGCACGAACCAACGTGCTTTGAAGCCTTTTCAATTTTCTACTTTTCAGCTTTGGAATGGCAGCAGCCACTCACTGCCCCAGAGAATCACACAACCAATAACCACTACATGGTGCCGACCACATCCAACTTCAGAGCGGCCAACCACATGTAAGGTTTTCTAACTTTTTTTTTTATTTTTTTATTTTCTATAATTTATTTATCATTTATAGTTATTTTAATTAATTTTATTGAATAACATTATCTTATTAAACAATTACAAACCACTCAAAAGCAAAGATATGTCCCCTAAATAATATTTACACACACAGATTAGGAGCAAGTCATACATTTGTCAAAAAAATATATATATATCTACTGGTCATAAGTAGCAAAAATGGCCGAAATACAGGTCGTGATTTTTTTATATTTAATTATTTCATGGAGAGTTAGTCTAAAATAATAGATCATGACTTGGTCAAATTTTCTTTATTTTAAATTCGTTTACATTTAATATTAGAGATGCTTTAATGCGAGGTTCATGGTAACTTGCAAATATTGAAAAGTTAAAAAGGCACCTTCTAGCATAAAACCTAAGAACGGTCACACCTTACACGCTTCCTTTAGGTGCACGTTCCATTATTTTGAAACCAACACTTACTTATAATATCTAAAACTCACCCTGGAAACTACTACTTTACCACGCAAAGTATAGGATGTTTTACGAACCAACAAGTTCTTACGCTAAACCGTAATTAGAACACCTAAAATGGACTACATCCACTATAATTCTTTCATGTTTGAGAAAAAAAAATTCAACTAACTCCTCTATTGTTATACCAAAATTCAATTATGTTCAATATATTTCATTAAATCATTTAAATCCTCCATGTCCAATATATTTCAATAAATCATTTAAATACTCTATATTTACCATCTTTGGTGATTTAAGTCACTATTAGCATTTCTTAGATTTATTGTTTATGGTAAATATGGTAAAATAGTGCAAGAACAAATTACTCAAAATGCTGACTTAAAAGAATAGGAGAATGATTGTATTTTATCACAAACGCAAAGGATGGACTCATACATAGATAACTTTTAGTATACATATCAAGCAATAAAAAATACACAAGATTACAAGCATGAACCATAGTTAAGCCACCATCACCCCTAGTACCATTAGTGCCACTAACCCCGACACCTCCACCAGCATTGTCATAAATTCCACCCTCACACAACTACCACCAAAAACCATCATACAGTTGTCATGGTCATCACATTTACGCCATCACAAACACCTTTACACTGTCAACTCCATCTTTGCTTTTGCCACCACCATCACCATTACACCTCCATGAATCCCATTTTGCTACAACCAACACCTATCACTGCTATTGTCCCTGCATTGCTACCTTCTTGCCACTACCTTTCAACCTCCACCATTAGCATCACCACATTGCCTTTATAACTCTACCACCAACTTTTCACGTCACCACCAACTTCCTTCCTACTCCCAACATGAACACTCCACTTTGATCGTCACTGATGCTATCACTATCCCACCACCTTTACACCATTACCACGATTATATTACCATTGCATCACTATCAACTTCGCCATCGCTATCATCACCACTGCAACTTCACCGCCAGTACTCTCACCAATTTACATCAACTACATCGATTATAGGGTTTTAGGATTTTAATCTGTTTTGCTCCTTAGCTTAATCTGTAAAATATCAGATTCAACGTTCTATGTATTTATTCTCCCGGAAGTATCGTTGAAATTGTTGAGTTTTTGTTCTACAATTTATTCTTCAGTCACCATTGGCCAACAATAAGCTCCTACTATAAACAACATGCCAGTGATTCGACAAGTATTCCCTAATCCCCACCCTGCATAGTTACTGAAACCACTTACGACCATCTCCAACTTTCAGCAATTATTTTCAACTGCGTCAATTTTCAACAAAAAAGCAAAACCCCCTAAAATCTTCTACTTTTCCAAGGTCCAGCAAATTGATTCCAATTACACTGCCACGATCTGAAAATTTTGCATCTCTGACTCTGCAATACAGCTATAAGGATTTGTGACATCTTTTAGCTTACCAGCAGCAATACCAAAAACAGTCACCCCAAGATCCCTTTTCTAAGAATAAGAGTAAAAGATGCTAAACAGACCCAAAGCAATTGTTCATAAAAGGATGGGAAAACACCAAGAGAAGTAATTTGAACTCTAAAACCACCAAGATGACAAGGGGGGATCAACAAAACAAAACTGCAGTTTGGTAAGCTGAGCAGGTACTTTTCATCATCACTTCACACATCCGCCTTTATTGTTGAAGCAACTGCCTAGCATCATTCCTAAGTAAGAGCATGAACTGCTTGGAACCTTGATTCCTAAGCACAAATAATATAGTCCATCCATATGCTACCAATTTTACCGAGTACAACCCAAATGGGAGCTTCAGTTACCTATAATTGCACCACCACATTTTATTGCCTAAGTGTAACTTTACAACTTTTCTCCAAAAACAATTGTTATGCACACTCTGGCATGCAAAGAATGACCTAACTTACCTCACTAATATACATTATGTCTTTTTAAGGTCAAGCTGCTGCAGGTCTTTTTCCATCATTATCTTCAATATTCAAAGCTTGAAGCAGCTTTGGCCATGACTCTGGGATACCTCCTGGCAGATTGAATTCCAATAACTTGCCACGACGCCTGTAGAATTCCTCCACAGGTTTTGTCTTGACAAAGAGAAATTAGCACAAATTAGCCAATTCAAACTCAACTAAACACTTGAAGTTGAGTATAATATGGTAAAACACAAGACATGCCAAGCTCCTAATGCCATGCAGCAACCGTCACACCTATGACAATGCAATTTGCTCAAACATCTTGTCAAACATGGCCAGAATGACCAACAATGTCCAACAAATATACAAATTTAGAACTGTGACATTTAAAAGCTTCATGAAAGATTGTGGATTTACAAAATAATACCATTTCATTATATATGCGAAGACGTTCCTTGACAACTTCTTCAGTATCATCAGATCGAGTGATTAGCTTTGATTCACACTGTGGAGGAGGAAGAAGTGGAGCCATGTACATCCCAGGATTCCCATTCTCACCCTTTATATCAATGCAGGCAATATTATAATTTCCTCCACATTCACTACAGATCCTTCTTCCAAGGCACTTTGCCATTAAAGCCTCTTCACGAAGCTTTAAATTGACCACCAAGTCAACATCAGTTACGCCATCCAGGATTTCCTGAGCCAAGCAACAAAACAGAGCAAAACTCATAAAAAAATCTCCAGAAGCAAAGTATCAAAAATGTTTGTCTACTTGTGAAGAAACTATCATGACAAAGCGATGTTAAGTCAATCTATTTTCCATGATCACAGGAAGTTAATGAACCAATATCACCAACACTCAACAGCATAAAAATTACTCGTGTCAAATTAAAAAAAATCCCCACCTCTATTTCTCAGAACTGGATCCTACACATGACTTAGCTCAAGGTGAGACGTTTGGTTTTAGAGCAAGCCTTTTCCCTCAAGATAAAATGAAAGCAGCTTGCATTACAGGTGAACAGAAGCAAACACAACAAGCATATAAAAACATGGTTTTTAACGCCATCCCAAACCCAGGTAACTCTGAAAAAGCCAGATGAAGGATACATGTGAGAAGAAGTACATAGGAAGCTGCACGAACTACTAATTGGCTTTTCAAAAGAATTTCTCAGTTAGTAAAATCATGTGATTGCCAATCATAAATACTGCAGAAGTGGCAAAACTAGTCTATAAAGATTTTACAGCAGCCACCACAAATATTGCATGGTTGACCTTTCTGGTGTGAGTTTGTGAAAGAGGTCTGCCCTTTCAGTTTCAGTCAGGTTGTAAAATTCAAAGCAAGTCCCACCTTACAAGGATAGTTACTGAGCTTTCAGGATATTCTGATTGTAGATTACAATAGTCCACAAGACTCATTGTTTTCTTTTTTTTAATATAATCAATTATTGAATTATTTTACTGAGCAACTTGTTCACACACACTGGGTATATACAAGAACTAAAGACCAAATAGATATGTAAATCACCATGACTCTCAGTGCATACTCTCTGGGCTAATGGCAGTAACAGGTAACAATCTAATTGTTCAACTAATAAAGAACCAGAGCATCCTCCTCTTCCTACAGGATATTATTAAAATAGGATTGTTTAAAAAACTTCCAGAACAATTTAAAAGGTATGCAAAGTATGGTTGCATGTTGGTTGCTAATTCTCAAAGCATGATAGAAATTCCCCTTAAATGCTTTCTGCATTGACTTGTAAATAAAAACTGTAGTTACAATGGCAATTGCATCCCCATAGTAATGCAGTACTGCACCTTTATTATGCAGATTATATCTTAGATTTATCCAGTAAGATAAAATGCAAGAAAAACCATTATGGATGTAAAATACTCTGATATAATAAAGGAAGTGTTTGTGACCGCCACCTGAATCATTACTTTAATCCAGGGTGACAATCCAATATCTCGCTTCTCCCATTGTCCAAGAGATTATATCTAGAAAACAGATAAAAGAGAGCTCACCGCCTGTCTCACTGTTCGCGGGAAACCATCGAGTATGAATCCAGTCTCACCCTTTGCTTCTCCAGCTTCAAGGCGTTTTGACAACAGATCTATAATTATTTCATCTGGAACCAGCTTTCCCTTATTTACAATTTCCGATGACTGCAAAATGAAAGGAAATAAACTAAACCATCAATTATCTCATACATACAGAGTTCAATCACTTGACATGACCACAGTGGCTAAGGAACAATCTGTTGCAGCAGATCGCATTTATCTTAGGTTCTCCTACAAAACATAACAATCTCAGAATCTCAAACAAAGAAGTTTCACCTTGCATGAAAGGCAAGTATAGTCCCACAAATTCTTTACCAGAAAAGAAAGGAGAAAATGGGACGTCTTGAAAATGGATAGTGTTATTCTCTTTTCTTTTTGTTTTGGTAAATAGATAATTGTATTAAGTTAGATAGTATGTACAAGCAGCTAAGAGAGCAGAAAGGGAAAATTACATAGCATATACCTAAAATACAAAAATCTGAGTAGTCATGGAAATTTAGGTAAACCAAGCATGATAATCATAACAAATTGATGTAGTAAAAGATCCTTCAAGCCACAAATGATGGTTGAGGTAATGGAGTTCACAAATCAAGAGGTTTCAGTGAGTTTTCAAAATCATCCAGAACTAAACATGATGAATTTGTTAAAACACCAAAAATTGGTTATAATGGTCTTTCAGGTTTTTTCCAGGCTGCACTGTATCTCTATCTAGGGAGACTGCCATTAAAAACAGCAACAACACATAACTGAAAGAACTGAAAAGGCAATTTCTTTATCAAATTTAACTTAACCACAGTGACAAAAAAATCTTTTCCAATTTAAAATGAGACCAGAACATAAATATCTGAGTGCATTTCCACACAGGCACTGGAAGGGATTACTATCTCACCTCAAGACTAAGACCCTACCGAAATTTGAGAAGAGATTGAAAATAGTTTCATGAGAAACCAATTTGCATTATTTTACCGTCTCCAGTGACTGCCAAAGGACTTTGATACAATCAAGGACCGCACCATCCATCCAAAAGTCAAGGAATGAGCTGAGCCTGTGGAACTCTTAGTTAGGGTGCAAGGGAGTTACTGTAAAATATGTACCATCCAGACAGACAGTAGGAACCATCCAGATGGAAACAGAAGAGAAACTCACCCTCTGGATGCCCATTTCTACCCCATCCGACCAGAGGTTTCTGAACACTTACTATCCAGATGGCAGGTCACCTACCATCCGATCAGCAGTAACTACAGAACCGAAGTCAACCCCATCCGGATGGCAATAATTACTCCCATCTGGACAACAGCTCCAGTTTTCAGCTAATAACATTAAGCATTTAATACTGTTTTTAATTAGCAACTTTATTTTATTTATGTAATTGCCCTTAGACATTTTTGAGGGCCTATTTAAGGTTTATTTTTAGCACCATTTATGAGATCCTATTAGCTACTGTTAGATGTTCAATTGATCTTTGACCATAGATCATTTGAAGCAGTAACACTATCATCTCATCAAACTTTAGTACCACATAAATAAGAATAAATTTTTAAATTGTAGGTTCAACAAATTTCAACGACCTGTCATATATATATATATATATATATATATATATATAGGGATAATACCTATGAGAGTGACTGAACTTTTGATTTCAAGCAATTTAGTGCCCAAATATTCAAAACTCAAATTTTAGAACTTGAAAATTAGAAATTTATTCATTTGAGTATCTGAACTTTTGATTTTAAACAATTTAATACCCATCATGTGTATGATGTCCATTAAATGCAAACACTCAAATAAACAAATTTTCAATTTTCGAATACTAAAAGTCAAATTTTGAATATTTGGGTCTTAAATCAAAAGTTCAAGAACTCTGATATTTGTTATCCCTGTATTTATGAATACAAATTTTATAACTTTATGCAGGTTTTTCTTCTCGGAAGCCAATGTCCTCCCTAAATTACATTTTCATTGTTTTTTCTCCAACTTCAAGCAACGGCGGACAAACATGAACATATGCTCACGGCCGGCCCTGACTTCGTCATTACTCCTAGAAAGGTTGGAAACTTTCCCGTTAGTACCACTAATTTCATGGTTTTGCCCAACTCATTTTAGGATTTTTCTTATAATAAAAGTTTGCCAACTTGCAACTCGGGTAAAATCCTGCATCCGCCACTTAGTCATAACTAAACTACAAACTCTCAAATCAAAACCAGAAACAAGCCTCAACTCTAAAACCCTAAGGTCTGGTTCAAAAGACTTCCAAAACCGATCTCGAACTTAAAACCGAAACCTCCGAAATCCAAAACACCACTCAAAGCCTCAAAATTGAAACCAATCCCAACCAGATATATTGACATTCAAAAAAAGAAAAAAGAAAAAAGAAAAGAAAGCATTAACCCTTGCAATTCTAATTTCACAAACCAAAACCGAACGATAAAACCGGCAACGAACCTGAGAGGCAAGTGGACCTTTGGAAGCAAGCTCCTCCCTAACGAGATCACCAGTAGCGATATGTGGAACACCGAGGAGAGATGACAAGCGGGAAGCATAGGTTCCTTTGCCCACACCAGGGCAGCCGAGGAAAACCCATTGGACATTTTTGCCCTTGAAGTCAGGGCGCAGAGGGACAGCCTTATGATTCTTGAGTTTAAGGTCAATTTCGGGATTTAAAATATTTGACTTAGAAGAAGAAGAAGAAGAAGAAGAAGATGATGATGATGATGAAAAGTAGCGAGATATTACTAAAGGCATAACAGGACGAGGTCTTAACATAGGATTTATGACCGCCATGTTGAGTCTTTTTGGGTGCTTGAAATGGAAATGGGGGTTTGGGGTTTGGATGTTAATGGCAAGAGAATAAGGGGGGTTTGAGTTTAAAGTTTTGGATGTTTGGGTGTGTGTCGTGTGCTGTAGAAGAAGAGAGAGAAAATGGAAAAAAGGAGGATGACGTGGAGAGTTTGGGGACTGTGTTCGTGATGTTAACGTTATTTATATGGTTGACAGTCTAAGCTGGAAGAGAACTTTTCAGAAGCAACGAAAACGTGGTTTAATTGGTTGCTTTGATGATTTGATTTCCTTTTTCTTGGATTTTTTTTTTTTGGGGGGTGGTGGGGTGGGGTTGTTGCGGTGGGGTGGGAAAGAAAAAACAAAGAAAGAACAAAACACTATTGCTATGAGAAGATATTGCCGACAATTCATGGTTTTAAAATTGGTGTGTCGGAGAATTTCAATTTTCTTTTCGCAGCTTATCCTCCTCCCATGCATATGCATATAGGAGATTTATTTTCTCAAGCCTTATTAATTTCTAAATCAATTACTAAAATTATAAAAATTTTCAAAGTAATTTCTAATATTATTGTAATGTTATTTTTTTTTTTAATAACATCGATCATTAGCTACACTACACATGATAATATAAATCTAAAATCGACTCTTAAATAAATTAATACTTGTGATAATTTTTTTACAATATCAATCATTAATATAAAGAATTTTATAATATATTTAGTTTAGTGAAAATATTTCTAAAAGGTTGAAAATTTTTCGTCAACGTCCATTGATAGGACTGTATAAAGCGAACATATTTTAAAGTCAACCCATTGCAAACGTAAAAGGGCATTGGCCTCATCTATTTTGGAAAAAAATAATAATAATCCTAAAAATGTAGCATTAAGAAATATCACAGGGTTATGGCACTTGAAACAATATGTTGGATGCATAGTTTCATTTTGCAAAGATATTATAGATTATTCACATTGGTATCAATGAAATATTATCTTTAAAAGTGATAAATGATGAAAAAATTATTGAGAAATATTATTAAAAATCATGTATTTGATAAAAAATCGGACCACTTATTCGTATACTATTTTGATTATAAAATTAAAAAATTATTATTAGTTTATTTCAAATTATCAATAATTTTTCTCGTCATTTATCATTATTCTATTATCCTTAATATATGATTTCATCTCCCTCCTTGTCACCAAAAAGCCTCCCTTGTGCATAGTTAACCAAAGAATGATTTAGGTAATATTTAGCTATGCAATTTTTATAATATTAGACTGGATAAAAAATTTTACTCAATGTTTCGTTTACATCTTTATTTGCTAACTAAATAAAAATTGAGCTGATGGACTGAATAAAATACCTAAATTTTGTCACATCTACACCATAGAACAAAAGTAAAATTCACTAGACAAGAAAATAAAAATATTTTACATTCTTAAAAATACCCCTCAATGTCATAAAATTAAGTTAATTAATGTTATTTTTATTAAATATTACAAAAAATTGTTTATTTTGTAATATAAATAATTAATTTTTTAATATATATTTTATATCGTATACTGTACAAATCAAATATGATACAGTAAGTTTATACTATTAAGTCCTTCCTATACTTATCATATTTAGTTCTTTTTATCCAATTTAGTCTTCATAACCAAACGCTACCTTAAATTCCTTATAGTTCTAGTTTAACATGGCAAATCGTTTGGTTGTCATATTTTTATAATATAATACTAGATAAATTTTTTATTCATTGTTTGATTTGCACCTTGATCAAAGTTATTGAACAAAAAAACTTTTTAGAGATATTAGATTAAAATTGAAAATTTTGTATAATATATTTGATAGTATAAAAATTTATTTCTTGATACACAATTAATATATCTCGAAATTTCAAAAGTAATTCTTAAATCACATTGAACTTTATTTTCACTTATAATATGAATAATTAATTTTTTATTTACTTTTTAAAATTTTTCAATAATAAAAATCTATGTCTAATATTAGGCTCATAAAATATAATACAAGAGAATTGTACAGCTCTGTTTTTCTTATAATATATTATCTAATTTTCCTTATACTATTTATTATACTAATCAAACACAACCTAAGTGCCATTAACAAAGCAATTGGCACAGGGGAATAAACTAACAAAGGAGACCAAAAAATAAAAAAAAAAAAATTGTCCGAATAGATAGAAAAGTAAGTCGTGCATTCTTTCGAGAGGAAAAATCTGACTTTTTGGTGGCAATTTTAATAAAATCATTGTTATTACGTGTGTTAGAAAATCAAAAAACTACCTTTAAATGTATTATTAACTGGAATCAACAATAACTAAAGGGTTGTAAGTTTTAAAGAGAGGGGGATAAGATGGGAGTGAAACTTAAATCGTAGGTTTAAGATACAATTTCAATACGATTGAAAATGGTATATTAAGCTCAATATTTAGGTGCAATATTACGGGAATCAATGCCAAATAGATCATATTTTTTGGAATACTTTTAAGGTTAAATATTATTCTAATATATGCATTTTCATTATTTTCACTTCACATGTATTTTATTTTTACTTATATACGTGCATTTCATTACTATTTATCGATATTTGATAACGTACATGTGCCAATTTCTCATTAGTCTATGATAATTAATTTAATCAAATGATGATATCATTAAATATATTAAACTAAATAATATAAAATATAAATTTAAAAGTTTTTAAAAAGTAAAATGTTAAAGGCTTCACCAAAAACCCCTTATGTCAAGATACCCATGCACCCACTGTAAGCCCCAAAGTTCAGCCAAGTAACCGTAGGATTGAACTTAGAACTCAAGGTTTAGAGCGATCGGTTAAAAGATCCGATCAAACCCAAATTATAAACTATTGAGAGAAATATTAGTAAAAATGACCCCATAAACTTAAATTTAAGAAAATAAATAGTAAAATAGGAGACTATAAAATTTTCAAATTTTAAGCATAATAATTGCTAATTACCGAAAAGGCAAAAAGTGTAATCTAATAACTAATAAATTACTAGAGATAGATTATATGTATACTAAAAATTTTAGAATGACCAAAATAATAATTAGGAATGTTTACGTGTACCCCACATGTATTTACGTGTAGATAAAAATACGCGTAATTACTTGAATTAGCCAAAAACTAAGTAAATAATTAAAGAAAAATATAAAATAATTATGGAAAAATCAGAAAAAAAATCAGAAGAGGATAAGCTGATGCAAGATCAGGTCATGGTCAGAAGAAGAAAAATTGGCCAATAAAAATTGAATAACTTAAAAGCCAAAAATCAAGGAATTTGGACAAAGTCTTGTCAAATTAATGCATAATAATTACAAAAATCGTTTATAAATAGCAAGAAAAATTCGTAAACTCATTTAGACAGATACAAATCAGAGAAAATTAGAGAGAGTTGAAAATTCGAGAGAAAATCCAAAAAATAAAAAAAATAAGAAAAACTATGCAGTTAAGGATTTTAAAGGGAACCCACACCAGACGAGGAGCTGGGAGTGGACGGCCACCACCACCACCACACGGTGGTGGCAGCGCCCAGGCCGGCCGATAAGGCCACGGCGGCCCACGATGGCCGGAGCCACCCAAACCGGTGAGTCCAAATTCCAGCTCGAATCTTGTGTAATTTTGTAAAAATAGTAAACATAATTAGAAAATTATGAATTTTGTTATTCTGAGATATTTTTGTATGTAGTTTGTAGGAAAAATATTATTTTGATGAAATTATGTCCTGTAATATATAGTCCTTAAGAAATCGTGCAAAACCGAGCACATTTCGGTTTATAAATGAATGACCTTAGAAGTGTAGTTTCAAGACCAAAATTTTTGTGTAGATTACTTAGAACAGTGCTATGAAGCCCGTTTTCAAAAATTAATTTTTGAAATTTTTAGATAATTTTTAGGCCCTAAAATGAGGCATAAAATGAGTAATTTGGAGTTAATTAGGTGATTAGGATATTAATTACTGACTTAGTGAATAAGTAGATGTTTTAGGATGTTAAAATCTGATGGAGTATGATACTTGTAGCAATTAGAGTGTTAGATGTAATTATTAGGTTAATTATGTAGTAAATAACTAATATGGAAAAATAGTACATATTAAGATAATTTTGTAAATTTGGGTAATTAGGAGTAAAATCTGATTTAGGATAAATTTAGACATTTTGAAATGATAATTGATGTTTAGAAATGATAATTAGAGTGATAGAAATATTAGTAGTGTAATATATACATAAAAGGTAATAATACATAATAGGTAATTATTTGAAATATAATAAATAGGAAATATTATAATAAAAATTGATATTGTGATAATAATAAAAATGTACAATAAATCTGATGGGAAACTTGAATTTATGTAATTATATGAAAAATGTAAAAATTTCTCACATTAAGAGTAAATTTTGTACACAAATAAGGATTTAAGTGTACCGGATGGATTAAAATACTAATTAGAGGTAATTATGGTAATTAGGAGATCGGGAAATAATGTGATTAATTTCACATTATGGGTTGAAACGAATTTCTAGAGTTGGAATATAAAACGCTACTTAGAAAATCAAACTAAAACCTAATTTGGAAATCGATGCGAAAACCGAACCTGAACCTAACCCCAAAACTAGAATAATTGTAAAAGACTTAATATCTAGATAATTAGGCATATTAAACCTTAAACAAAACCTAACAATAAGCGTTATAGGATAAAATGAACCTATAATAGTTATATGAAAAGCTGAAACCACGTTTGTGTTATAGGGATAATCGGCGATGGCCTGAGCAAATCGGACCTCGAATGAGTGAACAAAGAGTCGAGGTCAGTTGGGATTAATACAATGCTGTATTTTGGAGGCTTAAGATTATGCTTGGTTGTGCTTGATAAATAGCTGAATATGTGCATGTGCTTGATTATGGGTGATGCTATGACTATGTTTGTTGCTCTGGCACGTATTGTATGAAAAGATTGATCACCCTAAACTGGACTTAATTAAATATCCGACCAGTAATCATAATCGGACATGCATGGCAACCCATTAGGGGAACTTAGGACTCTCCGGCCAAATACCGACCCCTTCGGAAGGGATAGCGCAGGATTGCAAAATGGTCCTTTCTTCATCCTCAGTCGAACTAAGTGACAGGAGAGGAGGTCACGGCGAGGGTGAAGGCAGCGGTTCGAAGGTAGTCGCGGGAGGAGCAAGGTCTCCATTACACAAGCCTGGGTTTGGTCGTAAGCTGTTGCATTAACGGCAACTCCTCAACCCGGATTAGAGCGGGCGCAATTTCTCTAATCTCACGACGGGTCGGATAACGTCGTGCGATGGCATTTGCTTGCACATGCATTGCATCTAATAAGTGATTGAAAACCTTGTTGTGTTTCTGGTATAGTTTTAAGCCCTCTGTCCCTACTTACTGAGCTGTGGTTGCTCACATCCCTATAGACGTCATGCAGGTGCTGGCTAAGAAGCGGCAAACCACTACTCTAAAGCTAGCAACTGCTGGATCCTGGGGAGTGAAGAAAAACACGTGAAGAAAAACACGTGAAGAATAAACAGATATTTTTAAGGTTTAAGCTTTTACTTTAGAACTTTTCATTTTGAATAATGTAACAACTAGGAAATATATTACAGAGAAATATTGTAAACCTTAATTGCAATAACTGTATTATAATATATATATATATATTATATATATATTTCCTCACTTTCTTAGATAAATGATTTATTTAAATTACAAACTGTTTCCTTCAAAACGGGTTAGTCGTTGACGCCTTGTGTAGATCAGGTCTAAGATAGCGATTGTAAGGTCAACTTCTATCTTAGGATGATTTACACGGCGGGGGCTATTACGACTCTGCCGCTTCGGGGTGTGACACCCACTTTCGTAGGTGGTGCATCATTGAAGCTTAAAGTTAATAAAAAGTGAAAAAAAAAATTTGCAAGCAAAATACATAATGAGTCATAATCGAAGTTGTACTACCAAATCTTTGTTAACAATTTTTTTTCTTTTCTCTTTGCAAGTGTGATTATTGTTGCTCAACGATCATGCGTGATGCACATATAGGTCGACATAAGGATTACTTAATCTGATAACGAATGTGATAGGAAGAAATGTAAGTAGATGAATAGACAAGCTCTATGTCGCATCATTTTTATAAGATAGAAATAATTTAGACTTAAATGTTTTTGATATGTTCCTCATTTAGTAATTGTTTGATCTTCATTAGAGGAGCTTCAACTAAGCTTTTATGTTTGTTTCCAATCTTATAGAGTGCAAAACTAATGCCAAATGAGAGAATTAGCCTCTTATTCGTAGATTTTAGAGGCTAATCTCATTTATTGCATCAATATAAAATGAATGGATGAGATTATTGTTATTCGCAATCGTCAAATCTCTTCTTTTAACCTAATTGATCTTACAAATCCTCTCTTTTATACAGGTTTTGGCTTGAATTGGTGGGCCTTGTCTGTGGGTTTACACTTAGGCTTAGACCTAAAGAACCTGACTTCTTTATAAAAGGTTAATTCATCAAAATAGGCTTATCTCAACTATTTTAAGGCTCCCAAAAGCTAAACAAAGCCTGAACAAACTTAAAGAGGTTTCTTTTGAGTTTACTTTTCACGCATGGAACTACTTAGTAAGGTCAAAAGTGGAAAACACCGATAATTAGGTTCAATTTTTTAGATTCTATTACTAACTTACTAAACCAACTCATGATATTAAATTTGGTTAAATTTAAGTAGTGAAATTACCCTTTACATTTTTAAATTTTCTAGTTGAGTTAAGATCAACTAAATATTTCTAACCATGGTTACTTACCCTAATGCTAGGGAGCAAATAGCACACCATATAGGTTTTTTTTCCTAAGTTTTTTCCTTTTTTTTTAATTTTCTAAAAATCTTATCATTTTCTATTATATTATTTAACTCAACATATTTAGTGATGTTATTTTATGAAATTGATTATCACAAACCAATTAGAAGCTAGCATATCATGATGACTAATAACAATAAATTGAGATGAAATACAGTATACAAAGTATAAGATGACAAAGGACATAAAGGCTGTTAACATACGTAAATTTCCCCTAATTTTGTAAATGTACGCACTCAACCTTTTTTTCTTTAAATCTCACTTTTGTACTTCTCTAAGCATCAAACTTGTCTTGTTATTTATTTAATTATTTATTTTTGGGACAACTACGCATTACATTCCAGCTAGAAAAGAAATATTCAAATATATCGATCTCATTCAAAAATCAATAATAATACTATCATATTACAATATTCGTGATATTAAAGTTATCTTTATAGTTGACGTAAATCATAGGGTAAATTTATAATATTTTCAGACGAAACAAGACGATATTGTTTCCCTTTTCATAAAATCAAAGCATTTAATTAATTGTAATCTATTGCTTTCTCAACAACAGACTTTCAAAATTAAAGTTTGCAATAATGATAGTTATACTCGTATCTTCATGTTAACAGTTAATGGGTCGATATCTTCATGGCGCATAAGCTATGGTAGCTATTCTTTGGTCGAGAGAGTGGATCCCCTCTTGTGTCCTACCAATGGCTAAGATAACTTCGTAGGTCGCGATCCATGGCGAATTAGTGGGTCGTGCCACCATCTACGAATACGTAGTCATCTGTCTTTATGGTGGGCGGCACGATCTATTTAGGGTGATCGTAGGCTCTCGCTTCCGTTGAAAAGGCCCCCACCGCCACACACCGCCGCCACACACCCCCC